>JBBMJM010093330.1:6269-16558 GCA_037832705.1 Centriscus cristatus
CAAATGGCCTTGGAGGCTGCGATGATAAGACGGCACGGGGTTGGTTTGGGGGTGGTGTGTGTGTGTGTGTGTGTGTGAACATGTGTGCTTGTCTCGCTCTGTGCACATGAGCAGGTCTGTGATAGATACTGTACATCACTTACAACCCGGTTTACCCTGCGTGTTTTAAGCAAACATGCTCACTTAAAACCCCGCAGCTCGGCTGAGCCGTCAGCGTCCACGCTGACTTCCTTTTGTTTGTGCTGAAATCGGTGACAGAAAAGAGATGTCTGAGCCAAAGGAGAAACTGATGAGACAGTGAGGGCAGAATAAAAGAAAACACCAGAGCAAAATGGATGATTGAAGCAACCAAAATATGTGTAGACAGAGCAGTTTATCCCCTGAGAGACTTGGCTGCCGCTTCTAAGCGTGGTCAAAATTCTGGGGATCAGAGTTGGATCCCGCACAAACTGTGATTTAGCAGGTACTTTAAGAATCACAGCGTTTCTCATCTCACATATGCAGAGTCGGGAAATCAATTTAAAGAGGATAATCTACTTTTTCACTCCCTCAGGCTTTGTTTAAATATGTAATCGCAGCGTCTTTGTGCTTACATACACATACACGAAGGCTCTTTGTGTCAATTAGCAAAATGCAGCAATATTGGTTGCACATGTGCTTTGAAACCTGATGTGTCAGCAACTTTCAGTAAATCAATATGAGTCATTAAGATGTGTGTAAGCGTGCGTGTGTTTAAGCTAACAAGAATTAGGTGCTTTTATTGGTCTTTAGGCCACTACAACACGTGTTGAGCAGGTGGACTTTTGACCCCCTCGGTCTTGTGTGAGACCCCAAATAGTTTAACCTTCTCAACATTAGCTTAGCTAACTGCGTTAAGTTCCATTGACTCCGCTGCTAACGAACATTAACAGTAGACGCTCTATACGTTTCTCCTTGCACTCGCCGAGCCTGTGCACCATCTCTAACTCTGGTTCTGGTTCATGTCCAGGTCAATGAGAGGCTAATCCATTTATCATAGCTGCTGTTACTGCTAACTGCACAAACAACTTAGCTGTCCTGTCAGACTGAGGTCCAACATTAGCTGTAGCTGATTGTTGTGTGACCCTTGATAAGCACATGACCGCAGAAAAGTCCACACGGTCAACGTAGTGTCACGTACTCTAGCTTGCATCGAGAGAACCATGGTCTTCTGCTCTTCTACTATATACTATACTGCTGGTGGAGGCCTCGCCTCACACGTAACTCCTAACAGATGTTTGCATTGACTTAGAATACAAACATCTGTCTGGGAGCAAAACTCCTGAAGCATCATCAGCGTGCTGATTTTAATGGGTGAATCACGCTGTTGAATCGCTGTAAAGGCCAGATGTTGGAGAGTGCAGAACAAACAGCGTGTCCCACAGCTGATCATCCTCTTAGCATGTCACCACCTGTAATTTATGGTGCCCATAACTGAATGAAGTCAGTTCTTATGTATTGGGAACCAATGTATGTATGCATGCTAATAACGACATCAGAGGTATACACCAGTGGATGGGGCCAAACATGTAAATGTTCATTTTAGCAGGGGGATCTGTTGCCGTTTCTTCTTTTCATTCATCCACTATGCACCTTCTTTTTGGCAGCATATACATGAAACAATGGGGATTTTCTCAGATTCTGATGCTGCCGTTGTTGTTCCAGTGTTATCACATTTTACATGTGTTGTCCCTGTGTAAAAGTACACACACAGTGATCCTGTGGGTCTTCTCTGTAGTCAACAACTATTGGAGGAAACACAATACCTAGCGTAAACTCCAACATCGGGGGGGGGGGAGTATCATCCACCCCATGAGGTGGAGGTCTTCAACTTCCTGACCTCTACAGGGAAAGACGACGAGGGATGCAGTTATAACAAGCAGCTATAAACAAAGAGGAAATAAAACACACCACCACACACACAGTGCACACGCACACACACAGCTGTCTGCAAGGGGTCAGGAGAAGAAAAGGCCAGCTGGGGAGTTTCAGTCACCTTTGACCCTCAGGACCACATTAATTTGATCAAACCCAAGCGTGTGCCGATCCCTGAGGCTACGGTTGTGAGATGAGTTTGGAAAACTACTACCCCAGTAAACTCTGGCATTCTTACCATGATTACCATTAGCCGTCTTATTAGCGTGACTCTTCCACATAAGTGCATGATGCTTCACAGATTGTGAAATCCAGTGACACAATGACACATGAATGTTCATGTGGAGGAAGTCTGTCTAAAAATGATGTCTCCTGCTCCACAGAGGTGCACTCAGTTTCAATTAAACCTTCTCCACAGATGATTTAGTTGACTGGAAACATTTCAACGTAGAATCTTTCTGTTCACATTTGGCTTGATGTATTGTATTCTTAACCCCTGAGCAGAGGCCGTAATTTAATGTTCCTGTAATGTGTTTTTGGACTTGTGGCCTCAAATCTTGGCCATGACGTTGGTGTAAGACGCAAGCATCTGCTGTGGCATTGATCGATGACTTATCGCTCTTTTAGTGATGTGCTTTCACGTCTATGTGCCAGGGTTTAGGCGTGGGTTGAAGTGTGGTACCATATGTAGTTTTGCAGTCTTATTAACCATTTCTGAAAACAAAAGCAATGACTGAACACTGCAATTCTGATCTTGTGCCTGTTGTCAAATGTCTCTAACACAAATGTGTATTAGGTGTAATTGAGTCACAAAGTATGAATACTAAACATTTAACAACAAGATCAGAATTCTACACACTAATCATCGCTAGTCATCCATTTTCCTACACATTGAATATGTGATTTTTGTTGGGTTTGGACAGAAAATTTTGTGATGATAATTTTTTTTTTTAGGCTGAGTATCTGGCAAGATTGAATCAAGTGCCACTGCAGAAAAAAAACACCACCTGACAACACAGATGTATGAGCAGATGTGTAAACAATCACAAACACTAAACAAGAAACTAAATTGGCAACACTAACTCCCCCATCATCAGCGTATTGTTTTTATGTGACATCAACACTAGCTGGCAATTAATCAACACGCCAAAAAGGTGGAGTCCAAAATGCTGCATTATTTGGGATTTAATTCATCCCCCTTGGTGTTGCAGCTGAGCTGTCAGCAGAGGGACTGATGAGGCAGTGGTGTCCCGGTGGTATCAGGGATCTGATCCAGGAAGCATGACTCAAAGGGTGCAGGGTTGCCGAGGCTTAGAGGCACTATTTTGATTTAGTAGAGCAAAGCTGTGCAATCAACAGGGATAAGCCTGAACCTTTGTGTAGCTTGTTTAGAAAGTATTGTGTGTATCTCTGCTTGCTTATCAACTTAACCGTAGTATTGTGAGGGCATGACTTTTGCCGTTGGGGCTGAGTTGTCTCAACAGTTCAGCCTGATATAGAGATGTTAGTAATAATGTTTATTTTAGGACAGCTAAACGAGGCAGGAGAAAGTCTATCGTAGATCATAAATAACACATGTTCACAGCAGAATAGTTTACCACTGGTGTAATGATCCATTTTTCAAACATTCTCTATTGTCTTATTTATGCTACAATCCTATTAACTTTACCTCCTGTTTAATCTGTTATCCAGCAACTATCCAGCATCGATCTCGACTCCCTGAGCTCGTCAATGCTGCTGATTCCGTCCATACAAACAGTGCACAGATTCTGTGTCGTAGCGCATTTCAAAGCCGACAAACAGAACAGATGTCACAGGATTCAGTTCAAAAAAGAAAAAAGAAAAGAAGAAAATCGTCCCACCCGCAGTGATATACAGCGGTCCCACACGCTCAGCACTGAGACGGTAAAATCCTGCGGTGAAAAAAACAAGCAGATTCTATTTCTCTGACTGTGTGTTTGTCATGTTTTTATTGGACAAGCCACCATAATGCTCAGACTTAGCATACATGCACTTCACTGTGCATCCCGTCTGGGAGAAATGCTGTGGCAGAAACACAGATCCTAAACACATAGTGCTGTTTTAAGGTTTAAGAGCATCCTAAATTACGGAGAGCGGTGTCCCAGAGGCAGCCGTGGGCCTCCCACTTGCCATCATTTGTTCTCTCATTCATCCAAAACACCACCAGATGATACAGTCTGAAACAGGCCATTCCCTGTTTGAGAGCCAGCTCCTTTCCAACATTGTATTTTATAACCCTTTAATTGTCATTTTCACTTCATCTTTGGTGCGTTTTGACAACGAGAAGACAATGAGTGATAACCATGGTTCACTTCATATTACAGGCTGTTCTGTGGAAGGATGGACTTTCACACCTACCTTGTTTGGGCCAGACTTTTGGACTTTTCCATTTGATCTGTTCCAAATTTACAGATGTGGCAGCTCCCGCAGACGATCTGGACCAAAGAATGAAAATTTTGTCTTGCTAAAAGAGGTGGTCTTGGTCCAGATCAAACTGAACCACGCTTTGGACTCCCACCATGGCTCCCGCCATGGACCCATGACCCGCAGCCTAGCTAGCAGTCATCGTCTCCTTTCCGACCAGCGACGATAAAGCTTCTGCAAGACATTGGCATTGACCAAGATCTCAATGAACCGAACTAGGCTCCATATTGTCCATGATGTTGCTACTGCCGGTAGTAACAACATGAAGGCATCATTGTCATGATACCTGTATTCATTTGCCTTCTTTGATCACAGTGCTAACTAGCTAATCTGAGCACTTTGGTGCCACAACCACGTCATACACACGCCTCAGTCGATGTCCATATCAGGGAGACCCAGCAGACATAAGTAACGAGGACAGAACCTCGCTAGATTATCTGGTCCACTGGCATTTATACAGTGTGAAACCTGAACCGAGGATCTAGACAGTAAATCAAAAACACCAACCTTGGTCCCGACCTTGGTTCAGACTTAGGTGAGAAAAGCCCTGAATCAAACACTGATGACTTTTCTCCTTTTATCTTTTTCTGCCCAGGTCATCACTAATGTAATAGACTTGAGCCTCATTAAACTGCGGAAAGTCCCAATGTGATTGTTGACCAAGGATCACTTAAACAGGCCCTGTGTTGATTCCCCTTATCCGGTCCTATCTGCTGAGCTGGTTGTGGTGATAATTCGTCTGCCTTGCTGCCTCTCTCGCGTGCAGACTGTCTAATGACCACCGCTGTGCATACGTAATGAAGTTTTTCATGTGTCTACATGGGTGGCGAGCGTGCACGTTCACCCTCCACCATTGTTACTTGACCTCAAGCTCCTCGTTAGCTTCCTGGTTCACGGATCGCAACGGTCGAATTCCTGGTATTCCTCAGATATGCAGAACGTTTTGCTAGCAGCAGCTGCGCCGCCCGCAGAGCTCCCCACAGAGGACTGGGACACACAAAAGGGTGCCCGTGTTTAAACGAAGCTATAAATATTTAAGTAAAAGAGAAAAAAAGGGGGTAGATTTCCGCACTGATTAGGCAGCTGTCAGTCAGCACCCGAAGGATTCACTTTAAAAAGATTGAGGGGGGTGCATGTACACAAACACACACACAGTTCCACACCCGAGTTAAGCGTTGCCACATTGTTGGCTCTGTGAAAGATGGAATCAGTGCAATCTCAATCCGGAGCATTTCTTATCACAGCTCCAGTAAGGTGAGGTCATCCCTTATTGTTCTCCTCTTTCCCTTAGTTCCCATCACATTAACTAGCTTTTTATCTCCTGACCTCACATTCGTCCTCCATGCACAGCAGCTGTTTCTCCGTTCTTCCCTTACCTCTGTTTGCAAAACAAATGACAACTGGCTGACCAGCAACACTTTGGCTTTTTGCTTTTTACATGAGCCTTTAATCACAATACAAGACTGTTGTCTGTTTCAGGATCTTCTCATTGTCTTATTTTGACACAGCATGTGAGAAAGTTGTCTTGCGTCGTTGTGTTAATCAATTATAATCGATGTGTCGCCCAAAGATGAACTTCTTAACACCGGCCACATATCTGTTAGAATCTCAGTAGTATGACACTGTTATTTTAGGATAATTTAATGTGTTGACTCAAGTGTGCAACATCTTGACAATGAACAACATCATGCATCTGTATTTCTTCCTGTGCACACGTTTGTCGGCGAGGGCGAGGAATAAGCAACGGGATTTATCTGCCCTTATCTTTTATATGTCGTTACCAATACTGGCATTGGCGTTGCCAAATATAGAAGTCAATCTCCCTCCTTCCCTGTCTTTCACCTCTCGCTCCTCTTCCTTTTCAGTGTTTTTACTCCTCTAATCTTTTCCAGCTGTGAACTCACTATGAAAGACAACAAGCACTTGCCGTAATGGGGTGCTGAGAGAATGAGCGAGGGAGACGACAGAAATGAGGGGAGATGCTAAAAAAGAAACGGGGAGGTCAAGGGAGGAATGGAGATTGAACAAGAAGTGGGATGGAGCCTTGGTCCTTCTTGTTCCCATTTCAAAGTCTCATGTTATCATTAGCTCAGCCTTCTGTTCCTTTGCCAAAGTACCCCCCCACACACACCCACCCACCCCCGCTCCCATCTTCCCCTCCCTCCTCTCCTTCACTGCCATACATCTTCATTGCACCCATAGTGCCTCAGCTCATCTGCAACGGAGAGGCAGAAATTGGTTATGAGACTTGAGAATGTCTAATATGAAGAACGCAGCTCACTGGAGAGCAAAGGAATGCCTGCATGGAAAAACGAGCAAACAAAGTCAATGTTGCTGTTGTAGCGCCGTCCAAACCTCCAACGTCACCGTTAGATCCAGACTCCTAATTCAGTTGTAAATAACTACAGCCTGTCTACAATTATCCAACATTACTGGTGCTTTTTTCCCCCCACATGCTCATGCTCTTCTGTCGTTATTGCTGCTGCATTGTAATTATTGTTCGTTGCGGCTGAAGTCACATTCACTTTGGTAATTATAGGATTTCTTTTTCACGCACCTTAACGTCTGATTTGTCAGCACCATAGAAAAACATCCAACTTTTGGTACAGATCCAGTGAAGTTGTCATTCATTGCATTGTCGGACTAACATGTTTTAGCGTTGAATCCCAGATAGCTAAAGGGTGAGATGTTTATCTTTGGTGTGAGTGGACCCCTGTGGACCTGAGAGAGAGAAGAGGATGCACAGTAGGAGCATACGAAGGCTAGTTCACATACTGTTGAGACAGACTTTGAGGGAGGCACATGAGTGATGAGGTTTGCATCCTCTCTAATGCTCCAGTGAGTAATCGCACCTTTACTGTCCCAGCCAGGGATGAATGACTCTCCATGGACGAAAAAAAAACCTCAGGCCTGAGTCCTGGCTGCATCTGATCCTCGGCACACTCCATCCTGACTGTTTTTCACATAGGGCTGACATGTGCTATGTGCAGCCGGCTGTGGCTTTTAGCAGATGGGCAGTGGAAGGTGAACTCCACGGAAGGTACCACATGAAAAAGGTTAATCCAGGGGCATGTTTGAAATATGTATGTTTGACTGCAAAACAAATTGAGATGGCTGGACGTGGTTCCAGGTTGAGATGATTTTCTGCATCGATAAAGCTTCAGAGTTCAAAAAGGTAAAAAAAAACAAAAAACATCTGGGTAGCTGTGACAATGCTCATGAGAAGCAGTTAGCAGCTGTTGCGGACTGCAGCTTAGTCCGATTTCAGCCGACATTTTTGTACCTGTAATATACACAAAAGGGTCCTATACCCGCATGAATGAAAAACATCACCATCATTTTTGAAAGAATGTGACAAAGCATCACCGCGGTATGCCTGCTGGTATTTCACGATATTCTCATGGGGTTGCGTCTCATTCGTGTCTGGTTTGTCTCCCCCTTTTATCTCTATATATATATGTTCTGCTGATTGCGTGTCAGCATTTCAATTGTGGAACCAGATAACCGCTGCACTGTTTTGTTGTACGTCACAGCACAAAATCCCAAATCATTGCTTCTTGTAATTTATGGCTCCCAAAGTTTCCATGAAAGTATGCGTGCATAGACATTTCCGTTGAGCAATCTCGCGTTTGTTGCTGTCCAGGATGGACAATTCATACAGCATTGATGTGGATTTGAGGGAGTGCCTGTGGAGAATCAGTGTCCCACTTTTCGTCCTGTCTTTCGTCCCAGTCTTCACACAGGTCATTTCCACTCCGGTCTTCCACTCAGACTATACTTCCAGGCATTGTCATGTCCAGTATGCTCGATAGCGAGCAGTAATATCTCCGCAGCTGCCTTATCCACGGTAGAGTATATACAGACCGCAGAAGGTCAAAAAAAAAAAAAAAAAAAGGTGACAATGAAGTCACTCTGACTCGGTAGGTGGTCATGGTGTTGAAACCGTCTTAATTAGATTTTGTGAAAAGAATGGGGTCATCATATCTGTGATGATCCGGACGTGTGAGCATGACCGCATTCATCCAGCTCTCATCACCACAGGTGGCTAAGCCATAACACAAAGCCGGCGCGATCTGGTCAGACATGACTTTGGATCCCAGAGATAGTCAACACTTTACTCTGAGGGAAGTCCCAGCAATGGCGTAACCCCCCCCCCCGATGTAAACACAAGGAATGGAGGAGGACTGTATGACCCCTCAACAAACCTTCAACTGTTTCAATATCTTATAAAATCAGCAGAGTATTCATCAGGGATCCAGCCCGGGATATAGCCAATACTGTCGTTAAAGGTAATGATGAATACATGTGTTTCTGAGACGGAAGGAAGGTTGTCGCCGGATGTCTGCTACTGCGGTCTTGTGCACTGCGGGGTTCAAGGCTCGTCCATCCTCAGATGTAGCCTCCAGCCACGTGAAGAAGAAGAAAAGAATCCCTTTTTTTCCAGAATAAAGTTAAAAATATGATACAAATGTCAAGAAATACGTGGTTTTTTTTGTACAGCATTCCACACATTTTACGTTCTTGGGGATCAGCACGTGACCTTCTGGTCAGTTTCATGTGAAAAGATTGACAGTAAAAAGCAGATTCAACAACGTAAAGGTCCCGACGTGAAAAATGTGGTTCCACTCTGAGTGTTCAAACATAACCTGTAGTTATCAATTCATTCTGTTCACATTCCATATATCTGTGACATGTGACAGGGAATCACTTTCACAGATGCTCATGTTTTACGGTGTTTTGGAAATCATAGTAAGTGGTGCTTAGGGGCGTGAATGTGGATTAAAGTGGAGATGTGTGGACCTGTGAGGTGGCTGCATCATGGACATTATTTCGATCGCTCAGCTCACGTTTAAATACTCAGGACATTTGGAGGTTGTGTCCCAGTGGGTTTGTTGGTCGGATGCCTTCTGAACCGCTTGTGTCACATAAATCTGTACGTTCTGTCCTTCAGGTCTCAGCCACAGATGAGGATCGAGGTTCCTTTGGTGCTATATCCTATACCCTGGCTTCAGCGTCTGGAGGTGCCCCACCTGCCTACTTTACAATAGACAAGAAGACAGGCCAGATGTGCACCAACGCAGCTGTGGACCGGGATGAAGGATTGGACAAGTTTGACTTGACGGTCACTGCTACAGATGGCGTAAGTTAGACCTAGTAACCAGTGTGGGGAGAGGAAATATGAATTTCTGACCTTTGTTAACCGTTGTGTCCATTGTGTGGTCAGGCCCTGGTGAATTATAACAGACTTCACAGGAGGCCAAAGATTCAAAACAGTGTCAGAGTCGCAGAACTGGAGCACGAAGAGGCGAAACACATTGCCTACTGACTGTGTGACGCCTATTATGATCAAAGCTTTGCGCCGAAGACAAATTAAAGATGTGTACAGCTGCCCTGGAATAAATCTGATCAAAGAGACATTCGGAAGACGTTTGAATAAGTGAGCATCCTGTCTCCTGCACGGTGCCTTTGCGAAAAAAATCAAGGGAAGCAGCCGCAGCATGGGAAAGCAATCAGCGAGCGCGAGTGGAGAAGAAAAATGTAAAGAAGTTGGAAGGCAGATCTACTCCAAGACTCTTGTTTTGGATGATACTGTTTGCATGGAGTTTGCATGCTCTCCCCATGTCTCCGTCGTCCCACCTCCAAAAGTAGGCTGAGGTTAATTGGTCACTGCAAATTGATTGCAGCAAGCAGGAGATCACCTCTGAAGGTACAAACTTAGATGACGTTTACTGAAGCTTTACAAGCCTACATTTTCTACAAGACAATGAAAAGGCCAATAAAACTTATTGCAGCATCCGCATGTTTAAACATAATCATTCCGATTGTCAAACTAGTTTAGCTGTCTGGTTGATTGATCCTCCTTTCTGTTTGGGGTGTTGTTTTGTGGGGGGGGGGGGGGGGGGGGGGGGGGGGGGGGGGGGGGGGGGGGGGGGGGGGGGGGGGGGGGGGGG
>JBBMJM010093440.1:0-11929 GCA_037832705.1 Centriscus cristatus
ACACACACACACACACACATACATACATAGAATTTGTCTAGTTTTATAGAGGTCTGTACAGTGACTTCACTATAATATCTTAAGTGTGATGGCGTATAATCAAGTACATTGCTTGTTATTTGTTTTGTTTATCGGCTATTGGAGTAATAGAAAAGGAGACTTACTCTTCATATTTCACATGGTAGAGAATCTCCTCTTCTGGCTTTGCCTCAGCAGCCTCCTCTGTGGGAGTCTTTGCCGTCTTTGTAACGTTCACAATCTGGGCTTCAAACCACGCCCCCATGTTTAAGTCTCTTGCATCCACCAACTCATTGATCTTCATGCAGTCGAAAAGAAAAAAAAAAAAAAACTTTAGACACATGCATACATAGTGTGTGAAACCATGGATATTTCTATACTATGTTTGCATACCACTGCTGTTTCCTGTATAGTTATATAGGCTGGACAACCATTCATCTATAACACAGTGTACGTAAGGCTTCATGTTAAGGACAGTGACGTCACTCTCATTTATCTACACAACGTGCTGAATGACCTGAATACATGATACAATTCTGACACTAAATAAAAACAAAGACAACATGAGAAGAGACAGCTGCTCAAAAACCTTGGGGCTGGGGGGGGAAGGGGGGGGGGTCATCCCCAGAACAGTACTGTGGCTGAAGAAGAGCTGTGTGATTGTAATAACTTATTTGAAACCTGTGCCATGTGTATGAATAAAGGCACAGACCAGTCAAGATGAGAAACAGCCAACTAAACTCCTGAATATACAATATTACCAGTTTTGAAACATACCTTGTAAAATCCAAATCCTGGGTCAATGAGCTCCGGGGTATTTGTCTGGGCAGACGTGCCAGCAGTCTGACCCTCTACTTCGCCATGAGTTGAGTTCTTGTCTGACTCACTTGGGGTTGAGCCACAGCCAGAATCAGAGTCGGAGAGCTCAGCTTCTTTGTCCTTGCTTTTGGCGTGTTCGACAACGGGCAGTGTCTGTCTGACAAGCAGCTGCACTATGTCGTTCAGGCCCACGTTATAATCAAATATGGTGTGTCCGTCTTCCATCTGATGTTAAACAAAATATATGTGGTGTAAGAAAAAGTACCATCTTCACTGATGAACAGCTATGACAGAGTTGCTGGTGGTAAAAATGATCACCTCACCTGCTTGCCACGATAGAACAGCCTCTGCCTCTCTGGCTCCACTTTAAAGAGCTCAAAGATTTTCAGGCGCAGCTCATCCACCTTTGTAAGTTTTGATAGGGAATCCACCCGGTGGGTTTCTTTCCCATCCATTGTTCGCACTTGAATCCACATTGCAGCTGCCCTGTGTAAAATACACCAACAGAGATGACGTTCGCCACTAATGATAAAAACTAAAATGTTATCAGACACATTTACTCTGTGGCAGTAACACAAGATGCAAGGTATTACTGATCACACAATCAGTAGTAATCAGACTGTAGAAATAAAAAAAAAAAACATTGTGGGTTCATCGGTTTGTAGTGCATCTTAGACTGGTCATATAATATGAAGAAAATGTTGCTGACAAAATGATCTTGGCTTGCATAAGCACAAGCATTTCCTTTTCAAATGATATTAAACCTCATGTTTAACATCATAGAACTGCACCTCTGAAGAAAATATTACTCGGGCAAAGAAGGGTTCTACTGTCTTCCTATGTGTAAGTCACTTCCTGGACCGTTGTGTCATGCTGTCAGCACCGGGCTCTCACTCCCTCTGCAGAATATGAGAAAGGGAGGGAACGGGCTGATTTAAATACAGTGCGGGAAACCGAGCTGTAGGCCACTCCCAGTTCTTTTAAAAAGCAGGCACATCCGGACGCGAGGGAGCGCTAGCAAACAATGTGCCTTGCGATCTGACAATAAAACATCCCGAAATGTGATCTTATTTGTAGTTTAAAACACATTAGGTTATATCGATCCATTGTAAATTCGGACGGCGCTTCATTCGTCAGAAACAGAAAGTGAAGAATTCGGCCGCTTTTACACGTTCAGGTCTGGTTCTCCCCGCTGGATTGAAATACACTAGTGCCAGTGAACAAAATATAGGAAGCTAATAAATAAGACGACACTTACTGCTCTTAAGAACGAGTAGTTGTACATATCCCATTCAAATATTACCAAAAGCAGACGCCAACGTACACCACCACGTATGAAAAAAACAGGAAAAATAACCTGATGTTTCGGTTTGCGTGTTTGTTTTTCTGCAATAAAAGCAATGAACTATCGAGTTTAAATTATGACATGGATTTAAACTCTCGTACAAGCACGACAGATAAAAAAAACACAGTTAAAATAGTCAAGTTCATCAGCCACCATTTCAAAGCTTAACAAAACAACAAACACTGTTACAAGTTAATGTTACAGAGCTTTCAATGTGTGCGCTAGCAACCATGAATCACTGTCCCCATTATCCGTAAGAAAATCGCCGGAAATTGATTTAATTCAACCTAAATTTCACATTTGGTGGTTCTGTGCCGTAAGCACACCAGAAACGAGGTACGACTTTGTCAAGTTAGCTAACCTTACTGAGCTAGCTGTGGGAAATATATCAATGAGTACAACTCTTAAAAGTTAATAGAACGTGGAAGAAACTCCGTTACCTGTTGATTCTTTCAAGTGAAAAAGGAAAATTGGCCTTTACAGAGTTATGTTCACGTTTTCTCCAGTTATCTTCTCCACAGGGTTCGCACGACCCAACTCTATGCCTTGTTGGATATTGATCAATGAGTGATTCTTCAAGACTTTGAAGTACCACCTACTTTAAAGATTTGTCCTGACTATTGGCTGAGTGCTCCTCAGTAGTCAGCTTTCATTGGATGTCGGTGCTGTCAATCAGTAATGTGACTGGCGCTCAGCTTCAGCGCGCGAAACGACATTCTCGTGGGTGCAGCTCGCCTATGATAGTTATCGCGAGATTTTATGGCGCTCTACATTATGAAGCCAGGCAGATGGTTGCTCTGGTAAACAACACCGAAAAGCTCCTGTTGTTGCTGACTTACTGAGTCGTTGTTTAGTTCATTGGAGTGTTGCTTTCTTCAAACTGCCAAATAAACTACCATATATCGAATTATAATCTTTACCGTGAAAGGACAAACAAGCTCTTAAGTTAACAAACACATCAAACCTGTATATATGTTTTGCAAACCACAATCAGTTTTATGGTCAGGCAGAGAGCTTTTTACAGCATGATGGCTCTGTAGTGTTAAAGTCAACAGAAAGATGTGACATGCTTAAAAAGTAGTTAAAACAGTACTATGACATGTTATTTTAATTATTCTACTAGCCTATTACATTTCTTATAACATAAAAATACCATAAATTATCTACCTCAAAATCTTGATGGGATATATGAAGTTCTGTTAACAGTCTTTATTAATAATCTATTATATGTATCAACACAGTAATAAAATAAAGAACTGTTTGGCACCTACACAAATATAACCACAACTGCATATTTCACACTAAATACAGTTTAGTGGGGCAATGAAGAAGTAAGAGAAAGAATTTCGGACATAATGTTTTCAAGTAAGAAATATTGGTCATTTTTTCACTGTACATTTGTTTTCATCATGTTATGTTCAATGTCTAAGCTAAGTTAGATTTGTTAATTTTTTTCACTTAATTTTGACTTTTAAAAATGTTTTTTTATATTACTATGTTTTGCTGTGTGCTACTACAGTTGCTGCTGTAAACTGAAAATTTCTCCACTGTGAGACAAATAAAGGTTTATCTTATCTCGTTCATTAAATATTTTAATCACATATTGATTAAATGTGTGTTAGAGGTCAAATGAAGACCTCTATCCACAAGGATGAGCGAGAGTCGAGAGACAAGTATCCTTTCTTGATCAAGGGTTGCAGCACCGAGCAGCACAGCGTAACAAGACACATTAATGCCAAGCTTCAGAGTGCTAACTACGAAGTACCGTATCCCTGAACGCTTTATTCATGGGGAACAAAGCAATTGACAATACAACGGTTGATGTTGCTTACTGATATAGATACACAGATGCTCATATCAAAGGACACTTTGATATGAGGGTGATGATGACACAGATGAAGATTTGGTGTGTCAGTAAAACCCTTTCTAACAATGTGCATACACACAGGTCTGCAAATTAAAAGAAAAAGGAACAAACAAAGCACATTTGGGATTTTTCTTTTCTCATATGGGAATAATTTTACAATTTTACATGTATTGTAATTATTTTACATATAAATACAAATTTGTGACGAGAGATGAACAGAGGCTCTTCTGGCATTTGTCTGTTTAGAGGTGAGAAGCAGGTTTTTCCACACACAAAGCAATATCAAGCACAGGAAATGAGGGAATAATACTCTGGACTTCCTGTAGACCTCCCCAACTGGGGGACTTCCCCTTTAATTGGACTGCTCTGTGTGAGAGTGCAGCAGTAACTCCCAGGGGTCAGCGTGTGTAACTGTGTGAATGTATTCAAAGTAGTAAAGAATGAATGTTAGGAGAGTCCTCCCCACCATTTCTGAAGGTTGTAATCAAAGAGGAAACCAGTGATTATCAGCTGTAAGGTGGCTCAGATGTGGCGTGGCCTGGACGGAGCTGCAGGAACTGAGCAGCACTCAGAGCTCAGGGAGGATGACAGGAAGTGGACACGGCAGGCCAAGTCATCCAAGAAGTCTTTTTGTAGCTTTGTAATATCCAGAGAAAGCACACCAGGCAGCGACTGAACACTAAAAAGGATGGATTGCAGTTTTTCTTCTAGAGCCACAATCCTCCTGTCCAGCTCCTCGCTTCGATGCTGCAGCTCCAACACCAGATCATACATCATATTCTGTGTCTGCAGAGACAACAGCTGAATGAAGAACATTTCCTCTCACAATGTTGAATTTATTTGACACACATTACAAGGTTATGCCTGACAAAGGGGATTTATTGATGGTGATGATGATGGTTAGGAGTTTTCATTAAATAATTCATTTTGTCAAAAACCAAATGAAAATTACTGGACAAACCTTAGCGAGGTCAGAAACCGTGTTTGCCTGGTCCGTCAGTTTTCGTTGCTCCATTTTAACCCTTCGTAGTCTTGAAAAAGAGAAGTCAAGCACAACAAATGCACAATGCACATTCACCTTGAAACTTAATTAAATGAAACAAAATAAAAAAGTGTAGCAATTTTACCCACTGGTGGATAGCTTGCAGGAATTTACGCTGATGATGACGCACTTTAGCTCGATCGACCTTTTTGACGAGCTTGGTGTTTTTGTAGATGAGCCACGTCTCTCTCAGAACATTAGCTGCTGTGTTTTTTATCTATGGGTGTAATTTAAAGTAAATCATAAGAAGATAAAATACTGATTGACTGTATTATTGTTCTGTTCACGAAAAGGGCAAAGCAGCATGTTTTACCTTTTTATAGAGCTGAGTGTCCATCATGAAGTTATGGACGTGCTTCTCAGCTCTGGTGAGTTCTGACTTCCTCGCAACAACAGCAACAACCAAGGCTGTGCAGCCTGCCCCCTGAGGAGAAGGGCCGTGATTAATGCGGCCATGTGGTGAAGAGTATTACATGGGTAGAAGACTTTATCTGATCAGATCAGTGACATCCACAACAAATAAGAATCCGTTTCTATTGAATTGCTCAGAACAGGTGAAAGAATCGTTACCATAATTCCTGTTAACAGGCAAACTCCTTTTCCGCAGTATGTATGAGGGACCATGTCGCCATAGCCAATAGATAGGAAGGTGATGGAGATCAGCCACATTGCTCCGAGGAAAGTGCTGGTCACCTCCTGTGCATCGTGATACCTACAGCACGGACAACACAAACCAAATTGGAACGGCCATAAACTGGAGAGACACTGCTTCTCAGTCATACTAAGAAAAATACTTTCAAGTAAATTACCGCTGCTTTATTTATGTTTACGAGGTCATTGTCAACAAGGAGGAAAGGATGAGTGTCAGAAGTAATTGCTTATACCTCTCACATACTCGCACAGTCCACGCCGCGATGATCCAGCAGGACACACTGAATACCAGCAGCACGGTGCCAGGACAGATGGTCATCAGAGTCTTCATGACAAAGCGAGTGTCAAAGTTGATTTTGTTGAGTGCCCCAATGCTGCGAGAGGAGGCGTCTGTGAACAGCTTGCTATGGAGGAGCATGACTCGGCCAATCAAGTAGAGGCGCAGGAACATTGGCACGGAGAGGATGATGTCAACGTCAGCGTCTGCCACCGATGTTGTGTAGCTGAAGGCCAAGCGAGCAGTCCAGTTGAACACATACTGGCCTGGGATTGGATGGATAGCACAAATGATGAGCTCCAACGCGACGAAGAAAATCCGCTCAACGGTCATGGCGATCCTCCAATCATCTGCGCCATTGTCCACCATGAAAAGCTAACAAAGGAAAATATGTTAGTTGCATATGGAAGCAGAAGTGACCTGTTGAGCATGAGTGACCTCTGCTGGCAGAGGTGGTAATTACAGGATGTTGGTGCATGTTAAACCTGGCGATATTTCAGGATAAGAACTACACACAGTAGTTTGCAGGTCAAATGTGATGTTGATGACAGACTGGGACACAGAACAATAGAATAGTTTACACCACAAAGAGCACATTGTTCCTCTGCATGATGCTAAAGATGACAAAGTGATGAACACACACAGGTGCTGGTAAATCCTGAGCTCATGGATTGACATACCTGGATTTCTCTCGCATGGTACATCATAATGAGTCCAAGAAGAAGAGCAGTAGAAATACTAATCAGGCTTTTCAGTATAAAAGAGTACATGGATTCCTTTGAATGAAGACAACAGAAACACAAACTCGTGAGTGGAGATATTTCTAAGCTGCATGTCTAAACAGGCTAGCAGAACAGTATTAATGTTGTGATTGCAGCACTTTTTGCAGCACTTTTTTTCAACCAATAGCTTAATTCAACACTGCACCGACTTTGGATATATATCTGAGGACTACCTTGCCGTAAAATCCCCTTGACAGCTCTGTTTCTATCACCATGACAATAATGCCAAACATCCCACAGACCAAAGCGTAGTCGCTCAGCTGTTTGCGCTTCCCGAAGAGAGCTCTTCTCTGACCCAGCCTGTAGCTGATGTCCTTGGTCTTCTTCTGTGGCATACTCCCCTCCTCCCGGGTCATGGTTTCACTGTTGGCCTTACTCGAGTCTTCTCGGCCTTTGGAGAAGGCATCTTCAAGAATGGCACTGTGAAGTAGCTGACGAGGAAGCTGGTCTGAGCGAAGCTCTGACAGACTCGACTTTGAATTCTCTTGACTCGCCAGTGGCCTCAGAGTGTTTCCATTAACTATGTTACCACTTTTTGTCAGTTCACACAGCGAAGAAGGTTTCGGGAGGGGGAGATTTGATCCACTGAGTAGATGTGTGTTTGTCTGCAAGAAAGAGTAAGACGGTCACAATGGTGAAATTTGTGGCACATATAAATAATGTGAGCAGGAAACACTTGTATTGAACTGAACGTTTCAGTAGTTATTTCAAGGATCTTGTACCTGACGAGGCGGCTGCCTGACTCTGTCCTCCGTCAGGTCCTGTTTGTCAAGTGAACTATACAGACTGGCGGAGAGGGACTGAAAACTTGTGTTGGTACCAGGTGTCGGTGACCTCTGTGTCTGAGGAGAAGCGGTCAGAGGGTTATACGGGAGATGGCAGCATTGGAGAGTGACGGATGGATCTCGGGATGACGTCCAGATCTCTTCACCGCTTACGGACCAGCGAGAATCTTTCTTCTGATGAGTCTGAACTAACATTGGTTCTTTGTCAAAAAGCTCTTTCCAGCTGTGATCCGGAGCACTAGCAGGCTGTTGGTGCGTCTCTGAACACTCAGTGGAGTTTAAGGGGATGTTGAACAAATCTGGGCAGGCTGCTTGGCTGTTCTTGACTTTAAAACGATTGCAAGGTTGTTGACGCAAAACTGCTGCGTGACCTTCTCGGTCGGGGGACTGAGGTGTGAAATTGCCTTGTGGATGTTTTTTTGCGTGTTTCAAAAGATCGCTCTGTTTTGTTTTGTGAGCTAAAACCTGGCAGTGGGTGGACGACTGCATGGTTTGGGAGAAAAGTTGCGAATGTGGTGACGATGAAAGACTTGTCCTGTTTGAAAGTGTGGAGTTTTGGACTGGTCCGATTTTTGATTGTGGTTGACACAATTCTGACGGCCGGTTCTGACGGTGTGCATCAGGACAAGAGCAACCGCATCCATCGCTGTGCTTGGGTCCAGCGCCGGTGCCTGGTCTCTGCACCGACAGGGAATCATCTGCTCCACTGTTGACCTGGTCACAAAGCAGCAGCCAGTCCTGATCGCCCAGCTGCGACAGGGTTATATTTTGACTTTCCAGCTGTGACATCGGCGCAGAAACGGTCTGGGAGCAGATGTCATTGGGTTTTTCGTGGGGTGCGGGCGAGAAACAGCACAAACTAGTCTCCTGTGCAGATGAAGACGCTTCCAATGACACTCTTGGGTGTCGATCGTGGATGTCCTCAGCGTTTTTCGTCAGGGGTGACGGACCTCCTGAGGTGAAGTGGTCATGGTCCCGGTCCCGGAAGACTTCCCCGGTGGAGTCAAGACGTCGGGTTGCATTGGTGGGTTTAACCAGAATCAACCTCATTGTGCCACGGTGCAGCTAAAAGAAACAAACACATGCAAAAGAAGACGATGTGCATAAGATGAATTCATTTGATCTTCACCCCGACGTCCCTGTCCCAGCAGGTCTTTAATATTTAAATCTGCTTCAAACATATCCTGAAAAAATAAAAGTAACTACATGAATCTACATCCTTTTTGACAAACGAGGGTAAGTTTTTATTCATACAAACAAAAACAAAATACTTAAAAAAAAAAAAAAAAAAAGCTTCTTTTAAATCTCTCGCTCGATCTATCGAGCACATTAATTTGTTGAGGCCAGTTTGGGAACGGAGCAGGTTGTCAAAACTGTCAAAAGCAGCTGACACCCCCCTACCCCATACCCCATCTTATGTTTATACACTGGACATGATGTTTGCTCATCCCATGGCGCAGTACAATAAATAAATAATTTCCTCATTATCTGAAAAATCCGTTTATTCTACGTTTGTCCTGATCTCATCCTGATCCGTTTCTGTGCTGTATAATATGATATAAATACCCAAAAGGTCAGTACGTAATAAATAAATATTAGTTTTGAGGGAAGGTTTTAATAGTTAGGGTTTACAACTTGTTCTCTCCTACATCTGCAGTTAAACATTCTCAGCGATAGCTTCAGCACAAAAAACAATAAAATCATCAGCGATTCTTACCTGCCTGTTCCTAAGGATGGTTTTCCTCCACACCTGTGAGTGCTGCCAGTTTGCAGAGGAGAATTAAGACACCGAGCCGTGTGAGTGGGTGCTGGACAGTGGCTCGTCTCCTCCCAGTACCAACACTTGTTAAGCAGCTGTGGAGGCGCTTTCTTTTTAAAGTAATGATTAGAATTCAACATGAAGAAAAGAAAGGGCAGCAGCTGGCCCGGTAGAGGGGCTGCCATGCAAATAGATGGGAGGGGGGAGGGCACGGCGACAGGTTACAAACAACCGGCCTGCAAAAGCGGAACATCACACGTACGGGCTCAAAGATATCACCATGAACTGGGCCTGGACGGGCTGATTGCTGTTTAAGAGGAGACGGACGCTTTGAATGCAAAGTGGAAAAGAAAAGATCAGTGACACATGTCATTGTGGCTCCGTGGTTCAAAGGCCCTTGCAGGGTCTCTTATCTGCTCGGTCACAAGAGCACGGATGAACAAAGGTGTCTCGTCCTGCATCCCATATCACATGTGTTCTACAAGATCAGACAAATGAGCGCTCAGCAATATGAACATCAGGTTATTATTATTTTTTAAATACTTAGCTGTTATAAGATGCCACTATGACTAGATTAGGGGTTTTTTCTGCACATTTCACTGTGGGTGGTGTGTTTAAACCCCATTTCACTGATATTTTGTGGAACTTTTGTGAAGAACTTGTGAGACAACTAAAAACCAGGTTGGCTGGCTGTCGCTCCAACTAACATGAGGCAAACGTCAACAGCTCTGCTGCCTCAGCAACTCGGTATTTGAATGTTGCTGCGCTGCAAAAACCCTTTGTGACAAACAGCAGCACTGGACAACTGCGTGTATAAATAACAGACTACTGCCCTAGCTGCGACTGACCGAAAAGCCTTTGAACATCCGTCTAGAAATGTTTCAATTTGGGTGGTAAACTTCTTATCAAGCAACTATCTCAAAATATTATGGCCAAACCTCCACAACTCAAGAGTCGCACTTTCAAAGGTCACCGTTCAACTTTCAACAGCCCAACATTCTCATGAAAGCGATGGGACCATTAGGTCTCAGCCAACTTAAGATTATTTCATCCACTATGAAAGGATCTCACATATCTGTTCTGTTGTAGACCAGAATTTGTGAGCCCAAGGACACACTCTAAATGAATTAGTCCTTTCTTTTTTTATTATTGTACACAAAGGACTTTATGTCTTTATTTGTCTCTTGTCACGGCATCTCAACTGATTATATGGGACGCTGCTGTCGCAATGGGTTTTCTGGAAGAAAACACGCTGTTTGTGGGAGCGAGACTCACTCCACTGGCGACAGTGGTTTGAACACACAAAGCCAACAGTTATTGCTTCAAAGAAACTGCTTCCTTACTTGCCAAAGTAATTACTTATTCGTGGCCACAGCTATCCTACATTGATTGATTGTGATTTTATACTCTGCACAGCAACCAAACAAACTGTAAAACTCAATGTCCCCTTTGACACTTGTCAAATAAACATGACCAAACAACTTACCAAATGTTTGTCCTCAGTCTCCGATCAACAAGTTTTTCATTCAAAAGTAACAAGAGATGCCAACGGTTGAATGGTGAAGTTTAATAAGTTACCCTCCAATCATCGGGCTTCAATCTCACTGGCTGCGTTTAATAAAAAAAAAAAAAAAAAATCAATCAATCGATGCTGAGAGGCCTCATGCAAGGTCATGATCAGATGTGAACTTGAGAATGGAAAAACATTTTCTTCCCGACAGACTGGAAAAACAAAGTCCTGTGGCCCCCTCAAGATTCAGCCTCTGGGCAAGTAATGGTGAAGCTTTCGTCAGCTTGATCAAACTGTTGAACTTTCCGTTGTAAGTCTCCGATGTACAACGACAGCGACAGTTTTAAAATTTGCACAATGAGGGTGAGGGTGTGTTCACTTTGAGTTGTACGTAGCAAATCGTTGATTCAGGGGATTCTCTGGTGACTTTATCCACTCCTTCTTCAGCTGTTGTTTCAGCTGAGACATGCGCATGTTGGGGTTCTCCATTTTTAAGCGAGGCATGTTGGCCTCCTCATAGGCAGCAAACGCTGCTTTCATCCTGCGCTCCGGGTGGCGGTCCAGGTCCTCAGGTCCAACGCTGGGGGAAAGGATGACAGCATTAAGAACGTTCGCAAGTCACTACTCTAAGTCAGCACTGGACCCACAGTCGACAGGTAAACTAAGAATGATGGATACCTGAGCACAGAAATGGCATCTTCTATTGTCCTGGCTTCCACCGATCCCTCATCAGGGATAATTCTGTTCACATTCTCCTCCAGTGGAGTCTCCAGGTGGCTCTTCTCTGAAATAAGACATCCCAAACATCACATGAAAGGAAGGTTTGGATTTCAATGCAGCTTGGACACCATTTTCAGCTTTACCTTTTGGCTTGAGCTGCTGCTGCTGCTCATTATTATGAAGCATCTCATCGATCTGGGCACGAGTAACTTTTCCTCCAGCTGAGGCCTCTTTGAGGGCTTTGCCTTTTATTCTGGCAGTCTCCTCATCCAGAAGTCGCTGGTTTTCCTTTTTCCTCTCCAACAGTTCAATTCTCTTCTTCTCCTTGTCATCCTGCAAAGGCAAAAAAGTTTT
>JBBMJM010093550.1:0-16554 GCA_037832705.1 Centriscus cristatus
CTCCTGTCGTCAACGTCCCGGTGATTTGTTCGGTTTGAAGGTTTGTATCGTGTCTGTCAGCCACGCCGAGGGGTTTTTGAACCAAGACCTCAAATGTAGCGTTGTCACATCATCCAACGTGATTGCTTGTACGGCGTGAACCTTGTTTCAACAAGCTGTGTTGTTTCTGAGCCCGCGGACCTGCAGGGGGTCTGTTTGGAGATGTTGTTGCAAACTCACGAGGCAAAAACAATACGGAGCACATGCTATGGAAGAAATGGGTGAACGTTAAAGGCAACGCTGCAGAGAAAGAGAAATGGAGGAGGAGCACCGAGGCATAAAAACAAACAGACTATGTATCCAAGAAATAGTGTTCATAGATTGTTTGGTTTAAATATAGGGAATGAAAGTATGGAGGTATGGGATGGACGCGTATTCAGATCAAACGAAAATCTGAAGGTGGAATGAATATATGAAATGGACGTGTGAATGTCTGGAATGAATGAATGAATGTCAGAATTACACTAAGTGGAAATCTGAATGTGGAAAAATGGAATGACTTTTGGTGACAAAAAATATAGGGGTGTGGTATGACTATTTGGTAGGAAAGAAACAAAA
Source organism: Centriscus cristatus (assembly GCA_037832705.1). Lineage (NCBI taxonomy): Eukaryota > Metazoa > Chordata > Actinopteri > Syngnathiformes > Centriscidae > Centriscus > Centriscus cristatus. The sequence continues at coordinate 598 of JBBMJM010093550.1, forward strand.
AGAAAAGGTCATTGCGGGGTTGCCCTTAGGCTTTTTTTTTTAAGAAAAAAAAAATACAATCCTTAGGTTGACTTTTGACAAAAAAAGTCATGAGAGGGGGACACGGTGGAGCAGTGGTTTGCACCGTTGTCTGTTGGGATCTTTCTATGTGGAGTTTGCATGCTCTCCCTGTGGGTTTTCTCCGGGCAAGTTAATTGGTCACTAAATTGTCCTAAGTTGTGAGTGTGTGCGTGAACAGGTTATGTCTTTCATGAGGCCCTGCGATGAGCAGGGGTGTACCCCGCCTTTCGCCCGTTGACAGCTGGGATCGGCTCCAGCACACCCGTGACCCGTGACCCACATCCAGACCCGGATTAAGCGGGAAAATGAGTGAATGAAATGTCATGGTGGAGTGGCCCTTAGGCTTTTTTGCCAAAAAAGTCAGGCCGTAGCTGACTTTCTTTAGACAAGAGTATGGTATGACTGTTTTTGACAAAAAAACAAAACAACCCAAGGCTATAGGATGACTGATGAAAAAAAAGTCACCCCCCCACCAGGTTTGGCTTTTTGGTGAAAAAAAGTAAGGCTGTAAGGCTTTAGCATGATTTTTTTTTTTACGAAAAAACTGTAAGGGTATAGTATGGTGGGGATGACTTTTTTGGCGTGAAAAACTTAAGGGCAAAGTACGACTTTTTGTCAAAAGACAAGAGAAAAAAAAACAAAGCATGACTTTTTTTTGGCAGAAAACATGGTTGGGCGGCCATGTGCATCCCCTCGTCCCCTTTCCAAAAGTCAGCCATTGTTGTTGTGTGTGCACATGTCACACAGCCACAGAGCTTCAAACCCTACGTGAGCACTCATCGGAAAGGAATCTTTGGTCTGGACTAAGGGTCACGTGACCTGAATCATCAGTGACAATTTCCATTTGAAAGACAATGAATTGTGTCCATGTCCTTTGTCCAGTAATTTGTTTCCGTTGAAAATTGTCACCTCTCCCGCGCCAACAACTCCAGCCAGCCGAGGTCAAACGTCTTCTGTCTCTACAATTCCTCCGCTGTGGCACCAAACGGCCGCTGGCTTTCGTCCACAGAAGTCGATTCTCTGTTCTTTCACAGACACCACGGCAGGTGAGGGACGGCCCCATTTCAGAATCTCCTCCTACGACTGTTGTATAATTTGGTTTAAAGTTGCTTCTGAAGCGATTTGGCCTGTCGCCAGGTTGGGTTCGTTTGCGGAACCATGTTAGTTGTCGTATCCAAAACAAAGAGGTGGGTGGAGAAGCAGCAGATGTGGTTCCTGGCAGATTTTCCAGGAGGAGGTCGTCCAGGCTTGGACAGTGGAACCTCCATGACATCAGCACCAGATGGTTTACTCATTAACACCCACCCTCTCAAACATGCTCTGCACGCTGACTCCGGCTCAGCGAAACATTTATTCATCAAAAACATTAACTTATTAGTGGGATCCCCTTTGTTTAATGTGCAACCCTTTAAAAAACACACTCTTAAAGGTTAGTTGTGCTGATTCCCGATGACAAGCGGGTAATTCGTTACAGCATCTGAACTATAATTTTCAGACAATGCGAACCAAAAAATCCATTTCTATTACATGGTCCCATGTGATCTCTCTTGCAGCGCCTTTGTCTGACATGAACCGAGTGAACTGGAGGGGAGGGACGAGCTCTTGGCACCGACGTCTGCTGTTCCACTTCAGCTTGATCCGCTTGCTGCGACGTCGGCAGTATCCTGGTTTGGCCCTCCGTCATCCAGGGACCAACGCCGAAGTGTCGAACAGACGAACCTGACAGAGCACAAACACGGAGAGAGGAACGTTCCAGAGCAACGGGGCCTGATCAAACCGCGGCTGTAAGAACGTAATCCCAACGTCTGACTAGGTGATAATGGTAAAAATACATACTCACTCAGCAACAATCACACACAGACCAAAAAAAACCCCCACAAAAACCCATAACCCAACTGTCACATACATACACAAACACACTCACATATATATACTTCATCTGTGTAACTTTTTTTTAATCAAAAAACATGCTATTGCCCTATTTCACGAAAATGTGGAAAATCTAAGCTATCACCTGATGTGGACCGTACGTATTATTATTATCACACATTCCCAGTTAATTCAACATCTGAGCGTGTACATACGTACAAAAACATTCACACGGGAGAAAAGGATTTCCCCCATACATGCTTACACACACACTCACACGCCGCCATGCAAACACAACCAGGCATAGCACACACAAACGCTTAGACACAGCTAGAGAAATGATACAATACACAGATAGACATAGAATACATAGATATAGACGCCAACAAAAAAACAAACATGAATGCGGACATAAAGACAAAAAATACTTAGTGACATAAACATGTTTCTATAGTCTCCAGTGCTACACGTATGTTTACTCCTCGTATGTTTGTTACACTCAGTCATATCAAAAAAACAAAGTTGAAAGCTTTTATTTTCCAGCAGTAAAGCAAATATGTTTATTAAGCATTTTAATATACATCAGAAAATTCCACTTCGTATAATACAGGAATTCTTTGAACGATGAATGTTATTTACAAACCAACCGCTGAAAGTCAAATCAAAGACACAGTCGAGACAAAACGCCGAATGAGACGACGCGGCATGTTTTCCGACCCTCCTCCCGCCGATCTCCGGAGCGACTCCCGATCTTTCACGATGTCTCGTGTTTGTACATACGACAGATTCCAGCCACCCCTCGACGGCAGCGCTTGGCGAAAAATAGCTCACTGTTAACATAAGGAAAAGCCTGTAAACGCTAACACAGCTCCACAAGAAACAGATGTCTGAGCCCCCCCACCGCCGTCCCGTTTCGCCGATGTTAGCGTTATCACAGGGAGGCGGCAGGTCGGGTTCTGTTATTTCCACTTTTGAAAACCTTTTTGTTTTGAGCTGTTTCACGTCCCCTGAATGGCCCCGCAGGACTCGTCCTTTTTCCGTATCGCCCTGCAGTTGGTTTCCATGAGTAACTGCAGACAAACGTCTTTCGCTTTTGAAAAAAAAAAAAAAAAAATCAATGATTTGACTTGGAATTGTTGCGTTTTAGCACCAAACATTTGCTGACGGTACACACCATGGACATATTTAAATACTCTTCGCACACATAAAACAACACAACACAACTGGAGAAAAAAAAAATCCCATAGGGACAAAAATGAACAGGTTTTTTTATTATTATTATTATTTTCAGTGAACCTCCCTCTTTCTTTGATATTTGTATTAAACACACAAAGCTGACAACAACAAAAAAAAAACTGGGAGTCCAAAATAACTGCAGGCAATGTCTGAACACAGCACCACGACAGAGCGAAACACGACAAAACGCAGCAAAAGTGGCTTTTTTTTCCAAAAAACAATAAATATGCTCGTATATACCGGTGAAGTAAATTGCTGTAGCTGTTAACATATTACACACAACTGCAGTTCAGCACACTGGTTAACAGATTATTTGGGGTCTCTAGAAAAGGCAGACGATCATACCATGGCAACAGTTGCTGTTATGTCCTGTGGTTTGTGACAATGTACTCAGTGGTACATTGCTGTCAATGTGGAGGGGGCATGGGGGAGGGGGGGGGTTACAACATAAAACAAACATAATAATTAAAATCAAAAAGCACTGGTATGTTTCTCTCAAACACATGGATGGGATACAAAGTAAATAGAACAAATGCATGTCTGTCTTTTTTTTTTTTTTAGAAAAGTGCATACACTGTTTATTAAATAGCATTATATTAAATTAAAACGATAGTTTGCATGAATATGTGAAGAAGGCTTTAACAGATGTAGGCACATCGAAGTATCAGTTCACAAAAGCCTCCGGCAGCAATCAACAACCCCCCACCTCCCAAAACTCCCTCTGACATCCCCCACTGATCACACTTTGTATGCAGATGAAAACAGTCGCTTTGGCACATTCCCCTTCTACGTCTCTGCACGGCGAGTGGCGGTCGAGACGTCTGGAACAATGCAGGAATGATTTGGGTTAATGCTCGGAAAGAGACGCCTTCCGCATGCAGGTCTGATGAAGTCCAAGTAATGATGTGTTGTGTTGAGTGCAGTCCGTTATTATCTTCTGTATAAGCCGCTTCAAACGAACTGAAGGGGGCAGGGGGGGGAGAGAAAAAAAAAGTTGCTGTGCTGTCACTTTGACCTTAAGTTCAACTTTTAAGACAAATGCTTTTCATCAAGCGCACATTCTGGAGGATTACTCTGAAGACCACGTCTGTCACCAGCTACAACGGCGTCTCCTTTTTGTAGTTAAACCCGGGGTCTGATCCTTCAATCTGTAGTTTCAGGGCTTGTTTTAGGCTCAGCTCCGTTTCCCCTATGGGGTAGTTCTCCAGAACATCCTGGTGGCCTCTGCTCTGCACAGTCCGCGGAACTGAAACTCGACTCAGAAAAACCTGATTACCCTGCAGATGGTAGTTGGGGTTGGTCATGATGCCGTTCCTCTTCTTCTCAGAGCAGCTCTGCTGCTGGATGAACAACTGCTCCTGCCCCCTTTCCTGCTGGACCGAACCACCTATCACGATCTTACAATGGGGGTCTTTAACTGCAATGTTTGCTACCGACTTATTGAGGGCCATCCTTTTGTCAAACTGGGTCATCTCATACTCCAGAACCTGGCTCTGGGTCGAGCCCCCATTCTTCGTTTTCTTCTTGTCCCCCGGAGCTCCTTTGCTGTTCGCTGTTCCGTTTACGGTCTTGCTTCCTTTCGTCGACTTGTGCCCGGGTTTGAGCAGAGACCAGTCGAAGTCGTTGGAGGGAGATGGCGGCTGGTGACTGGTTGATTTCATCGTGGAGGAGGGGGACACAATGGACTGCCTGCTGCGGCTGCGAGGCAGCGAGTGCTGCTGGATTTGCTCTGTGAACGTTAGTCCATGAAAGCTGTCGATGGGCACCGTTTGTGCCGTGGCGGTGGATGAAGTGGTTCTCAAGGAAGAATTCTTTGAACTCTTCAGGGAATTATTTGAAAGGGAGGACTTCTGTCTATCTACCGTAGAATCCGGAGATTCGGACGGAGAACTGAATGCATGGACTGGTCCGTTGGGTAGACCCCGTACGGACGGCTGCATGTCTCCTACGCCGGTGCTGCCAGAACTACTCGATTTGATGGTGAGCGACTGCATTTTACCAGTCACAGACAGTGGCGTCTTTTCCTCCATTGTGTGCACGGGCGATGGATTGCAGCCGTTCAGAGTCGTAGCCCCGTACTTCTCCAGAAGCTTTATGATCATTGAGTGGCCACCTTTTGCTGCCACTCTCATCGCCGTGCGTCCAAACTGGTCAGCGTGGTTGGGGTCGGCACCGTTCTCGAGCAGTATTTGCACAACATCGATGTGCCCCTCCTGGGCGGCGATACCGAGTGCAGTGGCTCCCTGGTTGCACGTGTGATCGACATGCGTGCCGTTCTCTATCAAAAACTGCACAACCTTCGTGTGGCCTTGCCACGCGGCGGACTGGAGGGCGGATCGTTTCTCATTGTCACAAGCGTTCACATCGGCGTGATAGTTGATCAGCAGCCTCACCATTTCAACGTGCCCTTGCCAGCAGGACACGTGGAGCGCTGTCCTCCCCTCCGTGTCACAAGCCTCCACGTTCGCTCCGTTCTCCAGGAAATACTCTGCCATCGCGAGCTGATTTTCAAGTGCCAGTATGTAAAGCGTCGGGCGCCCGTCTGCATCTTTGTAGTCGATATCGGCACCGTGGCTCAGCAGCAGTTCAACAATGTCCCTGTGGCCTTCTAGCGCTGCCACCCTGAGAGCGTTCCTCCCATCGTATCCCCTCTGGTCGATGCAAGACTTGTTCTCCAGAAGAATTTGCACACAGTCGTAATGTCCTTCTTGTGCAGCTAATATCAGCTGTATTCTACCATCGTTATCTACCTCTGTACAGCGGGCACCTTGCTCAATGAGGGCATCGCACACCTGGCGGTGGCCCTCAAACGAAGCCATGTGTAACGGGGTCCAGCCGGCGTCGTCCCTGTGATTCTCGTCCAGGCCTCTGTCCAGCAGAGTTCGGACCACCTCGACATTACCCTGAGCAGATGCAATGCTCAGCACAGTCCTTCCTTCGCTGTCGATGCTATCGACAGCCGCCCCCCAGAAGAGTAACGTGTTGACAACGGAGGCGTGGCCCATCGATGCGGCAGCAAGAAGAGGGGTGCGGCCGTTGTTGTCTGTGTGATCCACATCCGCGCCGCCTTCCAAAAGTAGATCGACCACATCGACATGTCCTTCGTAGCCAGCCACAAGGAGGGGGGTCATGCAGTCTTTGTCACAGTGGTCAACCTCGGCTCCTCTGTCTATGAGAAGACTCACGACAGAGGCATGGCCTTTACTTGCCGGAACACAGAGAGCAGCCACTGAGAGGGCGGTCCGACCATCCACGTCTTCGTGATTGACTTCGGCGCCGTGGTCTAAGAGGTGCTCGACGATCTCTCTGTGTCCCATGTAAGCAGCAGCGATGAGAGCTGTTCTTCCCTCGTTGTCTGCCTTGTTGACCTCGGCGCCATGCTGAAGGAGGTTCAACACGATATCTTCATGACCCCCCCAAGCAGCAGCTCTCAGGGCAGTTCTGCCGTCAGCGTCTGCACAGTCCACCTTGGCGCCGGCATAAAGCAGCGCCGACACAACCTCTGAGTGTCCACCCCAAGCTGCTGATCGGAGGGCGGTCCATCCGTCGTGGTCTGTGTGGTTTATGTTGGCCTCACAGCCGATCAAGCAGTTGACCACCTTGGTGTGACCCTGCCGGGCAGCTAGAGTAAGTGCAGTTTGTCCATGGTTGTCTTCTAACTCCATGTTGGCTCCTCTGGATATGAGTAAGTTGACGACATCGAGGTTTCCACTGTACGCGGCGTTGGACAGCAGAGTTCTCCCACTGGAGTCACACTGGTTCACCGACGCCCCGTTGTCAAGTAGCGTCCGTATCGAATCCTCTCTTTCCAGAGCTTGTTGAACAATACACGACGCGTGGTCGTCTTCGTTGTTAACATGGGCTCCGGCTTTGACGAGGAGCTGCAGAACCTCCTGTTCTCTTGGTATTGAGGTGCTCAAAGAGTCTTTAGCAGGAGTTCCGTTCCAGACCATCCAAAGAGCCAGATTAAATGGCTCGATTTGCAGACTGGAATTGACGAGGTGCAGCGCAAATTCCTGCACTTCAAGTGGTTTGAGCTGTTTTGCCCGGCATGTGTAACTCATTGCCAACATTCGATGTCCCTCCGCTGCGTTGCACAAATACTTTTGTGTGCAGTGCTTCACGTCCAGAAGCCACTCTGCAAAACTGTAGTGAAAGAGGATTTTAGTACTCCCAAGACCATCCACCAACAACTTGTTGAGAATGTCCATCTTTTTCTGAAAGTCCTCCATCGTCAGTGTCATGTTTTTGGTCCAGACTGCGTGGTACAGCTCCTTGACAGTCAGCGGCCTGCAGGTCGCCAGGATTACATTAAGGATGGGCTGGACTTTGGCAAACTGTTTTCTGACAAATAGTCTCTGACAGAGCCACAGGTAGAGGCCGTTGAGAGTGCCCGGGATGTCGCGGATCTCGCGAAGCATGATGAAATTTTCTACCACGCCGTCCAGCACGCGCTCCAGGTAGAGGAAGCAGCCGCTGCTTTTGATGTGCAGCTGGTTGAGCATCTCGGCGGTCTCCTTGGTGAGGTGCTGCCTCAGGGCCTCCTCCTGGTCCAGCCTGTGGAGGATGTACTGCTGCACATCTTTGACGATGTAGGCTTTGCGCAGATCATCGAGACTGATTTTGCGGAATCCTGGGAAAAAATGAGAAAAGGGCGGATGAGTCACATAATAGGTCTTTTTTTTTCATTCGAACATCGGACTATTATTTATCCACTGATCGTAGATGTTTAGCTCCTTGGGTCAATTTAGCTTTCATTTCCTCAGACATAAGCACAGCAACAGTTCCAAGGACATGAGGACACAACTATTCTTGGAACCAGATGTGATTAGAAGGATTTTGATCTGAGCATAAAGGAGTAAAAATTCAAGGTGCACTGAAGATTCTTATGTGCAGGTAGTTAATTTTAGCTGTATCCACTTAAAGCAAATTGAAATTTTAATACAGACTTTTTCCATGACTAAACCTGGGCAGGCACTTAAAAGTCAAGAGCAAACGTTATAAAAGAGGACTCAGGTGGATACATCCAGAAAGATGTATGCTGTTGCGTCAATAGTTCCTGTACTGCAGTTCTGTGTAGTTCTTCATAAAACTAGGTCCAGCTGACTGCTTCAGAGCTCTTTAACAGCTTCTCCTAATGGATGCGGTGAACTTTCAATGTGTACTCTGCAGCCTGTGTGCAAGGGAAGTCATTGCATACTTTTGTTTACATTTCCCATGGTTCCCTGAGGTCCCATGTGCATATGCCACCAGCCATTTTGTCAGAGGTGCACTGGATTTCTCCTGAGCAGCACAAATCCTTCTATCGCGCAACTTCTTCTATGGATAACATGAATCCGACTGTCGCCCAGCCCGAGACAGCCAGGTCTGTTCATCCAGCTGCTATTGTGCGTCTGTTAGAAGATCTTTCTGCACATGATCCACAGTTGATCCACACATGGTGAAAACAAATCATATGGTGTTCAACAACCTGCTGGTCAGCAGGAGGAGGAATCTATCATCTGCCTGAGTTTGTCTAAGATAAGCAAACATCTGCTAACAACGGCCCACCGTTATCTCCTACTTTGTCCTTGACACCCGTGTTGCATGTTCAACTTTGGTAACCAATGAACGAGTGTCCACACTGCAGAGAGCGTAGTTATATCACTCACGGGGGACATGACAAGTCAAATACAACTACTGCCTTTACTCCAAAGTCAGTCCAAGACTAAATACGTGTTATACATTGACTTGTGATGAATGTGGTGGAGCCTGATTAAGATGATCCATAACGTCCGAACATCATCTTAGAGATCGAATCCCTGTGCGACGGGTCATGCTACTGTTCTACTTCTACTTTCGAGCTGAGAGGACGTCTGAACGGTGAGACGTGAGGAAGTTCTATCAAAACACAGTTCAATGCTGTTACTTATGACATGAGTGAGACTGTTCAGTAGTAACTAGAAGAAAGTCTTTACTTCCAGTCTAGTCGGGTTATACAACTATGATGTATTTTCTTCCATTAAGATTGTTTGGTGCATCGGTCAAATACAACAGAGCCATGGGGAGAACAGAGGCCAGAAACGAGGTCAAACTCTGAACCTTCCTGCTTGGAGGCAACAGTTCTAATATCAATGAACCCTGAAAGCTCAAAAGAACAAAGAATGCAAAAATGCAACTGGGAGATTACCAGAGGCTTGACGTGACTAGGATGTGAGAGAGAAGAGATGCGTGTTTAGATAAATACAATAACAATCCTTCAGTTCAGGAATATGTTCTGAATTCCACAGCAGCTTGAATTAATGAAGACAGAACATCCCAGCATTGGACGGTGTCTTTGCCCTTTAATTGCGACTACAACTCACTGACCCCAACCCACTTTCATTCCTCATTGTTTCACCACCCCGGCTGTTTTCCCCGTTCACTTCTCCCCTTTTTCTCAGGCTGCATGACTTTTTTTTTTCCAGCTTTCGTCCTGGACCAGTGGACTGTGATGCAAACGGAGAAACTGCTTCACCACTGAAAAGGACACATTCTGTGTATAAATTCCAAACCTCTGCGGAGAACTTAAGTGTTTTAGTTTTAAACACTTGATCCTAACAAGCACTCGTTCATGTACCAACTCCTCCTCTGGATTAGGATTCGGCCATTAAAGATCAGATTTCAGCTTTCACGCTCCCCTCACTTTCCTTGGGGTGTGAAACACAAGTGTGTTGCGTTTGCTCTACCAGTTTCAGATCGTCCCTCCTTCTTTTACTGGAGCCAGTCCTGGGGACTTTCTGGGTTTGCTCCAGCTGGGACAGGAAAAGCTGAGACGGGGGAAGAAGAGGCCATTAAAAAGGAGGGAACGTGTTGCCGTTAGCGGACTGAAAAGAGCAACTATCTTCATGTGATGTGTAGTATTTCACCTCGATGGTTGAATGTGGTCGGTTTTATTGGCTGAGAAACCAATAAAAGCAAAGTGTGCTTTCTCTCAGATGATGACGACGATTTTCTCAGGGGAACTGTGCTCACTACGCTTCAGTTTATGACAGACAGTTGCTCCCACATTCCAGTTATGAAGATAAGGTTTGGGTGGCTGCTGTGGAGCTGCTGCTCAGTCATGGAAACCACCACGCAGTCGTCGTCCAGCCCGTGTTTGATGACCGTGGAGGAACTACTATTAAATAACTTTATTAGTGTACATTTTACATAAGAGCCTTATGTCTATTCCTATCACGACCCTATCACGTTCTCTCCTTCCAGAACACACCATCGCTCCATTACAAGTGGGCTAACATAACTGTAGCTGAGTGCTGTGTGTGTTCTCGTTATTTACATGTGTGTGTGAAAGAGAGAGGATGGTCCAGGGCTGAACAATAGTCGCTGCTACACGGGCAACAAATGACACATTCATCAGGAGGAGGGATGCGGCTCCGCAGCACAGGCCTCTGAGCCAGCTGCTGCTCGTTACGGAACTGGATACCCGCCACAAGGGACACAGCCCCGTGTACAAAAGACCGACTGTTTGCCTTCGATATTCATTTTTTCAGATGACAAATGAGGCGGCGGGCATGTGTGTGTCCACCGGTCCGAGCTGGCTTGACCGTGAAGAAAGGCAACCCAGCCTCTCACACTCGACAGGTTCTTTTGTGCGATACCATCTTGGGTTATCCGTTAAAACAGAAACCCAAGCCACCCTGAGCTCTTGTCGGTTCTCCAGTAAACCTGTGCTTGGCAAACGTCTGCTCAACAGCTGCAGGGATCCTGGCCCCAACACACCTCCTAAACACAAGTATGTGGACCAGAGTCCAACGGTCTGCAAAGAACAGGCCTTTGAAACGTTGGATATGAGATAATTTTCTACTGTGACATAGGGTGAGACTCTTCAGCACGAATCAAACAGGAGTCAGATGCGTTAACAATTAATTTATGTGACGCCCGAGGGAAAAGAATCAGTCGTGTCCAAACACATCTTTCTGTGAATGTCAACAGGGACGTGAAAGGGTTTCCAGTCAATCCTGTCATGCAGCTGAACACAGCTGGGGGCTGGGGGGGTGGGACGGTCTATGACAAAGCGCTTCTGTCACATGATGAACATGGCAGAAATGAAATACATCCATTTAATTGTGTTACAACGATCGATTATCGGAATCACAACTCGGTGGAATTTTGACTTGACAGAAGATCGTTCCAACGGGCAGAAGATGCAGGCAGACACACCTGGCGACGGCCTAATGACCTACACGCAGAGTTGTCACCATGCGTCGCTGGGCTCCTGCAGACGCACAGTTAACAGGAAGATCCAATCCAAGCCAAGATATTGAGGAAAAAAAAAAAAAAAAAAAAGGCACCGAAATGGCAAAGTGCTACGTTTTCCAGCCACAGATCAAACAGGACCAACAAAAATATGATAGAACACCCTGGCTGTCAGTTCCTCAGTTGCTGATTCAGCAATTTACTGTTCCTCCATTCAAGAACAATTTCATAAAACATGTCTAAGCTACTGAGAAATCTTGAATGCATTCGAGGCAGCAAGTCCTCGTCCTTCCACCACTGGCCGCAAGTTATTATCATCACACGCCCACCGCTACTCATTGATTCGTCAAGAAACAAAGGTCAATGAAGATGCATTGCAAACTGGAGCCGTCAGATGTGGTGAGATAAATCAGGACACGACAGGTCATCTGGACAAAAAACTGGTGACAAATGAGCTCTGCTGGTGCACCCTGGGTCAGGTTTCCTTCCCGTTTGGCCCACGCCGACCTCGCCGTGACCTCATCTCGCCGTTCCTGCTCTGCAACATGTTTCCATTCACCTGCATTAGACTCTACTCAGTCAAGCACCAGTCATGTTTTATTAGCCACCGGTTTCAACTAACCATTACCTGCTGGGGCAGGAAGGTCTGGAACCAGTTTGGAGCTTCACAGGGGAAGTGTTCGGGAAACCGATTGGGCATTAAGGGGGCTCGGCAGACTGCTGCGGAATCAGGTACGAGCAAATCTTCCTTGGCATGCAGCTCAGGAGTGGGCTCCAACCCTCTGGGTCTATATACTTTGACTGCTGCATTTATTCTGACTTAAGTCCAATTAGGACACCCTTTAATTACAGCAGAGACTGGCAAGTCTTAACGCTGCACCGCAGCCTCCAAAAACTCAAAACTTTCAAGTCTATAAACATTTGGCAGAGGCTTGCGGCAAACCGACGGGCATCACCTCTGAGAAGAAAGAGGCTAGCAGGTTCGTCCGCCATCTTCTGAATTGTGTTTCTGCAGTGCAGCAGCCAAGGTGTGACGGATACAGACACGGCAGACCTGTAATTTATCCGGCTGTCAGACTGCACGGTGGTAAATTACAGTATTCAGCAGGGGATTATGGCACTCAGCTCATCTGAAGTGAACATCGTCATGCAGCCTCGCAGACGACGTCGTGTACATGAACATGGGCATAAATCAGATCGTCTGTGAATCCGTGTGAGACGATTTCAAGGCGGCAGTAATGTCTTCCTTGCTAAAAACTCACAACCTGTCAAACAGATTGAGTTGATGTCATCATTGCTTTTCATATTAATCTGTTGCATTTCCAATCCCAGTCGTGCAAAAGAAGCCACAAGGCGTCGTTCACTTTGGTAAGTTTAGACATTTTTTTTTGGGCGCATTCTTCTGCCCAGAAGAAATAAACTGCGTATTGTTTTGCTGTTTGCTGCTTTACGAGTGTTTGTGTTGTGGGTCAGACGATTGTGCGGCGACTCTATGAAAAAGCCGGCGAAAGACCTAACTAGGATTCCCGGGCAGACAAAGAGCTGCATTGAGACGTGGAGGAGGGAATCAACGTTAAACAGGCCCGCATTTTTCCTTTGTGATCGCTGATGGTAAATCAGTTCTGTCTCTGGGCAGAATGAGCAGAGAAAGCTCCTTTCATGGTGGGCACAGCGAGGTGGAGGATCTTTTCCCAGGGCGGGTTAACCTCTTTGGAATGGGGCGCAGAATTTAAAAAGAAAAAAGAAAAGACCTGCCTCAGAGCCTCACGACACCCTGATGGCGTAGCTGTTATTCAATAGTTGAGAAATCCACGAGGATTTATGAATGTGATGAGCGATGATCTGTAAATCAGAACACCGCCTGATTACTTTGGGGTCAAAAAATCTCAGAACACGTACAAATGTGTCATCTTGAGAAGAAAATGAGTAACGCCGTCCCATGAAAACGCCTCAGAGGACGAGGGTTTTAATTACAGCTGTGATTCATTACGAGGAGGGGCTTTTATGTGTGTGCACAACTATTTCTGAAAACCTCTGAAGTGACTGAAGTGGAAGGTCGTGATTGGTTAAATGGGATGATGGAATAAAACGGCAGGAAATCAGTCAAACCCGACTTGCTGCAACATTGCAGAGCAGGAATGCAGCTGTTTAACGGGCCGGCAATCTTTGACGCTGTACGCAGATACTGTGTTATTGGAACTGCAGTCCTGTGTTTTTTCATCATCATCATCAACAACCTACTCTTCACCAGATGCTTCCACAGACTCAGCTTTGCTCTTCTCCCAACTGACAGCGCCCGGATCTCGTCAGTGGGACCATCCAAAACTATTCAAATTATTATAAAAAATAAGTAAATTTCAAGTTGAAAACTAATAACCATGTTATTAGTGGACAATCAATTGTATCAGTGGATGTGTAAAACAAGCTAAAAATAAGCTTATAACTTATAAAAAAAGAATTTATTCAAATCAAATCTGATTTTGGGGCAAGATTGACAGCCCCTGTCGTCAGGTCCAGTTTCATCTCCTACTTTTTGAGACAGATTCTGACAAAAATAGAGGACAAATATACTCAATAGTCGACACACTGGGACTTTGGCGAGCATTCACCATCAACAAATGTGGGCAGATGGAAGCCATCACAGTTGAGTGATGCCTCCACGGGATAAAGTGATCACACACTAGACTGGATCGAAGAGTGGGCGGGGGCATTGTGACTAAAACACATCATATTTGAATGAAGAGAACAATGTAAACTGACTCGTTTTCACCACCAAACAGTCCATGTCCGTCCATCACACTCGTGATCGGAACACAAAACGACGGCGCTGTGAATACGAATATTTCAGTTTGAAAGCCCAGGCCCCCCCCGCCACCGCCACCTCCATCACCCTCGCTTTCCCCTTTTTTGTCTCCACTCTGCCGGAGGCCCCGTTAAATTGGCACACATTCTACCCAGATCCAGACCAAAATCGCTGCCTAAGTGTTTCCACTCCGCTACCCCTATCATGGCCTTACAGTAGCACCACGCATCCAGGAGGAATGTTCTCCAGAGATCTGCTGCCACTTGGGACGTGACGCAGCTGGACCGGCTCCACATTCGGCTTATTTCAGTCTCAGTCCAGGAAGAATCCAACCTGGGTGATCAAAGACTGCAAGTGAGCCAGGGAAACACACACAGAACGCTCTTTGTTTGTGCGTTAGCCGAGCGGATGCGAACGAGGCATTCTGCTGCACGAGTCCAGAAAGCCTCCTTCTTCCTGCACGGTCTCAGAGGTGTTGAAAACTTCCCAAAGCACATTCCAACGTGAGAGAGAGAGAGAGAGAGACAATGAATAACAGTCGAGCAAGGAAAGAGGAATTTTTGCTTCTGGGGGTGAGTAAGACATCTCTTTTAGAAAACATTCCAGTCCGTGAGTCAGGTAACCGACAATCAAAGACGACAGACAGAAGGATCCTAGAAACAGCAGAGGAGTCCGTGACCGGTGGCCGTTCTACGAAAAGAGTCATCCCTCAAACGTTATCACCAGCATATCCAGAGAAGCTGCGTTCAACTCACTACAGACCAGATTTTACTGGGGAAGCCACATGAGCTCCACGGCAGAGGAAATAGGCCTCTCATATAAAACGGGAGCTGGGTTTGCAGAGCATAAAGTCTTCTGGCAGGTCAAGGCCAGCTCTGACTTGTAAACAATATGGAGCGTATTTTTAGGGGACGTTTGGCCTCGATATGATACTCAAAAGTCATTTCCTCTATTTTTGGTCCAGTGCTGCATGAATAAGGAGCATTGACACCGGCGGACAGGGTAAAGTGGGTGAGCGTGTTTGCCTTCCTCTGTCTTTGAGCTCAGTCAAGCTAAAGAATTTCCAGCATCAAACTAAAAGCGGAAGACTGAATCTAGACAAAACAAAGACGTGGCTAAAAGCATCAGCAAAGGGGAAAAAGGCCAAGGCTTTTTCTCTTTTTTTTTGTCGAGCTTCTCCATGCACAAACTCAAAAGGATCCATTGAAATGCTCCAACACAAAGCCTTTAATCGCAACAGTGTGTCCACATCAACACACTACAAAAACAAGAAATGATAATCTCACATGCCCTTCACCCACTTTCATGTGATGCGAGTCCGTCTGCGTCTCGTGTTCAAAAGGAGACTTTTTGAAAAAGCACTGGCTGGGTAGACGAGCTTGAGCCGTCATCAAAGATGAGTAGAAAGGGAAAAGACCATCAGAACAGAGAGGAGGAAGATAACGGCTGTTTATCGTGTTTTTCTGAGACGAAAATCCCCTTTACACCAGAACAGACAGAGTAAAAAATGTGGCTTAATGCAAATCATCTAAAACTTCCTCTCCATCTGTGCGGTCAGTGGAATCAAAGTTCTGGATGAGGATGCGCTGCCCTCCGCTGTGATGACAGTCCAGAATCGAATCTTTCACAGGCATCTACGTCAAGCTTTTGATGTCTGACAGAGAGCGTGGGCTTGGCGTCTCTTTGCAATTATGAAATGGGGCACACACACACACACACACACACACACACACACACACACACACACACACACACACACACACACACACACA
>JBBMJM010093659.1:0-16551 GCA_037832705.1 Centriscus cristatus
TGTGTGTGTGTGTGTGTGTGTGTGTGTGTGTGTGTGTGTGTGTGTGTGTGCGTGTGTGTGTGTGTGCGCGCGCGCGCTGATATGTAATTTGTATCCCTGCTGCAGACCTACATATCATTTCATGAGCACTGTGGATCACTCACGTTTGTGCGTTCTGTCCAGCGTCATGTTGATGTTGTTCACAGAGCTCCCCTGGTGATTGTAGGCCTTCACTGTCACAGTTTGAACCTCGTGGTTCCACATGAAGCTGTAGGAGGACACCCGCTCAATCAGCTGTTCAGTTACCCCACCATGGGCTGTTTTGTGCTGGATTATAAATCCATCCACAGAGCAGGGGAGCTCTGACGCAGGCTAAAAAAAACCCCCAGATGATTATTGTTAAAGCTCAAATAGCTTACAGCAAGTTTGAATCTTGTGTTCTGTACCTTGATCAGTAGCGTAACGTTTGTCTGGTTGCTGTTTGCATCATCTTGAAGAATTCTCCAGAAGTCAGGACCGTGTTTAGGAGCTGAGAAGGAGTTGTGTTCCATCGTGTCAGACAGATAGTGTGTCATGTCTGGTTTCAAAGCTTCGGTCTAAAAGAGCTGTTACCTCCACGGTTTTGGGGTGTCGAGTAGAACGAGTCACTCCAGTCACTCCAGTAGCCCGTGCCGCTGATGTGCATGCAGCGCACTTGAACCACATACACGTGGCACGGGTCGTAGTTTCGGACTGGAACCTCTGCCTTCGGCACCAGCACAGTGTTGTAGATCTGCATTCAAAACATTTTCTGTAATCTCAGTCCAAACCATCACCAGTGGTATCTGATTCAGGGCAGATACCAGCAGATGTTTATGTAAACAGATCTCAAATGCATCAGCCACTGGTCAGCCGAGGCCAGATCAAAGTATCTCATCATTTTTTAGTAGATGTGAGACTCAAGTACAAGATGAGTCAAACCAATGTGACCTGGTGACTCTGATCTCAGACCTGTTCAGACCTGACATCAACCGTACTGCTCGACTTCTTGGTGTGTTCCAGGCAAATTACAAAGGTTCATTCTCTCTGAGCGGCTTGTAACAATAACGCTGCAGCTGCTGCTGCGCTCAGTGAATGATATCATTTGATTAGCAGTTGTTTTAAAGTGGGCGAAAGACACAGTGTTTGACACACTAACAACACATTAGTACTTCAACTAATGTGTTAAGTGTGTCATCAGTAGTGATAATGCGACTGGACAATAAAGGTCAAGAGGTTTTGCAGTGGTTATTCCTGATGTAACGTAGCTATCTAGTAATTGGAAGTGTCCTTTAGAGAGACACTGAACTCTCCAGGTCAAAGGTCAACATTAATAAATTCAGAGTATTTACTGAGTGGAGGAAAGGACAGTTGCAGCCCATTTATTCAGTCTTTGCTGTCAGTCTCACCTCCCACTCCAGCTGACCTCTCTTTAGAGACCACGAGTCATGACGGCACTGACACCGGAGCCCCCCCACCGGAAGAGACGGAGGCTCCCAGGAGACATGCAGGACCCCACTACTCTTGCTCACAGCCTTCACGTTAGTTGGTGGATGGGGCTTCACTGCAGGTGAAAGAACATGATCTAAAGCATGTTCACAACACTCAGCTGCAGATAAATGCACGATGTCTGTTGCCGTAGATGTGAAGAAAAACAACCATGAATTATGCAAACGTTATCACCATCGCTGAGAAAATATTATTTGTTTATTATTCTAAAGAGGCCTATCATCATGTTTTTAATATCCAGATTTATCATTGCACACAACCGTTTATTTCCCTATGAATAATTAAGATGACAGCGCTAAAGTTTAGATATCAAAACAAAATAGTCACCAAATTCAGTTTTTACGATGCAGGATACCTCTCCATGTGACAAGACAGTCACTCTCAAAGTGGCAGATTTTCATAAAATCAAGAAGAAATCTCAGCACACAAATGGAGGTAATGCAGCGACAGGACATTATTTACACTTAATGTGTTGCTGTAAAATGCAAAATGTTTCTTAATAATTCTATAAAAGTTTACTGATGTTAGAGTTTGTTTTTTTATTTACAGCTATCAAAAAAGTGAGGACGTTTGAATACAGACAGTCTGTTTCATGGAGCTGTGAAAGAACTCACCGTGATCTAGAGGTGATAGGTAGATGGGTTTGGACCTGATGGGTCCCAGATCGGATGAAATCTGCAGCCACACTTTATAGCAGTTCATCCTCAAAGGCTTAATGGTGCAGGTTTTTTGAGTGGATCCCATCTGAAGGCACTTGGGCCCCATCTTCCCCACCGTCTCACCCGCTTTCTCTCTCTCTTCCATCACATCACAGGTCAGGTCAGCCCATCTGCAGAGAACCACATTAACCTGATTAAACCCAAACCCTGAGTCTGCAAAAAATCAGAAGTGTTTTTTTTTCTATGACACTGTAAACCACAGCGTAGCAAGGTCAATGCTAAATGATGTTAGAAATGACCTTCCTGTGTCCTGGTAAGACTTTGAGTCCACAGTACAAAGACTTCTACACAGCGGAGGGTAGAAAAGGCGTTGTTTAATTTGATTTGTACAGCCCAACATCACAAATGGCAGTTGTCTGGATACGACACCCTCTGCCCTTTGACCCTCAGACAGGGACATAAGGAACTGTCTACAGATGGTGTACCTGAATGTGAAACTGGGCTCCACTTCCCACAGGGCGTTATTCCAGCTACAGTCCATGGAATCAATGTCCCCATTGGTTGTACACTTAATGTCAATGAGAGCTCCTGGAGCACACACAGGGAAACATGTTAAGGGTTATTGGCGGTAACCGCAAATTCAGTCTGTGTGAGCTCTCACGCAGCTGCTCCTTTTCCTGCTTTTGTCTTTGTGTAGCTGCAACTGGATCACTTCAGTTATTCAGACTGTAAAACTATCCCGAAGAGGAATTTGTGCTACTCCTAAAAATAATCATCTTTAATCGCTTTTATTGCTTGGAAGATGATATCAAGGTTTTTATGAGCTAACAGGATGTTAATGGCATGTTTGCTTTGTGTTTACTTTTGGTGCTCCAAATGATTTTCTATGGGAATTATCTAATCATGATGAGACGAGCTACAAAATCTACATCAAAACGAAGCTGCTAGCACCATCAGGAGGTGAAAAATGAGCTTAGAACCTTTATTTGTTGACATACTCTGTGTTTTCATCCACACTTAGCTTGGTAAAGTTGCCCATACACCAAATATGTTCAATATCACAGGCTAACAAGCATTTCTGGGCGTGGTGAGACAAAAAGCCATCTAGCTGCTGTAGCAGTTGATCGCTCCATTCAGTTATGTCCAAAAGCGTAAAGACAACAATAGGAATGCTTGTAGTTTTGGTACCGTAGGTGCTAAAGTAAAAATCATTGAAAGCAAAATAAAGTGGAGAAGATTGATTTATTGAGCCATGGCCAAAGCCACACCTTCTTGATTCCTCTTGCAATTAAAGATGATGCACAAAATCATGCAAAAATTATTTGATGCATTTGCTCATCATGTTTCATTGGTTTTAATACAAACATGCCAGGAACGACGAGGTCAGAGCCTTAAAGCCGCATCACGTTTTGCAGGTGCAACAGATATTCTGTTGACATGACACTGAATTGTGCTTAGCTTAGCCGCACTCTTACAGAATGTGTATCACTTAGCTGTGAAACAACTCACCCTCTACATAGATCTGGCTGTAAGCTATGTCCTGTGTGCACTGCAGCAGGACATGCATCTGGGTGGTTGAAGAACGCACCGTGATTTGGCTGACCTGGTTTGCATGAGAAGAGACATCTGTCAACTTATTTACACATCACGTAAAAAGCAAAAGGGAAAAGATCAGTAGGTAGAAAGAAATGAAAAGCCCAGAAGGAGTTGTTCTTACCCACTGGTTGACGGAGTGGTACTGGCTGCGATGAACAGGCTGTTCGTTCAGCGTCCACCTGGCACTACTGGAGGTCATGCTGTGATCGTTGAACACACAGTAAACTGTGATGTCCTCCCCTGGTCGGGCCACCACTGTTTCAGGGATGTAGCTCACCACTGAAAATACACCAAGTGTACATATGACCATTTATTTCATAAGATACTTTCGCTTTGTCATGTCAGTTCTCATTTTTTCACCAGAGTGCAACCTTGAGGACAGAGATAGAAAAAAAAAAACATAACTCCAAAAACAAATGTGGAGAATGAAGTTATTGTTCACCGCCTGCGTCATTCTCGTCACTACTGCAGCCTTTTTCAGGGACTTTGAACACTGTTTTCACTCAGGGTCTGACAGCGAGAGTGGCAGGGTCGTCTAACCAGCACTAAGACAAAAACCTGTCTCCAAACATGACGGCTGAAAGAAAATATAATGACAAAGGAAAACCTTGAAAGTAAACGACATCACAACTCGTATTGTTCAAAGTTTGTGTCGAGTCTCTTTTTACGTCTCTGTTGGGTTCCAGAATAAGGATACGCCAGAGAGCCGACCCTGCTGGCTTTGACATGTACATCCACATGTAGATACATCCACATCTACAATTAAAATCATGACAACTTCAAGCAGTTTAGTTAGTTCCAAAAGCCAAATGGTTTCATATTTGTAGTTACTTGGTTTCATTGAAAATAACCAAAATACTTTCTTTCATGTGAGTAATAGTTTTATTTTTTTTCTCTTAATCTGTTCTTTAGCATACACATTGTCTTCCATGGGGACATGGCTTTGTTCTGGAAATGCTAACCATTATTCCATAAAAGGTTAATACATTTCTATGATAATAGGAGCTGATGAGAAATTCTAACAAATTTGAGACTGTTACTGTTTACTTTTGATAAAGTTGGAATAAAATAATAATGTTTAATTTAATTAGTGTAGAAATGTATTAATACAAATAGTTCATTTTTTTTAGCAACTTTATTGAACTGGGACAGAAAATATATCTGACACAGAAGTAAGACCAAATGTCATTTGAGTAATTACATTCACATTCAGCTTTCAGTTTCTGTGCGTTTATGTAGGCTGCAGTTTGCTGATGCAATAAAAGCTTTCAGCTGCTCTTTGACGGTGGTGGTTGCTTGGAGCAGGTTTCCGTCATGTTGACCGGACAGAAATGTTTGGACTGATGTTCTTACCAAAGTCAAAAACACGCAGAAATCAAAGCAGCAGTGTGAAAGCATTTGATGGCACTCAGGCTTTGATGACATCATCCCACCCACATCATCATGGATGTGATGTAAAAAAGGACTGTCGACTGTTCCCTTGTAATAATCCCTTGTAATAGTTAGTTATAACTCATTCGACGACTGCTCAACTGAGATGGGTACTACTGTGATCCAGCCAGAGACTTTGCTCTGTGTGGTCAAGAAATATTTTGCCAGGATCTCCCCAGTCCAGTGGAGTCTGCTGGCTGAGGGGATCATGGACTCCCCCACCCATATGATAATAGCAGAAATGTGCAGCGAGATGACACAGACGCTGGTGAGGGATGTCCTGAAGCAAATGCTACCCTTTTTTTTTGAGCCGTCGATGCAAAACTGTCCCAACATGACAAAAATTCACGTCGAGCTGGGACACTCGATCAATCAAGCCTTTGCCGAAGCTCTCTGCACTCAACCTGAAACCTGTGAGAGCACAAACGAGCTCCGTGCCCTCATGGAAGAGGAGGTGATGAAGCGGGCCGACATGACCTTATACAGGGTGGCCGATATCTCTTCTTTACCCACAGATGCAGCCATATTTGTCCACGGCACCATGAGTAACGTCAACACTCTCAGTAAAATGGTTGTTCACGTCCAAATGTGCCTCATGGTATATTTGCGGAAGCTGGACATACCGCTGTGCTGGCAGCCTGAAACACTGGAGACACAAGCAAACCCTGAATCCACAGTAATGATCAGACACGCAGGCAGACTTGTCTCATCGCATAGTGCAACAATTTCCTCTTTCACCTCTTCAGTCAACGTCCCAGAAACAAGAGACGCTGTGGCAGAAATTCTCCTCGAATGGTGTGGGAAAGACGTTTACCAGAAGGTGGCAGAGGGTGCACGCATGCCGCAAAAGATCATTCAGAGAGCTCATGATACAGCAGCGGACATCATCAAGATCATAAACCATCATCCTGACTCGAAAGAAGACAGCTGCAGTGAAAACTCAACCTCATGCGGATCCCATTGCAACATCAAACTAATACTGAAAAGGATGAAGATGTTCTTTGCATCAAGTGTGAAGAAGTCAAACAATCAGAATGTCCGCAAGAGCAGGTTCTTTGAATTTGTAGGTCCTCAGTACAATACAATGATGGAGCAACTGGAGAGGTTTGTGGAAAACAAGGACTCTGTCTTTCCAGACTTCCTGGTGAATCTGCAAAGCACGCATTCCCCACAAAGGGCGTGCTTTGAAGAATCAGTCGAATCATTGCCAGGTGCTGTCCCAGAGTTTCCCAGACTCCAGTCAAGATGCAGTTCCAGCAGATTCACAGTAGTTAAGGAGAGCCCAGAACCATCTGTTCCAGTCAGATTCGATATCATCCAGGAAGACGTTATGGACCTGTATGATAAACTCAACCAGTCACCCACAAGTGCAAAACAAATGTCTACAAGTGACAAGATCAGGTTTACCAGACAGCTGACCAATAACATCTTTGATCATCTGATACCTGGTGAGGTTTACCAACTGCCCGCTATCCCACTGCATAAACACCTGTCAGACTTTGTCATCTCCACGTCTGTGAGCTCGGTGTCTGATGGGCTAAGGATTTCTCCTGAAGTGCTCTATGCAATCACAGAACACACCGTATGTAAGATTGTGCAGTTAGTGGAGCTCTGGCTGCAGATGGCGCCAGTACAGGAGATGTGTGCAGCTGAGGAACTGTCCGGGGCGTTAAAGGACTTGCACAAACTCATGACAGCCAAAGTGACCCCAGTGGAAAAGGCCCGTGATACAACAGATCACCATATTCACCTGTCCGTGGAGCTGACGGCTCACCACTTGGACGATGTTTATTCAGTTGACCCGGTAGGCCTGGCCAAGCTGCTTGTTGCTGAATTGGTCATTAAGCTGATCTCATATCTACCCAGGAAAGTCAGGAAGTCCCTCAAGAAGGACAAAATTACTGCGGTCATCACGAGACAAATAGGCGAAGTGCTGGAAGTGGTCAACATCTCCCTTTTCACTGCGACTCAACACAAACACATTGCTAAAAAAGTAATTAAATCGGTGATCAAGGATGTCATCAAGCACTACGGTTCTCCAGAGCTCGCCATGGAGGTTGTAGTGCATTCAAATCAATTTTTTAATGATGTTGTAATCCAGAGTTTGAAAATACACCTTGTCTCCTTCCAACATTTGAAGAAGAGCAGGGCACACAAGTTCTTTTCAGTTTTCTGCAAGGTTTTGGCCTGGCCCTTCATTGCTTTCATACCAACCACCGGTATGGACTAATCCTCCTGCGATTATAACCCCAGGGTTATTTTCTCTCTGACTTCAATGATAGTCTGATATGAATTTTCACTTTGATTTTCTCTTATGAGATATTATGAAATTTCTTTATTCAATAAAGTAAGAGAAAGGATAAGTTTATCCTTTATTTGTCCTTCCCTCTGGGAATTAACATTGCTGCAGCAGCAAAGTTGCAAGTGAGAGATGCCACATCACAGCAGCAAAAGTAAGATTCTGTGATATGCAACGGCATTATTCCGTCCATTACAGGTGTTGAGTCATACAGGTGATTTGCAGGACGTCACTAACCTTCAGCCCTGTGAATTAATTGCCTGCAGCCATATTGGAAACACCTCTTCATTAATGGCTCACGCTGACTGATCTCCGTTTAAACATTTATGAGAGCACTGATTGGGTTCAGTGGTGTATGAAGAACTATCTTGTGAATTTCCCTTGGACATCTGTCTGTCTATCTGTCTCTGTATCTGTCTATCTACAGTACAGTGTGACAGTCATACAGCGGTTGGGGAGCTGTGTCATTTGGAAACAACTGGACATTTCTAAAACATGTTCTGAACTGCATGGTTTATAATATCACACTCAGGTCAGGTAACAGGAGATATTAAGTGCCAAAGCACACGACAGAGTCATGTTAACTGTCATGAAAACAAAATATCACAACATGGTCACTTGCAGCGTCATTAGCTACTAGCTGCAACCGTGTTGAATTGCCAACCTGATACATCTGAAGACTCACTGGGGTAAACCTGCAGGACTAACTTCTGAAAAACCTGTCACAGTCTCCATGTGAGCTATTGATATGTAGGTGATGAGAGGTTAAGTATGGCATCTGCTTTAGTAAAAGTAAATGAAAGTTTCTTACTGTACAGGTAGATATGATAAGGCTCACTCCAGTCACTCCACAGTGGAGGCTCGTCCAGGCTGGCACAGTGAACCTGGATGGTGTAGTTCACTTTTGGGCTCAGATCAAGAATGAGCCTGGGCTCAGCAGGTGCAGGAACCACCTGTAGACAATAGTCGTACACGTCACCAACATTTACGACCAGTGAATGAAAATCAGTTCATTCAGGATATATATATATGATATTATTTCACTTAATTTCAGTCTATGCATGTCTTGTGCAATTTAGTTTGGTAAATGAGTACTGCAGTAAGTACTGGTATCTATTCATATTTTATTAATATGGTATTATGTTAAGTCATAAGTCACAATTCCTCCCACACAGAAGAGGAATGACTCCCAAAACATTTTATGCATAAAAGTACAAATGGTTCTGAACACTGTGTGCAAACTTAACACACCGAAAAGCCATAAACAACCCTACTGCCTAAATGAACTAAATAAAAGTAGGTTGGTAAGCTAGTGCACTGACACAAACACATTAGTAAGCATGTTTGTAACTAATGATAATGTGTTTCCATTCCGTTTCCTAAAATCCCATTCATTAATGAATCATTAATATATTATAGTATTAACACATCTACTTTGGTGTTCATCTCATCTTTTGTGCAGGTAGCGTTTGATTCACACTTCTCATATGTGGTCATTTTCAAAATGAATCATTGTAGGAGTCATTATTTGATGTCCTTTCGGACATGATGCCTATTTTGGAAATATCAAGCAACTGTTTTTTCCTGTACGTACTGATTTCAGACTTAAGAAGTGACCTGAGAAAACAATGGCATTTGATGATTTGCAGCCCTACACAACAGGGAATCCCTTACACAGCATTGACAAACAGTGTTTACCTGCCAGACTGGGTGAGTGGCTTTTGAAGAATATCTGACCTCACATCTCAGTGGGCCAGAATGAAAATGTACAGGCTCCTCCCACTGTAAAATCAGGTCTGCATCAATGGTCTGGATATATGACAGGTTGGTGGGAGGAGGGGGTTTCACTGTCATATGAAAATAGATTAATGTACAGAATGCTCCACAGCAGAATCCGTACAAATCAGACAGATGTAATCAATCAAATCATGATACCAAAGATGATTGGCTCTTGTATTTTTGTTAAAAAAAAATTGTCATTTAATTCACTTTGCATTAGTATAAAGCTTAAAAGAATACACTTCATGAGTTATGAGAATGTCTTAAAAGTGATGTAGAAGGCAAAGACAAATGTGGAGAAGGTTTTGAGGAGTGAGTAATAGTCATGTCGAAGACAATGCTCAACAGTACAATGGTTTGTCATCAAACAAATGGTTTATCCTTCCACTGAGGAGGCTTTGCTGCAGGAACAATAGTCTTTGTTCAAAGAACAGTGAACGGAATGTTGAGTCACATTCAACCATTAAATAACAGTGGCACTTGTGGGTGTAAATGTGAATTAAACAAGGTGGGCTGAACTCTAGACCATCAAATCTTCAGGTTCTTGGCCTTCATTTATCAAAAGTTGTGGACTTCTGCCAATTTTGCTGCTAAAGAACGATTTGAAATATTCTAGAAGGAAACAACCTTCAGTAATCCTAGTGTGGGTCAGTTTCATGTCCCACTATGAATGAACTTACCAGGTCGGGCCGGCACTGTGAGGAGAATGGGCGCAGCAGTGGCTTCTGAGATTATGACAGTTACCACGGCAACAAAGCTTGAACTAGTGTCAAGAGCAATAGAACATTTGAATGTATCCTCTTCTTCACAGACAGTAGGTATATGCGATTCCGCACTCCCATCATTCACCTCTGAATCATCTGTCTGCGACCTGGAATTAGATGCGAAACAATATTTTTTTTCCCTCATTTTTTCTGATTTTCTCTCTCCTAACCCCCGCACACTGACAGACTTTGGGGAAGCAGGAGTGAGAGAGTGAGGGTGTGCAACTTCATACTCACGCTATGCGCTGGAGGCTCATTGCCGTACGCCCAGAGGTCAGTGTGCCCGATGGTGGTCCATGAGGCTGAAGTTCACAAGTCAGCTGTTCCCAGTCTTCAATTCTACACAGTATGTTCAAACAGGTTCCTGACAGAATGATACACATCCATGTTAGTTGCATCACTGAGTTTCTCTTGAATTCTTACTTATGTTATTCATGACTAAATAATCTTTTCCCTCCTTTATAGTCTTTTATAATCTGGTCCTGTTCAGATCATTACTTACTTGAAGTTCCAACTCACTAACGCATGAAGTACATTTAATCTTTGTCACTATGAGACCCACTGATGTCGCTTTGATTCAATATGTCATGTTTGATAGTCTTATCTGTTCTAGGACCCGTCAAACCTTCATAAAACTTGGCTGTGACTTCACACATCTCTGTAATTGCTCAGACATGAAGCAGGAGGGAGATTTAAGCTAATCGCCATTGCCTTGGATGCGTCACACCGACTCTCAGATCGATGCGATCAGACCCTCCTGTCCGCCCACAGGTCTACATTACGCCACCTACATCCTCTGCTCCTCTTCTCAATTTACCGGTGCCAATGATGCAAAACATTTGTTTAATTGCTCAAAGATCATGCTCAATTTAAGCAACTTTACATACTATTTATTTGCACATTTTGTTTACATGTTTTGTGAACTGAACACGACTCTCCTGGTTGCTGTGATCATGCGAGTGATGCTACCTGAAAAGATATTGAATTGGGATTAACACTTCAGCAGGGTCGTTTGGGGCATTTTCAGTGACAACTGACGACACTCAGACTGCATCACCTCTGTCAGTTTCCTCATCCACTGATGCTTTATTTTGTACTTTTATCACACCAACCCATCTGAAGCATGGCAGCAGAAATAGGAATGTGACTGGAGATAGCTGGTAAATGATAGAAGAAGATGAGCAGCTCCTGTAAACGGTTCATCTGATGTAACGCTCCAATGTCCCTCATTAGGTGACTGATGTGCTTCTTAGGTTGCATGGGAACGGTGAAAGTTTGGCATGTTGTGCATCCAGTTTGAGTGCATTTATTTATTTATTTATCATAGCAAATCGACAAAAAATGTTTGCGATGCAGAACTTTATACTACATCATGTAGTTTGTATAATTTTGTAATATGTAGTTTTGCTGGGGAATGATGTAACATTCAGCTTGATTCATTAATTGGACGGTTCGTTTGCATGCGATCGGCTACACACTGACTTTTCATTTGCAGAAGATTTGTATCCTGACAAGCTGTGTCACAAACCCTACGATTTTTGATGAAGACACATTTTTTAAAAAATGGTGAGGGCTACAATTCATAGGTTACAGAGACTTTTACCGCCAGAGGCCTGATGAGGAAATCCAGTTGACGAATTCCTGAAGCTGCAGTTTGTAGGATGTGTTCCACCTTCCTCCACAGTGAGTTGAGTTGAAAGTGAGTCACAGCACAGCTCATCCTGCCATGGAAGGTCATGAGCATGTGAATGGAGGGTGGCTCCCTCAAGAATTTCAAAACCCAGAGTACCTAGTCACAGAAAGGCAGGAAGGCAGGAAGATTAGGCTTTACAAGGCCGCAAGGAACATTTTCTTTTCAAGCATTCGAAACTGTGCATCCAATTCAAAGCAAAACGCACATTTGAAAAGAAATACTGTTTTCATTTTCATTCGCCCCTGCCTCCCCCTGAACACAACCTAATCAGCGTTTGGTGCTTTTGTCTTCCCTGTTATTCAACATAACTGTCAAGTAATTTCAGAATATGTTTCAGCATTCTTGACAGATTTTCCCAGTACCTCTTTTTTTAGACTCTCTTGTAAATGTTTCTAACCCAGTCATTTTGTAATAAGACCACACATTGATTTGAATTGGGCTCCTTCTGTCATCAAAATTCCCAGCGGATGTTGTTCTGGGTAACTTTATTGCCATACTGAATGTTTTCATCTCGCCAGGTCTTCCCACACAGGGGGGATCTTCTGTCATCTGTCATCCAATATGTTTCAGGAGCTCTGTGTCAACTCAGCTTTGCCCAATTAAGTCCAGATAAAAATAAATCAAATGTTACCTGGTTGTACACACGTGTATATTTCTGTGTGTCTGTAGAAGACTGAGAAATTTACTTGTACCACTTGAAATCCCAGAGACTGTACAGTCTACTGCACCATCTCTGCACCAGTAACAACATAACATCAGCAGACAACTCTAAGGATATCGAGCACAGTTCTCTTGGAGATAGAACTCACCGCAGGACGCCAAGAAAACATGCATCAGGACTGGCAACATCCCAGACAAAACCCTTTGCAGAGACAAAGAAAGTCGAGATAAAAACATTGTAGAGGCAGGTTGCAGTAGTTCCTCTATTACAATCACTCTGTGTGAACCGTCTGCTGATTTACCTCAGACTAATCCCATAAGTTTTGTACGTTCTTATCATGTGAACAGAAGATGCACACAAAATGCTGCAATTGTCAAAAATTTTAAAAAATCAAAGTTCCTCGGCCCTGTAATATTTTTACCTTAAAGAATCACAACTGAATTTATTGCTACTGGCTGGACAATGTTAATCTTTATCCCCGAGCTCCGCAGTCTCCTGTCAATCCGCACATCTATGAAGTTACAGGCAGTGAGCGACGTACATATTAATGTATACTTACATTGTGGTGTTTAAAGCATGACCTGATAGGACTGTGCTTGCAATGAGCCTGAGGACACACAGAGGGAAAAGAGTGGTTTTAAGAGCTTGCTCGAGATGAAAGATTGCATTCAGGATGATCACGATTCTCAGGAGAGCAGAACGGAGTTGACATGCAGATACCATCAGCAGCACGGAGTAGAAGGAGTTGAAATCAGATTGCTTGTCCAGTAAATTTGACAAGCATTGTTAAAAATGGTTTGGTGTGTTCAACTAAATTAAAATTGAAATATATAAAAGTTTGGAGAATTGAACCCATTTTCGTAATAAAAACAACATGGTAGAGAACACTAGTGAAATTAAAGAACTTAAGGGAACATATATTTATAAGATAATATTCACCCACCCATTAATTTCTTCTCAGATATATACATATGCTCGTCATTTTAACAGAATTTCCCTTTTGTATAGATTTCACTGTTTGGCCAAAAGAGGGGAAATACTCCTCATTACATGCAGCTGTCCAGCTGATACAATGCCAGGGACTCCCTGAATATGTAGAAGTGTACAGTGTGTTTTGCACAAAGCTCTGAATCTTGCTGTGTACTACTTATTCAGCATTTATATGGGATATTCTCGGGTTCTAGACAGAGCCATCATGAAATAAATCACCAACTCATGTATTAAGACAGCTCTGCTCCACCCGCCTGTATTCCCTCTCAGGTATGCAACACGAACCCTGCTGACTGACGAGCACATTTAATCCCACAGATCACAAACTGACTTCGTACCAGCATCTAATCTGATATCGGGTCCGATCATCAGAGATAACGTTAAAACAAGCCCTACTACTTTCTCCCTCAAACAAGTCACGGTTGACGTTAACATAAACCCTCGATACACAGGAACGAAACATGGAGTTTGGCATTTTGTGGTAATGATGCGTAAGTGTCATAATGAGTGAATAAGTTCCAGAAAGTTCCAGAAAATATTAATAACAGAGTCTTAAACAATTCGTACTCACTCACTGTGTCACTCCACATCTAGACCGTGTGGTGTCACGTAAACAGGTGTACTCTAGTGGGTGATTTAATCTTAAAACCGTGGAGATGATTGTCAGTAACTGGTCACGGAAAGACTTTCGCCATCTGATAAGGGGTGAAGGGCTGATGGTGATTGAACGTCGAAATGCACCACTGCCTTTAACATCTCCCCATCAACAGCAGATATAGAAGTTTACTATTTGTACGCAGCACAGTGGTTGTACTGTAGGTATGCTGCGGTACTTTCACCTGCAACAGAGGGACTGACGTCTGGAGAATGTGCCAATGCGTTAAGTTGTCATGTATTTATTCTCACCTTCCAATAGTTTGATGAGAAAAACAAACAAACCATATGTTACCACATGACTTTTCAGACAGGGGTGCCCAAACTGAGCGCTACTGTACCTATTCTGCAGGTTTTAAATGACACCTTGCTCCTACACACCTGATTCAGAACAGCTGCTCCTTGTCAGGTCTCCGGTTTAAGATGTTATAGACTCCTTGAACTGTAAAAACACCCGTGGTGTGTTTGGAAATACTTCACTGTCATCTAGGCCATCTGATCTGATGGTCATACGCAAGTACTGTGGGAGATAGACTCACCTGCAGGTGTCATTTCTCAGGATCGTGATTGGAGGAGGCTGTGGTTTGAGGTTTAACCTGTTCTAGTATTCCAGTAATGTCTCAAGGTCAAGTCAGATAATGTTTTTAGAGCTCCAACTCACAACAACAGTTATTTCATGACATTTAGCAAAAGAATCCTGATGGAGACGAGGAAAGAGAACCTCAGGCAGATCCAAGGTTACACAGGGATGGACTGAGTGTGTATTGTAGTAACTAGTTATGTAGTAACTAATGGTTTGAGTACTCTGAACGTCATGTAATAATAACTATTGTATTGTGTATTGTGAAGTAATAGTCTATTTCTACATGTCTAGTAATGTGATACTCCCAGTATAGTGGTAATGACTCTAGTGGACTGTAATAATCCACTGATAGTAATGTGATCAGCACAGCGTGCACAGTGATTCACTGTGGTAATCACTGCGGAGCACTAGTAACTAATGACCCCTAAGTTGTGAGACAGGGGGACGGTAACAGTAGCACTCGACATGTTGTTTGCTTTGTGTGAGCCTGGTACCATAACGTACGATACGTCTGTGGTGTGGCAAGTGATGAACCCTTTGAAACTAGTTTACACACGAGGGGAAACTTCTTTCAGTGTTGAGTCATGTGCCTGGAAGTAGTCCAGTCTGGAGGGTGCAGCACGTATCAAAGACCTAGTACAGTACAAAGTATAGAGACAGCTTGTCTGAGAGTGACGATCAGACAGATAGTTTGTTTACAGACCTGCCAGAAATGTCACATCTAGGATGGTCCACTGGTCCGTGTGCAGAGGAGGAGGAAGGATTGCCACAGAGGCTTTGGATGTTGTTGGCAAACTGCTGAGCAGAAATGGGATGTCCTTACATCGCTGCGTTGTCTTTCCTCTGTTCATTCAGGGGGATGAAGTCCTCAGTGAGGGAGATTTCCCTCAGAGAGCTGAGAGGCTTCTCTCTCTCCCTCTCTCGCTCTCTCTCCCTCACGGAACGCCGGGGCTGACTGACGAAGCCCACCCACTCAACTGACACACACACGAATAGAGAGGGAGAGAAAGAGAGAGAGAGCTGTGACACGTTCAGGGACCTCCTCAGAAATTACTATAGAAGTGTTGTTCGATAGAACTCCTCAACATTTTTGCTCTGATGACTGTGCCTGATAAGCAGCCTGACCTTATGTTATTAGAGCTAAAAAGGCTGATTTCCAAAATACTAATGTCCCAAGGAATAGCAATGGTTCTATTGTTCAAGTTTTACCAGCAACTCTTAATGCTATTAGGAAACTGCTGGGTGATTTTTATGCTAAAACAAAGACTGGATTGGAATTAAGGGACAGAGTATGGATGTGTTTGTTATATTATTATTATTATTACATCTGTGTTGTCAAGGAATTTGTGTGTTCTCACAGCCGTAGTCCTTCTTATTTTGTTTTGAAGTGACTTCATTGACCACGTTGCAAAGTCTCCCGAGCCATCACGCTTTCTATGCGCAGCTAATGATCAGTTTTTTTGTCAAAACTGAGAAATAAATCATTCACAGAATGGAAGGTAAGTCCATGTCCTCCCTAACGAGTCTATGTGCTCTGGAGGCGCAGTGAGACATCACCTGCAGTCACCATCAAACCTAATGATGTAGAGAGACTGCGTCATTGTGCACTAGTCTTCATGAAGGGGAGGCGATTCATTTGCAAATGACTTAGGCTGATATGCACCGTGACACAGGCACATGACTTTTATTGCTCACGATCTTAAAATTCATGTCAGCGCGGCATTTTCAGTCACTGAATCCTGCTGCAGTCTGTTTCATACACGACTATATAATCGTAATAATAATAATTACAATGATTTTGTACATTTTGTGCATGGCTTTAACAGTCAACTAACATACAAACAAACAAAATATACACAGTATATGTACGTGTGTGTGTGTGTGTGTGTGTGTGTGTGTGTGTGTGTGTGTGTGTGTGTGTGTGTGTGTGTGTGTG
>JBBMJM010094965.1:18011-29028 GCA_037832705.1 Centriscus cristatus
GAAGTCAGCAGCAGCAGTGAATGATGAAAACAGGGAGTGCAACATATCACATGTCAAACAAATACGTGCTTCAACAGTTGGTGGAGACTGACGCGCATTCATAGGCCAAACCACAACTGTGTGAAGGCAACTGTCTGTAGACGTACACTCACATGTTTCAGCAGGCAAGAAAGAAACACCCACTGAACTACGTGGAAACCCCCCCCAAAAAAAACAAACGACGTGTCACTGTAAGAATCACCTTATGAAATTGCCAACAGCAATAGAATACTCGACATCTTCAAATGCAATGAACTGTCTTGGAGAGAACGTAATCATCCACAAAGAATTCACATCAAATGCTTTACTGCTTCTCAGTGTAAATGCACATTACTTGAACTTCCTTCCCTGCAGCTCAATGTGGAAAAAATAGCACACTGACTTAGAAAAGAGCTTCCACTAGTGATCGAACCAAACTGTCACGTCTTTTTTTTCCACTTCACTATAATGAGGATTTCATGGTGCATCGTCCTGGACAGCGGATAAGAACGAAATGAAATGGGAATCATCGGGTGAAGCATTTTTCTAAGCGACCTGCATTAGTAAACTGTCTCAACAGTCTATGAATCAATAACATTGACGAGCAGATCCGTCACACAAACCTATTTCAGTTCAGAGGAAAATCAATGAGGGGTGAGTGGATTTCAGAAAAACTGTCCCATACGTTGGGGGTTACAAGAGAATCACTTCACTGCTGCTCATGACTCTGGGACCCAGCTCGGACCTGGACCCCCACGAGTTCACAGCGGACTGTGTGTGAAAACATATTTGGAATTATTATAAATATTCTTTGTAAAACAATGGATGCAGGCATCAGACTTCTCAAAGAGGAGGAAACAATGCAGGGAGCATCTCAAAGCCCACAGGCTCATTCGAATGTGAGGAACGTGGCCTTTTTTTTTTTTTTACACCAAACAGGAAGCAGCAGATGCAAAGCAAACAACCTCCATACCACAAATGAAAATTTAAAAAAAAAAAAAAAGAAAAGAAAAGAAAAAGTGGCTCGCAACAAGTCGTGAAGGTCAAATTTGTGTTTACACTGCTAATGCGAGACCTTTTCAAAATGGCATCTGACTGATCAGAACTCAATCTCTCTGCAGGATGTTCACACCTTTAATTGTGCCTCGGTCACCAGAGACATCTAAGATTTCCCTGGAGCTTCCAGCCCTGGCATCTGAATGTGTATCTGAGTGACACTGCACGCAGTCACAATGATGTAAGAGGTCAGCTGGAGCACTGCAGGTTCGTTCAATTTAGAACGGAGACAGAAGGAAAACGCTCGGCTGCATATGTGAGACGCTCATACATCGTCTATAGACACCACACCATTTTTGAGCTTTCAAACAAAAATCAAACATCAACGGCACCACTTTGACTTATTATTTTGCATTTTCTGAGATTTGGAGGCCAGTTCAAGACCAGGAGGTGGCAGAGGACTGGCAGCTGACTTGTTTGCAGTGTGTGTGTGTTAGTGTAGCCAGGTTCCATGTTCCATGTCCAATATCGGACAAAGAAATAGTCCTATTATTGTGTGTCTATTGTCCTTCACTGGCCAGAGTAGTGATGGTGAGACAAAGCTACATGAGGCCTTGGTTCACTCATGCTGCTTCATTTGCTCTAGTGCGCCATCGAGTGGACAGTAGATGTAAAAAAAGCAGACTCACTACAATGACTTTGGTGTGAAATTATGATGATTACGATGGTGTTGAAGCTGGAACACTCCCAACATGCGAGCGAGGATCTGCTGCCTTGCGATGTCCCTGAATTGCACATGAAACCCCCCGAAGCCTTTCCTTCCTAAATCAGTCACGGTGGCGCCAGCTCCCGAGGCTTTGAACGCCACCACGTACGTCCTCGACATAAGCCTCAATACACGCCTCACAAAACTCTTCCTGAATTACTTTCCACGTCACTACTCTCAGATCGAACAATGATCGAACCAATGAATGTGGCTGCACGTTCATCCCCCCTTTCTGCGTCCAAATACACATGACATGTTGCGTCTTCAGTGTGTGAGAGCAGACAGGCGTCGCGATCAGCAGACGACTGTGTCGCCTCTTTGACTTTTCACCTTTCATCGAATCATCTCGGCCTGAACACCCAGAGGCTTGACAGCGTAAAAGCTTCCCCCGTGGAATCTCCCTCTCCATCTCCACCCCCCCACACACCCAACCCCACCCGCTGTCCATCTCCCCCTGTTAATCCCTTTGGCAGGCGGACACCTCTCCTCCCTCCCAGGATCTGTGGAGCCCGTCCACATCCCGCCTGTCCACCACTGGATTAAACCGACCTATGTGAACAGCTGCAAGCGGCTTGTTGTGTCCTCCTCTCCCGACTGCGTTCCACTTCCATCTCGCATTCATCCGCCTTTAGCACGAGGACCGTCCTTCTTCAAAGCACGGGAGGCATGCGGACGAGGGACAAGGGTGGGGTTGGCTCGGGCCTGACGTGCAACGCGTGCCAGTGTGTGATTGTGTGTCTAAGGATCACCGTTGACAGCCCTCTTGTGGAGATCAGTTTACGACTCTGTTTTAGAATCCAGAGGACGGTCACATGACCTGTTTATATAATGTCCTTGTAAAAGAAGGGGGTTGAAAGGAAGAAGAGAGCTGTTTAATGCTTTCCTCAGACAAGGGCTGCTTCATCAACGGGGCTCTTAATCGAACAGCAGACGACCTTTTGTTCTCAGGCACCGGAAAGAACAAACATGCACGTAGACCGTGTCTTGTTTTTTCTAACCTTAAATTGGATGAGTTTCTCAGCTAGGCCAGGTAATAGATTGTCCTGCGGCATGAAGTGTTAACATTTTTTTTTTTCCTGTGGGGGAAGATAACTTGGGAATACAGAGTTGTTTCTGATGATGGACGCGGTCTCGGTATCAGTGTGTGCTTCTGTGGATGAACCGTGTTTATGTACACTTTTATGTGTACCACATGTGTACAACGACAGAGAGACTCTGACTTCACAGGGAAATTGTGCTAAATCGGAATTTATGTCGGGAACATATATGCTACATGTGCTTTTCTATTTAA
Source organism: Centriscus cristatus (assembly GCA_037832705.1). Lineage (NCBI taxonomy): Eukaryota > Metazoa > Chordata > Actinopteri > Syngnathiformes > Centriscidae > Centriscus > Centriscus cristatus. The sequence goes on from JBBMJM010094965.1 coordinate 21,083, forward strand.
GCCTGAAGCATCAGACGATGCTCACATGCTCACAAAGCGTGTATATTTAAAAAAATGAAATCAAACCTCTTTAAAGAAGCACAGAAAATGATGAGGACGACGTGGAAAGCGATGAGACAAGATCAGCTGACGTGACAGAAGATGAGCTGGGGAGGAGAGACGAGTGTGGCTGCTGCAGCTTGAGGATGTGGGCGGTGAGACGCTTCACTTGAGCACGAGTGCGCTGACATTTTAATGGAATCTATAATACATAAGAAGTGGGTCACTGCAGGGGTGTCCTATTTCCATGCCACAGGGTCCCCTCAGTGTCTCTCTCTCTTTCTCTCTCTCTCTCTCTCAAAGTTCAGCCATCAGCTGGTTTTAATATAGGCGCGATAATCAGAGATATTAGGATTGAAATCCACTGGGGTCACACGTTTTTCTGTTCGTTCGAATTAAAGAGTGAAACTAGATATTGAATGAGAACAACGTCACTGTCATGTTTTCTACAATAAGGACGCTTTAGCACACGGGTGTCAAACATACAGCTGTGGGCCAAAAGTGGCCACCAGGGGGTCTGTAAACAATTTCATAATGGACTTGTACTTATTCCGACTAAACATGGAAATCCACTTTGGCGCATGCTGCCATAGCAACGACTGCCTTTGGTTCTTGTTACCGTCCATCACATCTACGCTAATGTATTGAAAGTTAGAGTGTTTTAATGTGAAACAACTACACATGTTTGTTTACTATACAAATGTTGGAATGGCGACATCCAGTGACATCAGCTCATTCCCTGAGACGGAGACAAAACCTCTACGTGGACATGTAAACTCGCAGCAAACCACGGGAGACTGAGACACTGGGGGGGTCGGTGGCAGCAGCTTGATACAGACATGGACATTTTGTTCCTGATGACAGAATGTGCTTTGAGTAAAAGTTGTTCTGCTGCTCCTGGTTCTTAGAGCTCTTAAATTCTTAACTACTACTACTTAAAATGTGTTTCTCTTTCTAAAACAGAGCTCACAGATTATAGTGAGGGTCATGCAGGGCAATGTAGCTCTGCTGGAAAGCGCCGACAGCAGTTTTTAAAATGTTCCGAGAACAAGTTAGACACAACAAGAGCTGCTATCTTTGCCATCACGCCGTCGACAACACAGACGCTTAATCTGCCAACCGGATCGACCCTTCCAACCATCTTTCAGCCACCTGCCCCCCCCCCCCCCCCTCCTTTAAACACAGCGTTAATGCAGCACCGTGTCTCGACTGCACTTGTCTGCTGAACAGTTGACAGAGAACTGTCAGTTAGACAGATTTAACAGTTACAAAATGTAGTACATGGAACATAAAAACTGACTGATGTCGTACGTTAAACTACCTAGTAACTAACTGACTACAACAACAGGCAGTGGTCAAGACCTACAGCTGTTGTCAGCACACAAACAGATAAATATCAGGTAGTGTCAGCGGATCATTATCTTATTTCCGGTGGCGTTCACCACTGGTGTTTGGCCGACGGACTGATCACAGTGAATCCCTGCAACAACGTTTTAAATTGAGCCTTTATTTTTTTGTCTTGTTCACAGTCTGTATATTTTCTTTAATTCAAAAAGGAAAATCACACAAGTATTAATAGACGTAAGTCATCTGCAGGGTTTGAGGACAAACCGCTCGAACCACCCGGAGAGATGACGGCGTGTAAATGTACCTGTTCCTACCACAAAGGCAAAGGGCTTCTTTTGACTGAGAGGTCTCTACGCTAATGGTATTACCTTCCCCTGAGGAGCACAAGCTCTCTGGGGGGGCCAGGCTCTGAAACTGGATGATCCTTTACCCACAGACCTGAATCCAAATCGCTCTCCAGTCCAGATATGTAAGAAAGACACATGAGATGTTTCCTAATTAAAAGCAGCAGGATAGTAAGAACGATGGGAGCCGATAAGGAAACGTGTGTCAGACCTGTTTCATTGTTTGTCTCTTCCTGTTTTATCGCTCTGCCGAGCACGGCGTTGTTGAAATACACACAAAGGAACCAGGTGGTCTGTCAGGGGAAGTTGCCGAAGTATAATCTAATGTCAAAGCAGGTGATAACTGCTCACCACAGTCAGGACGAGAGGAAATGTGAACATGGAGGCGAGCATGAGTGAAAAGAAAGAAGATCGAGCTTGGAATAACATCTCTTGATTTAAGACATCGGCGGTACGACGCGTTCTCGTTTTCATGTCCCGTTGAAAGCGAAGGTCATTTCCCCGTGACCTCCTTTCACCTCTCTTTCCCTTTCCGTTGCTGCTGCTTTTCTCTGGAAGTAAAGCAGCATGTATTAATAGACGCCCCTTCCTTCTCTGAAACCTTGAAAAGGCTGGAAATCACAAAGAGGTCATCGAAGAGGCCATCTGTACCTGGGTCTCCGTAGGAACGTGCAGAAGAACCCCGATTAACTTCAGTTTTTGACCTGCGCCAGGTGGAAAGACGTGGAATTAAGTGCCGTGCCCGAGCTGTCAGGCATCTGTCAGACTCCCCTGTCATTATCAGCCTGGAGAGAGGGGAAACACACCCCGGGTGTCCTGGCACACCGCTGGCAGCCGATGTGTCCTCCCCGCTGAGACATCATGTTTCCCCTGTTGTGCACAGGTCACATCCCTTCCACCTCTGCTCGCCTTCCGTTTTTCATCTCCTACAACTCCTTGATGAACGCGACGCGTCCTGCCTCCCGACGTCTGATGCAGATATTGTGACAAACAGAGAAACTGAGTACTCTCCCAAACACTTGACCCTTTTGCTGCTCACGATGGTGGTTTCAGAAGAGGGAGTCGTGGTTTTGATCTTTAATAGATTTCAGCCGCAGAGGGGAAGTGAATTCAACTTGTGGCTTTCACCTAAGCCTGCCTGGCCAAATGAAGATTAATACCCTAATCTGTGAGCTCCTGACAGTGGACCCATCACTGAGCTACAGGATGGTTATTTCCATTTTGAATTCAACTTTTTTTTCACAGGGTGGAGCCTACAGACAGAGTGAGGACCCAGCATGATGTTCATGAGTTTCCGTCACCTAAATCAGAGAGATGAATGATAGCAATAAGTTTAAAAGTCTAGATAAGAAGAACTGCCGGTCTGAGTGAGTGATGAGTGTAGTGGAGACTTAGTGGCCAGAGAAATGAGCCTGTGACTGGAATGGTGTCCGTTCCAGCTTGATTTATACTTAGTAGAACGAAGGGTTCGAGCCTTCATGTTACAGCAGAGGTTGGCGTCTGTGCGCCCCCACAGACACCAACAGCTGTGAGTTGACGACTTGGTTGCATCACCTGATTTTCCCCACGCTGGTTGTGACACTTTGACTGGAAAAACGCAACCGTGTTTGCAAACTACAGGCGATTTGTGCCGCTCTGGTCGCAGCGGTTACAAAAGCCACTCACCCGCTTGAAGTTGTTTGCTTCAGGTAAACAAAGGAAGACGCCGGTAACTGGAAAACGTGTCGAAGCAGCCACTGTAAATCTGCTGCTGACTGACGTTTTATCACAACTCAGACAGACCGATGCAGAAATAGAAATGAGGCGTGTGACCACGCTTCAGTCACCAGACTCACAGGATCAATCTGGATGGGGCGAGTAAAGGGGCGTGAATCCCCTTTATGTCCATCATCATGCACCCTAGAGTGAGAACTTTCATCCACTGTCAATATCACCGGCCATCAGCTGTCTTGTCTAAAATTCTTCTGAAGTGGTTCCCGGTCACTACCTTCTGGCATTGGGGGAATTCATTTGTTTTTCCTGTTCTGCATCTATTTCTGATCTCTTCCTGTTCGCAGTTCGGTCTACTTACCCAGAATCCTCAGCTGAGTCACAGCTCCATGCAGACCAAAGAACATCCAGAGTGGCCGTGAGTTGTCCACACACACTTGCATGCCCACGTTGGTACCGTTGTGGCTGAGGATGACTTCCCCTTCTTGGTTTACCAGAAATCCCAGGATATCACTGCTTTGAAGGGGTGTGGGCACCCGGCAAACCGCCCAAAACTCCTTTCGATCTACTAGCGCCTCGGGGTTGTACGGCAAGTCACTAGGGCGCAGTACTGCGGGGTCGCAAGACGTCACACCGTAGGACAAGGAGCCTGAACGTGCCGGGCTGGACTTGGTGACTTTGATGAACACAGTTTCTCCAGTTCGTAGGGGGCGGTTAGTGAAGACCAGTGTGCGCTCCTCGCGGGAGTGCTCAGAGCGTGCCACGGTCTGCTCATCCAGAGTCTTTATGTGAGCGCCACGTAGCTGGTGGAAGTGGAGGTCGCTCTCCAGGGCAGACGGCAGGAGGGACGACTGCTGGGAGTTGAGGGAGTTCTGTGGGATCGGGCAGGTAGAGGAGGCTGAGGCAAGATGAAGGGTGTGGCGGTGGGAATGGCTGTGGGAGGAGCCTCTGTCCTCCTGCTGAAGGTTAAGGTCACACAGGCTGACGGACAGGCGGGAGTCATCGGCCTCACGGCGGAGGGACGAGGAGCGCACTGTGGTGAACGAGCGCGGGCGCAGGCAGTCGGGAGGCACGATCTCACTGTCTGGAAAGAAAGGGGAGAAAGGTCGCCGGGTCAAAGAGAGAGTCAGTCGTTCATAGAAGTCTGCTTTGATTAGGACCTTTCCTCAGGTGTGTGGCGACGACGCTTTCAATCAGTGGAATTATAATCAGAGGCAAACAGTGTTAATAAAGGATGAGCCAGCTCATCTGACAGGAAGAAAGACCCCAATACCCCCCTGATTATATGCAGTCTGTGCTAAATGTGGAATAAAACAGAAGGTACTTTCATGGCCGTGATACCGCTACAACGGAATTTCCTTATGCTTGATGCAGGAATGGCACAGTGGGGCAGCAGTTCGGATTCATGGCTTGAGGTGTTTCTGTGTGAGGTTTGCATGCCCTCCTCATGTCTGTGTGGGTTCTCTCAAGGTACTCTGGCTTCCTCCCACCTCCAATGCCAGGTTAACAATGGGTAGTGGGTAGAATTAGGGTCGCTGTTTGTGTGTGTGAGAGAGTTTCTAATGCGAAGCAGAGTACCGTGTCACTCAACAAACGTCTCCACAGTAACAAAAGCAGTCGTCACATGCACACAAATATACACCTACGATAAGGTTGCTCCTACGCCTTGACATGGATGCTTAAAATAACACCTCTACATATGCCCTCCCTCCCTCCCTCCCTCCTTGGTGGCAGAGGTAAAATTAGCTCCGTGTCCGGAGAGAGAACTATGTTACACAGAGTGGTTTGTGTGTCTGGGCTTTTGTTTGTGTGTAGAGCCACGTGTGTGTGTTTGCAGAACTGTAAAGCAAGTGAGAGACCTTTCAGGAGGCTGGCTGGCAGCTGACAGGAGCAGGAAGATGCAGGGACTCCGATTGTCTCCGATTGTCTGTGGAGAGTCTCTGCGGTCCTGGTCGGCTGCGGGTGCCTCTATCTGAGCCTGACTTCAGATAAACCTCTTAGCCTCAATTACCAGGGCTGCTGGACAGCCTGCTGACCACTGACGGAACACTGCGGCCATGAAAAACAACGGCCAAGCCTCTCATGATCCCTTGCTCAACGAGACAGCCTTATTGATTCCCCATACACAGTGTGTGTTGTTTGTGTAGGTAAAAGCATGGAATCTCTCGTGTGGGATTACATTTGGTCTGACGACGCAGAACAGACGATCCTGACATATCACAATTCAAAAATAGATGCAAATAAACCTTGTAAAATACAGATATGAATAAACCAAATATTTCATGTCGTTATGAACATGAACAGTTATGACTGGAGGAGTAATTTATAGATAATAATAACAATAAAAATAATAACAATAAAAGCAGCTTGTCCCCCTGTGACGGAAGATCTTAAAACAATGATGAAACGCTCCACCTAGAGTTGATGACAGTATCACGGTGACACTGCGACCCACGCTGCAACAGGAGATGACAAGACTTTGATCCAGTGTGATCTCCATGACACGTTGCACTGAGATGAGCCCTCGCACACTAAACGCCATAATGCTGCCTCCTCAAAGTCACGTCAGCCATCAACGAACCGCTCACCACCCAGAGCACGCTGCCCTGTGATGAATGTTTAATGGAAATAAGACCTTGTAATTGTGCTAATTGATTTATCAGAGGGGCCTAAAATGAAGGGGACAGCGCCTTTGGTGCACTGGGGGGCTCGCCGAGACTGCTAATCAACCATTAAACACCTCTCTGCTCACAAGTGAGCAGCAGTTAAACGGGAATACCCGAGGCTGGTTGGCAATGACTGGCACGTCCGTTCGCATTTCATGTCATATTTTCCTGTGCTGTCGGTAGCCCCCTCCCCACCGATGGACCCTTGTAAATCCCAAGAACGTACGAGGACAGACGATGACAGCTGGACAAAGTCAAGATGTTCCGCTGTAACAGAACGTCTCAACCTGCCGTTTATGAACCCGCAACCTTCACGCAACACAAATGGATTTGCTGAAGGGACTCTTCCAAAACCTTCACCCACTTGAGAGTCCTATTAGAAGGAACGTCCCCGCTTTAGTCAGGGAGTGACGGGTGGGCAAGCTGACACCTCAAGCACAAAAGAACGGCAGTGATGAGCCGCTGGAGGCCCGTGTTTCAATTTATTGGCATCGATACCGTTTCTGCCATCATTTCTTGTGTTGCCCGTCATCCTGTCTTTAATAGGATTACGTTAGGTCTGGACTTTGTTGGAAGACCTCTGGGACATGTGGGGAGACTGGAGCTGCGAGAGAGGATGATGACATGTCTCAGGGGATAACAGTGGATGAAGAGAACAGAGGCAGGATAGGAGGGCTGGCTACCTCCGCTACCGCTGGATTTATGTCGAATGGAGTGAGGACGGGCTTTTCTACAGCGCCGCACATCATCTCGCTCCCCCTGTGTGTATCACGACAACAGCAGCTCACATACACGGTAAATTGATTCCTCTAAAAATATAGGCCGTTACGTGCCATTTCAAAGGGCTTCCTCCTCTTCCTCGCTGACATTTCAAAGAGCAAACGGGCTCTCGTGTCATGTGTTCACCTCTTTGCTATTGGGGCCGGTGAGATGTGAGCTGGAGGGACACTGCTCTACTGTATGCGCCCTGGTGGTTGTTCTTAGATAGAAGATACGTAGGAATAATAAAGAGGAATAAACAGACGGTAGAAAGAAAAATAAAAGTGTGTGGTGTTTGTGCACATGCACATCTCTGTTCATCGGTGGCTGGACCAGCTGCAGCCCCACTGTTAGTTCTGCACCTGCGTATTTAGATGACACAATCCCTTTGTCCCATTGGTCCCTTTCAAATACACCACTCGCACATGCTCTTTCCCATTGGCCACAGCCAGACATTCAGTATCTGTGTGTGCGTGTGTGTGTGTGTGTGTGTGCGTGTGTGTGTTGGAAGACATTCTAATGGGGCCATGGAGGATGCAGCTGCTGCCATTTTAAACCAGGAGCTGTTAAAATGCGCGCACGCCCATGAGCTTGGGGCGGGCAACTGATTCTCTGAATTTGATTGAGTTTTAAACCGAATACAAAGCTGCACCTGTCGCTCTACATTCATCCATTAATGTCGGGGAGTTGGAGTTCAGCTCCTCCAATGGATGTTTTTTTTAAAAACTGAAACCTATTTGGCTCCGTGGTTCGGGCCACTGAGATTGTCCTGATTGGAATAATTAAGCACCTGTTGTGTTAATCCATCTCAGACGTGCACTCGGGCGGTGGGTGATCGAGGGTGGAATTGCAGCATGTCTGTTTTGGCCCGTATGGGCTTTGGCTCATGCTGTAAATGTTTTTGATTAGGGAATCGCTGCAAAGCAGGTTAGCAAATACTATGCATGGGGAGGAGGACGGAGAGAGAGGCTGGCTTAGGGGCTTTGCTAGCCAGAGCAGATGAAACGTGCCAGGGGTTTTTGAGTGAGTGCTGGAGGGGGGTGGGGTGGGAGTGGGGATTTATGCTCTCTCTCTCTCTCTC
>JBBMJM010095184.1:0-16526 GCA_037832705.1 Centriscus cristatus
TAATAATAATAATAATAATAATAATAATAATAATAATAATAATAATAATAATAATAATAATAATAATAATAATAAAGAGAAACAGATGTGTGCATACATTTTTTTAATACTCTAAGTAAAGGTGATGTTTTGAGGCAATGCTCAGTCGTAAACTCTGTATCTGCAACTACAGTCTTCAGTAGATATCCAGGTCTGTCAACAGGCGGTTCATGTTACTGTGTCCGTAGGCTGGATTTTTGGTCTTTAAGAGAAATGAAAGGACAATGTTCCTCACGATACGTTCCGTTTTACGGGTAAAACAGAGCTCCATGGCTTTTTACATCAGCGGCCTCAGTACATTAGCTCTAGTGTTTGTTAACGTGCTGGTATGGAACCAGCCTGGACTCCATGTCAGTGAGATGAAGACTCTGACTCACCTTGATCCAGGTGGAAACAGATGCACAGCAAAATTTGGGGAACGTCATGAACTATTTTAAGCGAAAAAAAAAAGTTTCTGTACCACTTTCGTCGGCTTCGCTCTGCCCTGAGGTTTGGTTTGTGACATAAAGGGAGACAGACAGACTTGCAGGAGTGGATGGACACTCTCGTGCAGACTGATCACTACCACTTCCAGACTGGTCACTTGTGGTTAGAGTAGGACGATAAACCAAACTAGGATCCTCGAGGACGCACCGACCGGAGGCAGAAAAAAAAAAAAAAAGCAGTGGGAGAGACTGAGGAAATACCTGTGTGGTACAAAAACATCTAAATCCTAACTGGGGAACAGCAGTTACTCGTTTGACTAAACAAATGACTAACAAGAAACAGCAGCAGGATCTTGAAGAAAAAGCTGTATTTCTGTGGGATATCCTCTGTTTTCTTTTCTCTTCATCACGGCCCCGATGTGATGAGCTGAGCACAGGTGTCAACTTAAAACTGACCAATAAATAAATAAATAAAACCAGCAATCACTGTGGACAGTGGACCAATTTCAGCCATGACCTCTGACCTTTTACAACGTGGCATGCATGGAGTGTTCTTCTTCTTCTTCTTTTTAACCTTTTGAAAGATGAGAATTTGAACCAGGCCCGTGTTCCATCCACCATTCAGGGCGATAACATAAAGTACTTAGATTTGCTGCTCTAATATTTCATATCTCACAAACAGACCATTGATAGACCACCGGCCGCGTCATGTGACACCTGTTCCCTGTGATACCTGTTGACTCTTACAGACAAACATCGTAACGGGGCGAGACCCACAAATGATTCGGCATATATCTTCATAAAATTGCTACCTTGTTCAGAAACATGGGTCCACCACCCCACCAAATTTGCGTTGCGCCAGTATATGTACATACATTTAAAATGAATGAGCCAAACGGAAAAAACCCAAACATCAATATCAATATATCAGGACTTTTCTGTATAATTTCATATTAAAACACACGTACGTCTTTGAAAGAGTAAATTCAAAGTAAGTCATTCATTGGTGTCATACATTGTTTTTTTGTTTTTTTTTGTTTGTTTTAAATCCGAGTACCAGCAGTCCACGATAAAGGTGAAAACTAAAAAGCAAATGCGGAACAGCAGCTCAGGGGAAGAGCGGTCTGCCGTGGTGGAGCGCAGACAAACTGCTCGAGTGATCATCCGTTTCTCCTGTGGTTTGTCTGATCTTAGACAAATACAAAATGTTACTATGTACAGTACACGTGTTTGCAACCTGTTGTTGTTGTTTTGTGTGTGTGTGTGTGTGTTTTATATACTTGTTTTTGGAAAGTGAGACACCCGCTGCAAAAGACCAGAGGAAATCTTATGCAATAAAGGCAAGTAGTTGCAAAAGCCACTTGAATGAGGACATGGATCTTCAATCTGCAGCTCAACATCAATACATCACGTGTAAACTCACATCAGCTCTTAGGTTTTTATTCACTGGGGTCCTTCATTTCTGGGCCGGAGGCGGCTGCTGCTTCGAGAGAGTCATTGGTTTCTGGCCGACACACTATGTCTCCTTCTCCCAGTGTTGTAGCATCGGAAAATAGTCCTACAGTAGCGCTAATCTCATCGTAGCACGGCTTCCTGGCTGCGGGACGTTCCCTTTGATTTCTGCAAGTGTTGCTATCACATCGCTTCACGCCGTTAATAAATATTCAGCAGATTCTTTGCTCGCTGCAACAGTTGGCTAAAACTACAATTTACGTTAACATAATTCGTCTAAGGGGAGTAGGAGCAAATGTACTTCACGTCTTCTGCAGACAAACGACTGTTGGCGTTCCTGTGAGCCCCTCCGCTTTCAAGACACAATACACCGAACCCCCACCCCCCCAACCCCCCGCCCATCTAGAAAAACAGAACCGAAACGAGATATAACAGAAATGAAGAAGTGCATACATATTAAAAAGAGCAACGTAATTGTTTAAAAGAGCAACTGTTTGCTTGTTTCGGTCCTTCGCGTCGCTTTGTGATGTTCTAACATTCCAACCCGCCGCTTGTCACAGCATGAGACCGCGGCGCTCCCGAGGTTTCTGTATCATGACGCAAACAGTAACGTTGTAATAAGGTCGCGATAAGGATGTCGGTGAACAGGAGCAGTAGGATGAGGAGGGCAGGTAGGAGGGGGGAGGGGAGGAAAGAAGGAGGGAGGGAGGGAAGGAAGGAAGGAAGGAAGGCCAAGGGGCTGGTGGAGGAAGGTGAAGACAGCAGTTTTAACACTTGAAGAAAAGGCAGGCGACGCAGACTAGCAGGAGCCACAGTGACTGAGATACAGAGGCGGAACCATTGATATCTCTACCTGTCCCAGGTCCTGGGGGTGGGGGAGAAAGAGAGGGGGGTGGGGGAGAGAGAGAGAGACAGAGAGAGAGAGAGAGAGAGAGAGAGAGAGAGAGAGAGAGAGAGAGAGAGAGAGAGAGAGAGAGAGAGAATTAATTGACTATATAAATCAGGTTGTCCCGACTGTTCCAAACAGAAAGTGTATGAACAGTAATTTTAGTTTGAACATGTTAAAAAAAAACATTAATAAACTAAATAAGATAATTGAAACATCCGAATAAGCAAACTAATAAAGGACATTTATTACAACAGTAATACTACTATTAAAAATAATAAATACAAAAACTAAAAGAATGACTTATTTAACCCCACCCCCTTCACCTATGAGGAGTTTGGCGGCATCTTGTGGCCATGTCATGCTGTTACAACCGTGGAAGGAAGGAAGCCGTTTAAAACAAGTATTTAAAACGCTGAATGGAATGATTCAGGCGAACTGCTGTGACACCTGCAGGATCGATGAGAATCAAACCTCAGAGGCACAGAACCACGGTCAGTCACAGCCTCTATGTGTCTGATCAGCCCCGACAATTATCAATATTTATGTGAGACATATTTCATTTAAGAAATGAAAACGAATGACGTTTCGTTTTTTTACTGATTCTTTTCGGGGGGGCTTTACTGGCAAATTACAAATATGACTTCAAAGTCTTTCCGTCTCTCCATCGAGCTTGTGTTCTTTTCAGCCTCACCGACACGTTTCATCCTCAATATTTGATCTGATGAGCTGGAGTTGTCGGAATAAATATGTGAGGAGTTCACGGTGGGAAATGTGTACTCACTATAGAGGAAAAGGCTGGCGTTCTGGACGCCCAGTCGGTTGGAGGCCACACAGGTATATTTCCCATAATCCTCTTCTGTGACGCTGGGAATCATGAGAATGGTGGCAGAGCCGAGCATTTGGATATTAATGCCCTGGGAAATGGAAAGCCTGCAAGAAGAGAGACAGATAAAAATGGCTCCTTTTTAGGTTGTATGAATTAGAAGAGCTGATGCCACGAGGGAATAAGAAGCAATAAAGTCTCAATAAAGCTGGTGGAGGTGGAAGGAAAGTTGGTGCAGAGATTAATTCACTAAAATAAAATGGAAAATTATTCACAGAAAAGTGCACGTGAGCATATTTTTAAAAAATTCAAAAAAATATTATTTTCAGCCTCAGTGAGTTGCAAAATCTCCGTCTTTTCAAACATCCTGAACCTTTTGTAACCCTCAGACGTTTGAGGAAGACAAAACAATGTAAAACAAAAGATCAAATGTTAAATAAGAGCACTCAAAGGTTTTAGAAAAATCACTCCTTCGTAGTAGTAGTAGTGTTTTTTTTTGGTTTGTTTTTTAGAAAAGCGGCAAACAGACATAGAAATAATCGGTAGAAACAAAACGTCCGGTAATGACAAAGCTAACGTCTTTAATCGGCTGTAAAAAGGCGGACCATGGTGCAGGTCACAGGGTCTGCGGTGCTGTCGGCCGTCCGACCGTCAAGAGTTGTCATTTTAGACCGCCGCTCAGACAACAAGCTGCAGAAGCACAGGTTCAGATGCAATCCATCCCGGTTTCAGCCCTCTTAGTATGCTGCGCGGGTCCGACCACCAGATGACCACCACACTCACGACAATCTATTACGTCAACCTTGAACTCCGCCGGGCCCAAAGTGATCAATACGGCTCGCTGACACTGCAGCATACCCGTTTGATGAACATCACAACCAAATGGAAATATGCTAATAACGCAGCCCTCGCCGAGTCCTCCGTATCGCGACTGAGGTAAAAGTTCATTTAAGGCGCCTGAACTTAATCCTGCTTAAGTCTGCGCGAGCGGGTACATTTGTGTTGACACGTACTCGGCTGGGAAGTATTAACATAAAACGGAAAACAGACCTCATGGCGCAGCAGAAATTGGCTGACTGCGGGGGGTGGTGGGGGTGGTGGGGTTGGTGGGGGTGGTGGTGGTGATAAAGCTCCGAGGTCCCGCTCAGAGGGACGCCTCGGGAGCAGTGTGGGCGAGTGTGTGTGCGAAGCAGGGTGAGAGACCGACAACGGCATCAATACAGTCCATTCTCCAGAGCCCACGTTTCTGTATTCAATACTCACTGCCAGCAGACAACGGATGGAGAAACACGGAGTAAAGCTGTACACACTCGTATCCACAACTGTACACATCTGCATGTCTGCACACCAACTGCACACAGACCATATATGCAAATCATATTTTGCTCTCGGTGCACTTTGCTCTTCATGTACTTTATGATTCTGTGCTATTTTCCACCTTCTTTTGATCCCTTGTGCTGTCTTCTCACTCACTACGGACTTTTTGTCCTGTTTTATGAGGCAACTTCCTCATACAACCTCTTTTTTTTTACCTTTCGGTTACTGATTGTTATTATCTTTACTGCTGTAACACAAGAAGTATCCATCCGTAGATCACAGTGCATGAGGAGTTGGGACTTTGCCTTTTGTTAGCAAGGAGCATGTAAGCGATGAGAAATTGGCCTCCTTCCTTCTCTGGTAGCATTTACCGAGCTCAGCAGTTTCTCGTCTGACATCTGCAGCCGCTAACCTTCCTCGCTGTGATTTCCAGTTTGTCCTCAGATACGTCTCTGCCAGTTCTTTCATTCAGCGTAATGAACTGGAATATATCATCAGAAGCGTTGGCGTTGACATTGTGCATGTGGGCTGTGAGAGTTTGATGCTCTTCCTCACAGGCAGAGGGCGCCAAAGGTCCACTGAACGTCCCTCGACAATCCTCGTGCACAAAGCCTCTCTTGTCACATTAAACTCAACAATGAAATGACTTGACCTGTCTTTTTTTTTTTTTTTTTTTTAGCATGTGTGTGGTCGTAGAGCGACCGGAGCAAAACGTCGGAGGACGGGCGATTAGGCTCCGTTGCATGCGGGAGCCTCTGGCGCCGCAGGAAGCGACGGGCCTGTCAGGTCGATGACGAATGAAGTGGAGTCGGGAGTCTTGCTGAGACGTGTTACCCAGAGATGATTGAAAACAGTGACAGTCTGCTATCAGCTGACAAAACGTATCTGTCTGTGACAGCCGCTGACAGCTCACTTTGGCGATGAGGAGTGATTCACAGCGCACGGAGCAGTGGGACTCGACTAGTACGCTCCTGAACAAACGTTCCTTTCGTGAGGCAATTAGTCCAGCATCAAAAAGCACATTCTGAAATACTTTTCTGTATCCGATCAATCAATCGCCGTGCAGACGTGCTTCCTGGTCGAGTCAGACATGCTTCAAAGGGCGATTTCTGTCACGCCTCCATCCATCGGATATGGAGGCTGAGCGATTTCGCGAGACGCTGGGAAGAAGAAGAAGTTTGCCTCAGACTGAAGGAGCCAAACTGGTGGAATGAGACGTTGTGCTGGGTGGGAGAGACGTGCTTTTCTTCTCGCGCTGCTTTTTAAGCTGCAGTCAAAGATATGCAAATGAGTCGGGGGATTAAAGAAAACAATGGATGTCAAACACAATGACACGCGGCTCAATCCCCCTTTTGATCGGCGTGTGTAATTAAAGCACACACCTGATAGTGTACTTTTACATGGAGGCAGACAAACTCCTGCTCTGTTTGGTCAGAGAAGGACGTTCTTCCACATCGAGCCAGTTACAAAAACAACATAGATGACACAAGTAATTCAACTGCAGTTACTTATGGAACCATTCAAACGTACGATTTTAATTCCAGATGATTCATTGCTGTATGTGGACTGCGAGCCAGATGTGTGCAGATGTGTGCACCACTAGTGATGGTGCCTGTACATCCATGTTTGTGGTTCTTCTCCTCTTGTCTTTCTCCTTTCAACTGCGTCAAAATTGACTCGACGGCGCCGACGTTAGCCAGAATCGGCTGATGAACGTCTCGGAGTACATTTTCCCTGCTGATTTATGCAGAGGCGTCTTTCGGCGTGCCAGCCGGGTTAAATGAGGACTCAAGATGCGACGGGCTTTGGCGTCAATTCTTGGCGAACCTGGAACTTCAAAGTTCACTAATCATGCAAAGATAAATGGTATTATTATTGTGCGTCGGGGGTCATCATCCAAGGAGAAACTGCAATAATACATTCTGCTGCTGGCACAGAGGGAGAAGGGAACGAGGGCACAAAGCCAAAATCCTCCGGGGGACAAAACAACGGAGATATATGGAGGGTGGAGGCAACAGATAATGCAGAACAGTTCACTGACCATAAATCTTTCTTTTCAAGTAGAGCTGTGATAGGTGCATTACTTTAGAGACCATAGCTGTGAAAATACTTCGGTATTTCTCTTCTTTGACAAACTTTTTGCGGCACAACTCTGGTGCATCGGAGGAACCGTGTGTGCATTTGCATTTTTAATGGCGCCGAGCTGACAGCGCTGGCTTGTCGTTGCCTTTGAATATCATCCCATTTTTTTGATCGTCTTCAAGTGTTTTCCCCGGTACATGCCTGACATTTAAATTGAGTGCTTTCAAAACGAGCATCTGTTCCTGGTCAATTTGCAATTTCACAGGATGAAGCACGTTCCTGCCTGGGTGGAAAATGTGGGAGAGTCACCGAGCGTTCAAGTGAATACAGGAGAGTGACGAATCGGAATCCGTCCATTCTGAAAATACCTTTTAATGCAATAAAGCCCCAGTCAGTGACTTAAGATGTTGGTTAAGTAAATAGATGTTGACATCACCAGAGTATAACAACAATATGTTGATGACATCACCACGATCTGTTCTAGACAAAAAGCCGATTGTCATTTTTTTTTTTTTGGGGGGGGCTACTTGCTGGTTTTCCTGTAGTAATGAAATTGGAATTGAAGGGAAAAAAAGTTGTTTGTGCTTTAAAAACATTTTACTATCAGTGTGCAAACCGTGCAAGTTCTGTTCGGTTCCCAAAGGTTCGTTAACCTTATTATTGGACTTTGACTGTGTGTATTCATACATTCTTTCATTTCATTTGCCATTATATTTTGCGCATGAATTGTCTTGCGACATCACAATGAACCTGCACTCACGATAAGTCACGCTGCACCTTTATGAGAGTCAGAGTTTCCGGTGTAATTCATTCTTTTTTTTTTTTTTCCCTCTAAAATAACGGTAACATTAAGACATTTGTTGTGTTCTTCAAGGTTGTTTCTGCAACTGTTGCTCACGAGAAGGATAAGAGGCTCATTGTTTAACAAAAATTTCAAAGGCATCCTCTGAAAATAACTGAGTTAAAAAGCCGAGAACTGAAATGTTAATGTGGTTAAAACCATAAAAAAATTACCATATGCCTTTCCACCCTGAAAGCATTAAGGGAGATCAGTGTTTAGAAGAGGCTTCCAGCGTTCCTGGATCAGTGCAGTTGTTATGGCTGTTCGTGTTAAATGAGGGTAATCGCTTGTGCTGTTTAATGGGGGTGGGGGTGTGGGGGTGGGGTTACCAGAGCTGCACAGTTTACGTCACCGTCAGCGACCGACAGTGTGAGATATCGTCGTCTAATCCACGAACAATTTGAATTTCACTGCATCGATCCAAACTTCATTTATGAAGAATTATACATGTAGGAAATATGCACTTTCAACGATGAACCATGTCCATGAAATAAGACAAATAAAAAAATATATTTTTTAAAATAAATGAAACACAACATCTAAATCGATTAAATATATTGATGGAATAATTTGCATTATTATTTTATTCATTTCATGAACGTGTCTGAAGGGACAAAGGACAAAGTCCTGTGAGGTGACGTTGGTGTTCCTACCTTTTTTCGTCTTTGTACCATTCAAACTCTGGTGGCGGCACAGCGGTGGCGTCACACTGCAGCGTCCCCACGCGGCCCAGCTGGGCCTCCGAGCTCTGAGTTTTCTTTATTGTTGGTGGATCTGCGGGGAAAAAAACCCTACAATCATTTATTTAGTTTCCTCTTGAAGCTGTTCTCAGGTCTGATCTGATGGACTGCCGCTGCACGACTCGTCCTGTATTCTTTCATGTGCTGAGGGATGAAGTAAATCTGAGACACTGCTGGAAGGTTCTTCTACTTCTCCTGTTGTTGTGTAGGAGCGTTAAAGGACCCTAACCCCCTCCCCCCCGACATCAACGATTTATCACGAGATGTTAATTCACTAAAGCTCTTCACAACCTGATCGCGCACACATTCGCACACAGTTCCCAAAGCTGAGGCTCAACATGCCTCCACATCCAGGCAGCGATGGCAATCAGGAACCCTTGGGGAGGGAGGGGGGGGGTGGTGGTGGTGGTGTGGGGGCTCGCTGGCTCCTTCACTCGTCCTGTGTGAGGCTCAGGTCATCTGATGTTGCTCAAACCCCTCGTTTCTTATACCATTAATCTCAGATCACTCATTTCAATCTGTGCTAAGTGTCTCTAAGGTGTGTGTGTGTGTGTGTGTGTGTGTGTGTGTGTGTGTGTGGGGGGGGTAGGACCGAAAATAGAAGATGGCAGCTGCAATCAGCGTTTAAGACCTTCACTTTGTACCTCCATTGATCTTCACAGGGCTGAAGAGTCCTTCATACTCAGTTTACTCTCTACGTTCCTTTATATCCACTCTTGACTGTTGCATTTATCTGACACGTCTGCAGCCCGTCTCACTTACAGTTGACAACCACGTTGACGTATTTGACGTCTGGCGTGGCCACGTCGTTGCTGGCCTTGCATTCGTAACGACCGGCTTGGTTCCGCATGATGCCGATGATGTCCAGGTACTCCTCTCCGTCCAGGGGTTCTGCTGCAAAAGAAAGAAAAGCGCAACAGTTGGTACTGGCGTCTTTGGACTGTATGCAAATGTCACAGGCAGTAAAATTGAGTCTGCGCCCGAAAGTGCAACATTGAACAGACTTTTATTTGCCTGACAACTTCAATTAATAACGCAAATGTCAGATAAAACACCTGACAAACTGTTTAATGAGGAATCCAGCTCATTAGACACAAACACATTTCACCAACGCGCCGTTTCCTCATCTCATTTGGGAAGATCTGATACGTCTTATTGCAGATCTTTTGTTGTGCCAGGAGCAGGAAATGGCAGATTCTTTGATGTGCTGCCATGTTAATGGTGTCTTTTTTAAATTTAATCACATCTGCAGACAGCTGTAGTGTGAAAACCCTGTGATATGATCATTTGTGATACGATTTATTCGGTTCTGACATTCCTTTGAGTGAGACGAGACAATTCATGCTGCGTTTGGCGAAAACCCTGCACACACAGTCAGTTCAGTGACAGGGAATTGAATTACACACGTGTTTGAATCTGATGAAATAATAAAGAAAGAAAATGGAGAAGCACTTGCTTTTAACCAGCCAGTGCTGACCAGCGAGTATGTCTCAGAAAAATACAATTATCTGCTCTGAACGAGAGCTCTGAGGGTCTCTGAGCAGCCGGCAGATGCAATAACTAGCATAACATTGGCGTCCACGTCCGTTAATCTGACAGTGTAATGAGTGATGGAATCTTGGCAGGGAAAATAAATTGCAAAGGAGAAGATTTCTGAGGTGGAGCGCCCATGTTCGCGCTCCTGTTCCAAGTAACGGGGGCTGCAGGCTTGTCGTTGGGACGTGAAAACAACTTTACCAGGACGGTGGTTGAACTGTTCCGCTGTGATAAGCACAAATAAAACGCGCCGCAGACATCACCAATCAACACGGGGCCGGTTCCACGCAGGTTGTTTCGTGAAAACCCGGAGTTTGCTCATCATGAAATGAAGAAAACGCTGCAGAAGTTTCCTAATTTCATGGTTACTGACAAACTAAATCCAAACACAAAGCTTTAAAGATGTTTGGTTTGATTTCATGTCGAGTTTACGCGGGGGAAATTGAATTGAAAATTCTCATTTCGGGATTAGCAAACCAACCCCGTTTTCATGGACTTTTAAGCATGCGTGCAGTGACCGAAGGTCCACAAATGTTTGAGATGGTAAATGACACAAATCAAGTGCTCGGCCCGCCTGATACGAGCATTATTTCATGTTGATGGAAAGATCAGTGGGGTCATGATCAAAGTCTGAACCAGATCATATTCTCCCTGGAGAACTGCCAGCATAACATGATTGGAGAGGTATGATTGAAAATCTGTTGCCATGGAAATTGTATTGAAGCACAATCTCTTCTTCAGAGCTTTGGGAGGAAGGGAGGGAAGGAGGGAAAGACCAGGTGACTGCAAAGATCAAAAGAATCGAGAGGAGACAAAAGAGGAGGGCAGAGAATTCAAATGAGAGATGAGAGGAAGTGGCTGCGCTGTTTGTGTAAACGGGACCGTCATTTCCCAGACGAAAAGAGACGCGGTCACAAAGGATGAACGGGACAGGACGCATTGTCGAAAGACACAATCAATTACACGTCTTTGTCCACACATACAGGAGTGTGAAAGCCTGCGCTCCTTTATGTTATCTATTTCATGATGCTTGATGAAGACAGACCGGTAGGGCTCATCTGACTGGAGTGTGTGTGTGTGTGTGTGTGTGTGTGTGCGTGTGTGTCCATGTCAGCCAGTGGAGACAGAATCAGTAAGAAGCAGGGAGGCATGAACTGGGGTGAGGACGCCGGGAAGGTTTCCAGGGGACGGCGTGGGCGGTGACTGATACAAAGTGTGCACATTAGAGAAGCCCCATGAGTCCCGGCATAGCCGACATTATATATCTATATTTTAGTGCTAATCTGGATGGAGGAGCGCGTGTGTGACCGAGCAGGGCAGAGTGCATTAAGCTAGGAGGGAAGGACGGAGAGTGAGTGACTTTTTCGTGCAGGAAAAAAGAGAAAAAAAATATATCAGCTTTACTTTTTGCGTGGGTCACAGAGAGGCTCCAGTCCACCAGGTGGCAGTAATTCACCATTTTGTCAGTCTCAGTATTTTTTTTTCTTCTTCTTACTTTTCTCATCTCATCCTGTGCAGCGTTTTGAGCTCAGAGGTTAACTTTTGAAAAAAAAAACCAACCCAAAAAAACAAAAACAAAAACCATCCTTTGCAGCAATTCATCCTCTGTCTTCTGTCTACATTGTACCAGTAGGGGGCGCTGCATATCACAGAGAGCTGGCATTTCAGTAACAGAACACCAGGCTGCGTATGGGGTATTATGCACATGTGTGGTTCTAATGAAGGAAATGCTTGTCATCTTCTGGCGAATCTTACATTCTTTCATTTCATCTCACACACCAGTCTTCTTCCTGTTACTGCCTTGGCTCTGCAGTAAATTTCTCACAGCTTGTCAGAAGGAGAGCAGCTCCTCAGGTTTACTGCCTATAAACCACACGATGCAGTCTTCACACAAAGTATTTATTACGCCAGAAATCCAGGTTTAGAAATTTAATTCCCCAAAGTTTGCAATAAAACATGGTGGAGGGAGAGTGTGTATAATCGTTTATAACTGTCATCTCGGTGTGCGTCGGCTGATGGGGAGTTATGCTGAGCTAAGCTATCATTAGCATCACACGTTTCGTGAGCTGCTTATCATCTTTTCCTACGTCTCGACTGATGAATGGCTTTGTATTTTTATCTTGCTGTTTCAGAATATGGACATCACATCATTGGTATGATGCGATCATTTACAAAGGAGGTTGAATTTGTTGCCCTGTGTTTTCAACGTCCAAAAGAAAATCTAGAAATATGTGGCGTAAACAACATAGCCGTGCCCACTGAGCTCCTGACATGCTCTCTCATAAGATGCTGGGCGAGCGGATGGCAATGTTCTCTGGATCTGTGCGCTCTGCGCCAAAGCTGATGATAAACACTGTCTCTGATGTCGGCGCTGCGCATAAACCCCATGAAGATAAGACGGAAGAGCCATCCTGCTCCAAAAGGGTCGTGTCAACGTAAGCCACGCAACCATCAAGAAATACGGGAAACATCTTGGATTAGGATAAAAAGCCCCCCCCCCGGTGATTATTAAAACATTCCAAACAATGAGTGTGAAATCAATTATTCAAAAACCACAATGAGTTCAGTTTGTTTACGTGTCGCTCGTGATGCGGCGCAGACATACGTCTATATAATTGCTGTCTTTTTTCAACCCATTACGCTGTTGAAAGCTCTGATCCCGTTGCGATACGCGGCAGCAGATGTGTGGAAATCAGCTGGGAAGAACCCAGAGGAGCCTGGAAGGAGCAAACATCTCCCAGTAGCTCCTGGATACAGATTTGCATTCCACGGGCAGCCGGAAGTTTGTATGAACAAGTGCAAGTTTTGCATGCCAATTAATGTTCTCGGAGGTGACTGGAGAGCGAACACACATCCTGCGGGTCTGCACGGGCACATGTCCTCCCCTCCACACACACACACACACACACACACACACACACTGCTCCCAAATCATTACAGGGGGAGAGGTGGGAAGGTAAGGGCGGTGAATCACAAACTTGCAACTTCCGCTGGCAACTCGATGGAAACTATTTGCATATCCTCATGCATCATTCATCCGCATCAGTTTGCCACGGCGCAAAAAAACATTACGTTTATTTTCCAAATGCTAATTTATGTTAAGCAGCCGATTTGAGAAATTTCAGAGTCGAGCAGCATCAGAGCAACTGCGCCATTTTATTTCCTTTCGTCTGCGCGAATGTGAGTGTGCGTGCGCGTCACGCCCCTCAGGACGCTCAGTTTGGACGGTCGGCCCCGGCTTTATCGGACGCGGCCACATGGCCGCCGTGGCCGTGTCGTCGGGAGTCGGAGGGGTTTATTTGACGCGTGAACTATGTAATTATGCAGCGACTCACACAACCCTGACAGCGGTGGAAGCAAGGAAAGCGAGGTGAGAAAGTCCACGAATCACAACGTGATGCCTAAAGCAGATACGAGGAAATAGGATCGGTGCGGTGTGCAAACGTGTCAAATCGATTCTTCGATGCCAACACGTTTCTTTTAGCCCACCGAGGAGAACGTACAGTTAATGTGCTGTTGTGACTTCTTGTTACACGGGGTGGTAGCACTATACCAGCGCGTGTGTGTGTGTGTGTGTGTATCTTCAGCTGTCTTGAGGACAAAAGACGAACTTTTCACAAGTCATTTGCTGCCACTGCTGCTGGCGGCGCAGAAATAACACAGGTGTGGGAGCCAGAAACAAGATGGCTGTTTATTTGCCGCTTCTTGAGCAGAAACGAATGACACGCACAGCCGAGCGCTGCAGCTGTCTGTGGTTTTTTTTTTCTTTTCTTTTTTTAACACTGCAATTCCTCTCTCAGTCTCATTCTTAGACTTGTTGTTTTTTTTTTAAAGGCAGCTTCGGGTGGTTCTTCTCTCATATGGCTTCATGCTGCGTTTGTCTGCCCTGTGTCCAAAGAAGGGTTTGAAAGAGATGATTTTTTTTCTTTCAGTGAATTCCCATGGAAGGAAATCCGGGTAACATGGGACGACGCTGCGTGTTATTGTCAGGAAGGAATCAATGGGCGTCTGTTCACCAGGGGAGAAGAGGTTTTGTGTTGGACAAGGACGTCAGGTCGGACATGAACGACACAACGTCTCCCTCCTGGATCATCGTGTTGATCTGTCCTGTGATCTGGCTCCTTTTCCGCTCTGCAAACACGCTAGCATGCATACGTGCATCTGGGACGGCCACAGGGTCGATGGGTGCCGTCCAAAGAGCGCGCATGTGGTGTGACGAGATGACACCAGGAACAGTTTTTTTTCTGATCTCACAGGTAATGTGTGACTGCAGGCTGTTTTTTTTCCTTTTTTAAAAAAAGTGCTCATGGACTCAGAGGGAAAGTGCTGCGATTCTGTACAGTTGTGACAGTAAACAAACGTGAGCTGCGGCGCTCGGTGAGCCCAGCAGCGACTACATCTAATGAGGATGAGCAGACACGGGGCAAGCTGTGCTCATTATGTTCTGTTGCGCCGTGCGACGGCAGACTGTTCTCGGAACAGCTGCTGATGGTGCTGAGTGTCAACAAACAAGTGAGGAGTGACAGTCAGCAGATCCCGGACCTGCTGAGAGACAGATTAGCAGCTGTGTCCTCTGGTGTTTAACTGATTGCGCGGCGGCACACCTCCGGAGAAAACACGAAGGTGTCCGACCCGTCCCCATCCCACAACCAACACGTTTGTCGGGCGGATTCTGTCGCTGACAGTTTGCCGCGCAAACATTTGCCTAATCGGTTCACCCTCTCCTCGGGGGTGTGTGTCTCTACCTGCTCGTTCCCCTCCTGAGCAACAGTATGTGCATGAGGTTATGTGTGTGTGTGTGTGTACGTGTGCCTTATCTCCAGCTCCAACCCCCCATAACCCCCCCACCCCCCAACAGGGAGATGAGCCGCAGAGAGAACAACTCAAGTGACTGTCATACATCCAAAAGGAAGTCGAGGGGGAGATGATGGGAAGTGGAGCAGACAGCGAGAGTGAAAATGGGGGGAGAGGGAGACGAAGACGCCAGCAGCTGAAGATGTGGGAGTCGCGGGGGGGGGAGTGGGTGAGAACGCTTTGAAGACAAGGTGACAGTCCTGCAGAGTCTTCCCTCGGTTCGGTCTTGAAGCGTGGCTGACACGGCCGAGGCCGGCGTGGGAGGAATGTCAAGGGCACTCAGCATCAAACCGCTAACAGGCTGCTCTGCCAAGCACGGTTATAAAAAGGTTATGACTCCAATATTCAGCCCGATCATATAGCGTAGGAGTGCGGGCTGCAGTCCAAATCAATTCATTACGACAGACGTCTTTGTTGCGGTAAAACGGTTGCGGTTAGATCCCCGTTCACGTCGGCTGACGCTGTAATCCCCACCGCCTTCCGTTTCATTCTCCATCAAGGACATGGCCTCGGCAAACATGGCCGCCGACGGATCGATGACGAGTCATGAGGACTTATCGATCTGCTCCGCCGAGTCATACATCGGCTGAAGCACTTTTACGACCTGAATTTGCGTAATCACGGTCACTTCCTGCTTCTGTAGGGGCGTCTTTCACATTTTCACCACTTTACTCATCTGTACTCAGAACAAACTGAGCTCAGATACACTGAAGCTCATTATTTTTCCTCCTTCATTCAAGTATAATGAGATTATTTTGCAAAAACTGTTCAGATCTCTTGAGAAAACAAACCTCTCCTTGTGCGAACCACTCTTTTCAGTGTTTGAAATTGATCGTCTCAGCTTCACGCACGTCACATGGTATTTTCCCCACATATTTCCTCCGGGGTGGACGACGTGGAAACGGACTGAGCCGTCTCTCTGACACAGAGGGCGGGGCCTCACTCGCTCTAGAATGCTCACCGGTTAGTTTCAGGAACCCTGAAAACGCCGTCTTTCCACCGAGCACTACACCGCCACAACACTACATACTCTGGCTCCTTCCACTTTGTTTCTTTTCTTTCTTCTTGAGAATAACAGCTTGATCCAGCGTCTCCTCTCTCCCAGCTCATGCGTGGCTCCTTCTTGTGCCACTGACGCCAGAGGGAATGTGTTTTCATATGCGTCTGACTTCTATTTAGATGGTTCGAGAGGCTTGTGAAGGATTTCGAGCTTGGCCAGTGGCTCTGTTTCCCCTCTGATTGTACTCGGCAGGGTGCTGCCATTCTTCTATTCTCCAACCGCTCACAGGCTTCTCTCTCTCTCTCTCTCTCTCTCTTTGTCTCTTTCTCTCTCTCTCTGACCTGGCGACTGTTCCGGGGAGAAAAAAAAAAAAAAAAAAAAAACGGCACCGGACTCCAGCTGGGATTCATCCAGCTTAAGAGATGAACACAAAAATCCCTGCATGCGTATCAGGCTCACACACACACACACACACACACACACACACACACACACACACACACACACACACACACACACACACACACA
>JBBMJM010095623.1:0-16519 GCA_037832705.1 Centriscus cristatus
TGTGTGTGTGTGTGTGTGTGTGTGTGTGTGTGTGTGTGTGTGTGTGTGTGTGTGTGTGTGTGTGTGTGAGAGAGACAGACTGTTCCGGTGACGCTGCAGACAGACGTTATCTCTCCTGCCATTACACACACACTGACTTTCTCCTATTTTAGATAAACTCGATGGCTTCCTGTCACAGTCGTATGCAGTGATACTGTACCTGCTGAAGAGACGCTGGTTTCCCTGGTAACACCGAAGGGGAGAACAGCCATCACATTGTTCATTAGCCGTGCTGGAGGGGGACACTGTTCACAGACTGCCATAATACAAGCCCCCCCACCCCGACCTCCCATTGAAGGTCAAGCTGGGATGAAATAGACAACCCCAGCCTCCATTCCAGTCATACCACTCAGGTTTGACAGCTGGTTGGAACATTCATTCATCTGTTGTTTTTTGTATCATAGAGTCTGAGACTGTTGAGGACCAGCAGACACTGTGGACATACGCCAGATGCAGGAAGTACATTTTGCATCACCGCTGGAGACAGATGCATTTCTTCTATGTCCAGAAGGCCTCTAGTCAGTGAAACCAAGAACTAATTATTTTCCACATATAATTTTTTTTTTTTTTTTCTTCTGGCTGCTCTGCTTTGACTGGCGCAGCCACCGAGTCGACAACAAAGGAGCTGAAACACAGTCCAGAGAGTCTGTGACTGACACAAATGAGACAGTGTGACATGTTTAATTCAAAGCAACACGCTGTTGCAAAGAGTAACAGTTAGCAGGACAAACACAGTGTGGAAGGATGTTGTTTCCACGTCTGGCCTCAGCTCACCAGCTGTCCCATCGATCTCAGATGTCCCCGGTGTCAGTCTGTCCCCAGCTGGAACCAGCTCCAGGCGGCCGGCGGGCTCCAGGGGGCGCTGTCCCCGCTGCCCCGCGCTCAGCCGGCAGCGCTTCAGGGTCGCTGTCCGTGGTGCTGAACCCTTCCCACAGCGTCTGCGCTGGTGTTCTCCTGTTCTGATCCCACATGGAAACAGCGAACAGGGCCGGAACAGCTCGTCTGCCAGGACCGGAGGCAGGAGTCAGAGGGACGGCCGGTGTTCTGAGATATTTTGCGACCTCAGACATTTTGCTTCCACATTACGTCACCAAGCAACACGTCACCGAGTGATGTCACCGGATGTCCTTACTTGGTCGAAAGTTGGCAATTTCTATTTCCTATTTCACGTGGTCGAAAGAGGTAAGACGATGTGTTTTACTTTTTAATGCAAAGTTCACAGAATGACAGCCGTACCTTCGGCATGCGCTCATAATTAGTTTGTTTTGATGAGGATAATTTGTGGCGCGCTAGTAATTTTCGTCAGGGTAGCATTTGGTTTGCTGAGAGACTGACAGGTGCGGCGAATTTATTTTTCACGATCACGATCGCATGCCGAAGGTAAGAATACACGCAATTAAGTGTGTCATTCAGTGAACTTTGCAAATTAAAACACATCGTCTTACCTTTTTCAGGACATCCCGAGTAGAAAAAAAGTGTAAAGACCGTGAAGTAATGCAGCGCATGCGCAGTCAGACTCGGTGACGTAATGTGGAAGCAAAATGTCTGAGGTCGCAAAATATCTCAGAACACCGGCAGTTTGAAGCAGGTGAGGCAGGTGAGGCAGGTCCCTGCTGCTCCTCTGTGCTTGAGCAGTGACACGTGGAGCGCCCCAACACCCCCCCTCTGTTCCCCAGTGAGGTGTGGTGAGACACACAGTCCCATACTTGTTTGTTGACCAGAGGTGAGGTCTGATGTTTCACACTGTGAAAAAAGGGCTTTAAAGACGAGTTTCCACCATCATATCTGATCCGTCAGGCAGAAGGTTTTAACCCGGTGACACCGTCTTCTCCTCGCTGAAAGGAATTGTTGGTGTCTTAAACCGGCAGCTCTTGTCAGATACTCCGTGCACACGCATTTGTCGATCTGGGTTTTCACCGAGTTTCTTCTGCGGACTTCGGTGACCTCCATTCCCTCTACCAGAGGACATTTGCCTTCTGTCCTGACAGACTCCCGCTGCCAGTCAGACTTTTCAAACACACATGCTGCCATTAGCGTGACTGGATTTCTTTGAAGCGCCATCAGAAATCACGGACCCCCGCCCCCCACGCCCCCTTGCTATGCTTAGATTTGTGCAAATCGCCAGCACCAGCGCCACTTGTGTTGCGTCATCACTCTGCCAAAGCATCGGCAGCAAACATCACTTTCAGATGTGTTTCAAGGAAACCGTCAAAGCCGCGTAATCGGCTCAGCCCGTTTGATTCGACTCGTTCTTCCCTCCCCGACTAAATCAAAAGTCGCTCTGATTACCATAATCGTTGGAATCTGACAAGATGTTTAATCAAGATCAAACGGGGGGGTGGGGGGGGTGGGATTAGTGTTTTCATTCAGATGTTTGGACTTAATGTGCCGAGGCTTTGCAGAGCCGAGGTAATCCATGAAAAACTGTTGCTGCAGACGAAACCAGCACATTGTGAACACGCACGCCAACACAAACATGTCAACCATCCCCAGCGAGCACAAAAGAGTGTCGTCTGCCAGCGAAGGGCGATCAGGGCGCCTGGCAGCGCGTCATTAATAAGAATGATAATAATAAAGTTGTTGTTTGAATGTTTCCTGAGCTCGGGGAGGCAGCGAACACACGACGGCGGCGTCACATGGACGCAGTTTGAGCCCCTTTAATCAGTTACATTTAACGTGGATTATGTCTTATCATGAAGCCACAGAGTGATCTGTGGCATTTCCTTTTAAGATCCACCCCCCCCCCCCCCCCATACCCCCCCACCCCCCACTCCATCTGCCGCCTGCATTGATCGACATAAAAGTGTCTGATAAAAGTTGGGAAACATGCAACAAACGGACGAGGCTAATCAGTCACTGTCAGATCGGATCAAAGTCCAGCAGGGACGTCGTGACACTTCACAACATCAGCGACTATTTCCTGACGAGCGCGCACACACACACACACACACACACACACACATATAATTGGGAGCAGAGGATGACTTAGGATGATAGGAAGCATGAAACATCAGAGGATTCTGCGTTTTAATGAAAAGGCAGAAGAACATGCAGCTGCTGGTCGCGACTCCTTCCGGCGTGAACAACATTTAGAAGAGATCTAAACGTGAGCCAGCGGATGTCGTGCTCTTGGTTTCTGCTCGTCATCTCGGTACGAGCAGCTTTTCATCAGCTGCTGACGTAGTGACGGAGAGAAGCTCTGTGACGGGGCAGCACGCTAACGAAGGCCACATTTGGTGAGCGCTTCATTGGTCACGGGAAGATGTAAACAACTTCCTCCTTCCTTCTCACGTGTTTTCGGAACCATTATTAGAATGTCACAGACACACCTTTGTCTTAGCACTGGGAATTGAGATGTTGAGGAGGATGAAGATAGAAGGTTAAAGGTCCTCTGAGTCCCCATCCATCTCTTCCATTGGTTTTTATTCGTTGATAAACATGAAAAATAGAAAATAGACACGACTCATTGTGTGAGGTAAATGGATGCGACTGAAGAAGAAAGGACTCCGTCTGCTGCCGTTAATGTGAGTGTGATTGCTGCATATTCAGACGTTTGAAAGAAAGGAAGTCTGGGTTATGACTAAGTGTGTTGTGATGAGAAACGGATAAAAGAGAGCGACACGTCCACGGTGAATAAGTCCCACTCATTTCCTCATGAATGACACTGATCCTTTGCTGCATTTATTCTACATGTCCACATTGGATTAAATCAAAGCTTGAACAAACACAAACGCTGATTGTGTGTATTAAAGTTAAATGCTGATTCAAATGTGTTTTTGTTGGATGTAAATGTGTTTCGGAGTGTTCCAGTTCTAGTGTAGCTGCAGGGCTCCACGTCCACAGCCACACGGAGCTGGTGTGAAACGTTATTTCCAAAGGCCTGAATGGCTTCACTCCAGGGCAAAGGTGACGACCCCACTGGTGACTGGGACTGGAGATAAAACAAAACACACACACACAAAAAAACCCCAAAACAAAACAGGGTAGAGGTCGAGAGGGATTGCTCATCCAACACAGGAAAAGAAACAGATTGAGGGATGGAGAGACAGAGGTGGAGGGGATGGAGAGAGGGATGGAGAGCGGGATGGAGGGACAGACAGACACATGGCAGTGAGACGTGTGCTGGTACGGGTCAGACACCGCAGCAGTCTGAGGTGAAGGGATGTTGATTTGAACGTTGATGTTGAGGGTTTCGTGCTTGTTGTTTTTTTCCTCAGCGTGATGATTTTTCCTGCAGGCAGACGATGATTTCCTGTTTGACAACATCAGGCGTTTGCCGCTGACATGAAAGGATGTGAACTGAAAGTCACTCTGGTTGAGGTTTAGTGTTTAAAGACGTTTTCATGTCCTGACGAAACATTCGAAAAGGCATAGTTTGGATCCAGCATGTTACTGGAATGAGCAGTCGTCTCAGGGACAACTTGAAGTGCTCGATGGCGTTCTCGTGACTTTGAGAACAATCATCTTTCTGTGAGGCGTTTTAGCAGAGTACACTTTGGGTCTGTTTGTCCTCCACACTGTCTGCAATCACATGCACGTTCTGTAAATAAAGATCACATCTGAACACGGACGTTTCTCTTCCAAAGCCTGTGCAAAAAAGAGAAAAGAAAAATACAAGGCTGAGCTAGCTGCTGGGATATTTTCAGTCAGGCCCAGATGGAGTTTATAGTCACCTTGTAATGTGCATATAGCAAAGAAACAAAGCATAACATTGACATCCGGTAGATAAATTTGACAACCAGTGAAATAAACGTCGACTGCTGTAGCTGTCCTGCAGATGAGACAGGACGGACAGACATGGACGGATGGACGGACGGAAGGATGGATGGATGGATGGATGATGGATGGACAGATGATGGACGGAAGGATGGATGGATGGCTGGATGGATGGATGGATGGACGGATGGATGGATGGATGGGCGGATGGATGATGGATGGATGATAGATGGATGGACAGATGATGGATGGATGGACGGATGGATGGATGGATGAATGATGGATGGATGGACGGATGGATGGAGGGATGGATGAATGATGGATGGATAGACAGATGGATGGAAGGACAGATGGATGGACGGATGGATGGACTGACGGATGGACGGACGGACGGATGGATGGAGGATGGTGGACGGATGGATGGACGGATGGATGGATAGACAGATGGATGGATGGATGGATGGACTGACGGATGGATGAGGGAGGATGGTGGATGGATGGATGAATGATGGATGGATAGACAGATGGATGGAAGGACAGATGGGGGCAGGGAGAGCGAGCAGACACTGACAACCCCCAGTGAACCTTTTACACCCTGCAGCCATTGTGTCACCTGCTTCTCTCTGGCTCCTGCTCATGTGACCACTAATAGGTTCCTCCGGTGTGAGTGTCTGTTTGTATGATGGGAAGTGACAGCCACCCCCCCTCCCCCTCTCCCTCCCCCGGCCCCGCTGAAGGCGAAGGTCAGTGCAGGACAGGTGTCTGTCAGCCGCAGTCAGAAGAAATATGACACCGAAGGCTGGAAGGCTGCGTCCTCCACTGTCACATGCACACACACACACACGGTTTGAGCAGTGTGTGTGTGTGTGGGAGGATTGATCTGTGCGAGGAGGCTCGTCAGAACCGCAGCGGCTGGGATGACAGCTCCACAACGGCCTTGATCGCTGTGTGCAATTATCAGCTGTGGTCTGTGCTCCTGCCCCGTTCTCAGAAGGTCAGTGGCTGAGTGTGTGTGTGTGTGTGTCTGTGGGGAGGGGGGGGACAATATAACCTGATTCTAACGGGATTGACCTGATGGTTGGAACCATCGATTGACATGGTTCTGATGTGTCCGTAATGGCACAGTCTGAATGGGATGAAGAGTAGTTAGCAGTTCCGTGTCTCAAATAACGTCTTTCTCTCAATCAACTTAGTATTTTGAGAACATAAGTGAAGTGTGTTCACACTGAATGAGTATGTGAAAATGTAGTGTACTTTGTTCACTGAAACGTTTAAAGTTCAGTATGTCAGTGGACACATTCACCCTCAGTGTCCTCCGTCTTAGTGGCGTTGGAATGATGACCTTTGACCTTTGGAGATGTTGGTGGACAACAGGGGGAGAATCACCTACCGAAGCCAATGATAACGTTAGCTCGCTAGCTAGTAAACCGTAGCCTATTTTCAGTCGTTAACGTCGTGGCGTACGTTTGGTGTGTGTGTGTGATAAATTGTCATCTTCGGTGTAGACTGAGGTCAAAGATGTGAGGTCAGAGGTCGACGTGTTGTCGACAGTTTCATTTTCACGTCATTTTCCATGATCAGTTCTTCCCTGTGGAAATGTGCCTCCTTCTCGAGTAAGTACATAGTGTGCATGGTGTGGTACAAAGACGTGTAGAGATTTTCCACACCACTTAGAGGTGAAGTCATCCAGCGCGACTAAACACAAGCACAGACATCATCGTCATCATCAGGCAGCGTTTGACCTCTTTGCATTCGAGATGAATCGGCACATTCGGGGTCACGCGGCGTATCGTATCCCAGAGTTCCACCCGAGAAGGGATCACATTAACACCGCTCAGCCTTAATGAAGACAAATGATCCGATGGAATCCAGCCATGATGGCGTCGCTGTCCTCCAACACGCAGAGCATGAGGACAGACAACTCTCTTCTGCGGAGCTGTGCCGTTTAATTTTGTGGCACAATCGCTTCACAGCTGTCATTCTGACTCACACGCTAACCCGTCGTTTTCTTTCACAGCCTCATCTTCATCCCGCCGTCTTTGTGTGCGATCGGTAACCTGTGGGGCCCTCGTGTACCAGACTGTCTATTCACTCTATGTTGGTTTTTTTTTTCGAGGAGCCTTTGTCTGTGCCTCTAATGATCAGGGCTTTTGCTTTTTATACTTTATGTTTGTGGAAATCCATTTCCATCTCGCCAACGATTTCTCTCACCAGCTTTTCTTTGTCGTTTGCTATCTTTTCAGGAGAGATAGAAGATATGTTTTCTTTGGCGACACTCCCTGACCGAATCAGATCTACTGTTGTGTTTGCTTCATAATAACGTTCTTGCATTCACATCCCAAACTGAGGCTTTCAAAATGTGAGGTCAGGATAAATGGACGGCGTCAGTTCAGTGAGGCTGCAGTACGTTCACGTTATCAGTCCGTGGAAACATATTTCTTTCTTTACCATATTCTGTATCTACAAACAACCTCTGTCAACAAATAACCGCTGCTGCTTTTGTCATCTGGATCTTCTGATAGATGAAGAAAAGGCGTCAAATTGAATCTTTCACGTCGTGTTGTGTCGTATTCGTATTGAATAGTGAGTCTTTTTCTCGCAGTAGCAAAGCAAGAAGTAGGAGTCCTGATCGCAGCTGGACGCTTGCAGGGGAGAGAACCCTCCTAAAGTGTTGACGTCACCCTTCATTCTTAGGATGACTTTGTGGGTCTCTGGGTGAAAGATGAAACACTTTATTTATCTTTATCTTCAGCGGATGTAGATGCAGCCCTTGTTGTAGACAAATTGAATCAGGCTCTGATGACTCCCCTGAGTTTTTATCTCCATCAACGTCTCCCCTGAGTCCTCTGCTGTCAGCCAGCATCTGCACCCATCTGGTGCTGCCGCGAGGATTCGCCACCTTTGGTGTGCGAATGGACTTCTGGTTTCCCTCCAAGTGTTTAATGTTTTTTCTCCGGTTCTTCAGAATTCAAGCAGCAGTTTGAAATACGTCGAGAATACAAGTATCCCTTCCCCTGTGGCATGTACGTTGATGGATTAGTAGTGATCCTCCTGTGGTTGGTCATGGGTTTTCTACCTTTCATAGATGAACTAGGGCTGATGATATGGACCAAACGTCCTATCTCCATATGTTCAGGCTGAATATTGATATATAGGCAAAGTGAGAGCAAATGTTCAGTCAACGTCCAAGACAAATATGTCACAGGTTGTTTTATTGAGACTGGCTACTTCAGAGAACAGTTGGAAAATCAAATGAATGAATAATAAACAGGTTTCATCTTCTGGGTCAGCTGTTCACATAACAGATTGTAAACATCAGCAGGACCTTTTTGAAATCAAAATTCACATGCACATGTAAATCAATAAATGTCTTAAATCTAAATAGCTTTAAAAATTAAATAATTATCTCTGATTGGTCTCTGGCCTCTGATTGGTCACCACAGACAGAGATTTTTTGTCAAAGTTCCCCCTCCGTTTATCTGAAGAAGCCGAGTACTATCACAGCACTGACATTTGCATAAATATATTTGCAGATGATACACCGTCTTATACCCTAACTCATAAATCAGCCATTTTTCACCCAAATAAATCGGAACCCGCTGACTCCAGATGTCCCCTAAGCCTGGAGATAAAAAGTCTCTGAAGCAGGTTTCCCTCCCCTCCCATGTCCATCTCAAAGGTCACATGTCCCGGCGCCTGTTGCTGGAGGCTGTCAGAGTCCAGCAGGAAACACAGAAGAGAAAGTAGAAGTGACCTAGTTTGGTGCACAGATCCAATGTGTAATATCAACGCGCAAACAGAATGAAAAATTGCTCGGAACACTTTATTCTCAGATGTTTCACACCTCTTTCATCCATGGAATTCAATCTGAACTGCTTGGATTCCTGCCAGCGAGTCTGCTATCTAAACGCACGACTCCATCTCAGGCTGAAAACACCAAACTACAGTCACACCACAGACTGCAGTGTGTAATTGTCCACGTGGAACATCGATTATATCCCTCAAAGCAAACAAAGAACCCATTGAAACAACACACATCTGTTTTTAGTCTGATTGCTCGTCTTTGTCCCCTCTGAGGCTTTGTTTTGTCACAATCAGGTAACAAAGCGACTGACAGTCACCTGCTCGTGTTGTACTCTGGTTAATGTGGGACGGTGGTGTGATCGGGGACATTTGGCTGAAGGGTCAAGTCCGATTCAACTTCCAGCAGATCTGCTGGAGCTGGCGGAGTCCATCCTCAAAATCCCACCTGATTTGTAAGTGGAACACGGCGCTGATGGGAGGCATCATCGGATGTTGAAGTCTTTGTCGAGAATAAACGCGCCTCCTCTCATCCACGTGATGAATGACCGAGTGAAGAAGAACATGAATTTACCCTCAGATCACACTGCCTGCTGTCACCCGCTGTGATGTATGAGTCTTGTAGAGTGTAATTTGTCCTAACACGGGTGTTTATTTTTTCTGACAGCTTAGTAATTTAATTTGTCATTTGATGCTTTAAAAAAAACAAGTGAAGTTCCCAGTAGTCGCAGACGAATGTGTAAGGAAATTGTGCAGACTAAAGTCGGGAAGAGATGTTCTTTACATGTTTCACTTCCAGACTGACCCGTGAGAACCCTCGGCCCTTTGGGTGCACGAATAGATCCAGAGTGGGAGCTCCACTCTGGTACAGTTGTCGAAAGAGCTTGTCATGCTGCAGCACAAACACTATGCACCCAATATCACACACTGCACACACAAGCTGTAACGTCCTCATCTGCATACAAAGATGTCTCTCTCGCGTAGCACATCTAAGGAAATTAATATCTGGCGTAGTAGCCCCGGGAGAGGTCCTATTGCACGACAGAAACGTGTTAATACTTAATGCTTTCTGTCAATGAACTCCTCGATGGGTGTCTGTGGCGTGTCTCAGAGTACGTGGGGGGACTGGGAAATCACTGCCGCCTCTCTCTCGCATTCAATCATTTCCTCACTGAGAACTCTTCTTTCTCACCATCCTCCTTCTCATAAAAAATACTTGCCTTCTTTCCTGCCCAGCATCCGCCGTGTCATCTCCATCCATCTCTGCTAAATCCAATTTTGGTCTCCACACAAAGCTTCTCTCCGCAGTGTTTGGTGTTGTCACCCTCTTTATCAGCTGCTGCTTCGCCCTGGGGGATATGGACTCACACTTAGCTTCCTCTCACTGTAGTTACCAACACACAACCTTGTCCTTATTAAAGGAGCTGGATTGCCTCTCTGTAAAACTCAAAGTTGTCTCTGAAAGGCTGTGACTCGCTCCCGGCTACTGTTAACATTCTCTTGAGTAAGTCCCGACCGGTGACCCACCCCAGAGTGAGGACACACTTCTGATGGATTTGATCGTGGAACCGGTTTATCGTAATCGGCATCACCAGAGCATAAAATGATCAGCATCTGTAATGGATGAACTTAGATCACTAATATTATCTTAATAATGACTGAGGATATGAACAGACGGTCGATAGATGGAGCACTGTGATTGCAACTCATCTTCATGAGTTAACTCGATGTCAGCTAATCAGACAACATTGACAGCTTTGCACCAACGCCCAGGCACCGCTGCGCCGGAGCCTCACCTGCACCACTGCCTCTCTGCTGCAGGAACTTAAACACTCTTAACTACAGCTGATGGATCACGTTCCCTGACATCCATGTCCTGAACGTTCTGTCAGCAGCTCTCCTCACGCCGCTCAGTGCACATGCGAGTGTAAGCGAATATGCCAGATGGGTGAAGGCTAATATGCTCTGCGGCCCATTAGCAGGGGGAAGAGCTTTGAATACCAGAACCTCTTTGGAATATTGCTCTTCATCTGACCTCCACGCTCGCAGCTCAGAGGAATTGAGATACCGTGTGTTTTTTTTTTTTTTTTTAAAGTGATTAGCGATGGCTGGATGCCTGTAACCTGCAGTCATATTTAACCACCGTCACATTCCATGGTGACAGACGAATCGGGATGTGTACCGCCAATCGCTCCATTCAAAGGGAGCGAACATCATTTCCAACGAAGAACCTATTGTGTTGCTTCATAATGTCGTGAGAGACGGAAACACCATGAGGAAGACTAATTTTTATGTACCGTGATTTATTATACTTACAGTCTTTCATAAATATTCTGTATATATGTAACATATGTGAAAAAAGGGTAATATGCAAATTACCCAGGTTGTTTGCATGCAACCCAGGTACAGGTTGTATGCAATAACTACCTGTGTTTTCAGGTAATGTGCGAACCTACTATGTCTAGCTAGCTAATGGTATCAATGTTATCAAAGCTAGCTACCTAAAATACTAAGCAAGCTAACAATCCGGTACCGCTAACCTGACCCCTATCCCATACAACCAGGAAGAAACTGCAAATTACCCTTGTTTTTGGGTAATGTGCAAAGCTAGTAAACTAGCTAGCTGGTTAGCTATCGTTATTAACATTATCAAAGCTAGTTACCTACGGTATCTCGCTAAAACACCTAGCTGGCTAACAATCTATGAGCTAGCACTAAACCCAACCCATACCAGCATGAAGAACGGGTTGTTCTTTCAAATAACCCGGGTAATTGGTTGTTTTTATTTTTAGATTACTCGTAACTTGGCATAGACATGACGTGAAGTTCACCCCGTGTTTGCATTTTGAATGAATAGTGAACAGTGGACACTGTCTCTGTTCTGAGCGAATCTGTGTCATTTTCAACTTGTGCTGTGTGTTTGTGCACTGCCGTTGTCCATCTACACTCATTCGTTTGTGTACAGTGTCTCCAGTCTTTCCTGTCTCGTTCTGGGCCGCTGCCGTAGAGGCCGGCTCTCCTTTTTGGCAGCTGTCAGTCTTTGGCAGTCAGTCAACATGTGCCGTTGTGTGAAGAGGCACAAAGTGATGGTTGTCAGTTGACACTGAAGGTTTTTCCGCATTAGCACACAAGTTAGACATGTGGCTGCGCTACCGTACCAATTCCTCTTTCTGGAAATAGAATCCAGCATCGAGCGAATCATAGAATGGATTCCCTTTCCCCCTTGGGAGTACTGTCTTCTTATACAAGCAGAACCAATCGTAGATGTTTCTTCAAATCACAACAGATGCCTTTTTTCCTTCCTCCATCCTCTGTTTGCCTCCAGCTTGTTTTATAGTTCCCCATATTTTATGATGAATCCTCTCTGTGGTATTGGACCAAATCCCTCCTTAAAAGAACTGGGGCAAGGACACGAGTTCTGGCTCACGCCACATTTCTATTCCCTCCCTTGTCAGTGCTCTCATGTTTGCCCAGCCAACACTTGAGCTGCACTCCTCCACCAGACGTTTATTATACCTGCTGATTGAATATGCTAATTAAGTTTGGAGCCTAATTACACCGTGTGAAACTCCCAAATATGAAATATTAGCGTCTAAGGAACCATACCGTCGGTGCACCCCCCCACCCCACCCCACATCTGCTCTGGTCGACCAATCATTGCTACTTCACATGAACCACATGTGCACCAGTTCTTCCTTCCTATGTGAAAGCGTTGATTACAGCGCTCCCCCTGTCTCGCTCCGGCTCGCTACATCTCCTGAGCAATGACTGTCAGGTGGGAGATGAATGACAGCTGTCACAGCCCAACAGCAGGAGCGACTGGAGGGACGACGTGGTTCTGTTGCGGCCCAGAGAAAAAGGAGGAAAAGGGTCGGGTTTGACTGATTGCTACCCATGGAGGAAGGCAGGGAACCCTTGGTTTGATGATGTGATCATGTGCTTGTCGTCTTGCTTTTAGCTCTTTGAGTCATGGGATGGGTCACAAAGCATTCTCTTGAGCATTTGTCAGCTTGTACGCAGTCAGAAATTTCTCCAAGAAGTTAGTCGACCCAGCCCAGAGTTGACTGGGATCATCCTCGGCCAGCGCTCTGCCCCCCCGAAAAGTTCAATAGTATCCTGCTGTTGGTTTTTCTGTAATCTGTAAAACCTCCTTGGACGTTATAATCCATCTTTAATCCCTGTGCGTTGTCTCCATATTTATTTTCTCTCCATCTTTGCACATCCTGCTAATAACCTGCCAAACAACAGCAAGGACATCAGAAGTTGTCTTTGCTACACTTTACATCTTTGCTAATTATCAGTTTTCCCTCTGGAGCCCCCCCGACTACAACTCCTCCATCGATCATGACTCAGGGAAAAGTAAACTTTCTAAGCTTTTTTTAATTTTTTTTTTCTACCTGGATGATTCCCAGATGAGTGGCCTGGTTTTGAGAGCGCTATCAAAGATGCTAATTTGTTCTCGACTAGTGGAGTAAAAATCATTAAGAGGTACCTCAGCGTTCCCCGTGGGGGAGGGGAAGCCACGAGTAGGAGGGGGTGCTCGTGCTCAGAAGCGATTCCACTGAGGAAAAGTTGTAGCTGAGGGAGATTCAGCTGCACTTTTAAATCAAAGATATTATATTTATATCGCAGTCTCCTAAAGGTGTTGAAACACCCTCATCGCTGAACTAATGATCTCTTCTTCCTTTCCTTTTTTCTATTCCTTGCTTTCCTGCCCCTGTGGATTGTCTGCGTAGGTAAGTCGGCTTTTCTCAGCCTCTCATTGTCTTTGTATTTGCACCGAACAAATGGCTGCCGGCACCATCTGCATTCAAGGATCTGTCTCCCTCGTAACGTGCCGTAATTGATACCTCAGCAGCCCAGATGGATTCCGTTGTCGAGAACCGAGGCCTGCACTCCACTGCGACAGATGTGTGTGTCCTGCTCAGAAGGTGTTGTTGTTGGGATATTTAGAATCCATGTGGAATGCAAATCACCACCAGCGGCGGCGGCGTGAGCTGTGTCTGGGAGGCCGTTTGACTGAAGGGGCTGACATTTCTAGTGTGTTGTGGCCCTGTTTTCACATGTTATGCATTT
Organism: Centriscus cristatus; assembly: GCA_037832705.1. Taxonomy (NCBI): domain Eukaryota; kingdom Metazoa; phylum Chordata; class Actinopteri; order Syngnathiformes; family Centriscidae; genus Centriscus; species Centriscus cristatus. The sequence continues at coordinate 13,633 of JBBMJM010095623.1, forward strand.
TTATTACCTCTGAACATCAACAAGCAGGTACAAACTCAGGGTGGAAAACAGCTTCCTTGGATGCTGTAGCAGAAATGAGCTCATGCATTTCCAATCAGCTCGTGAGGCTTCAGTGCTGCTTACATCAGGCAAAAGTTTGATTACATCCATGTTCACGGGGGGAACATGGGGCTGAGAGGACAAGAGCAGGACAAAAGTGATGCAGGACAAAGACATGAACGTCCTGAAGAGCAAATCGGCGCTTATGCTCGCTGCCTCTATTCTGTGGAGGATGATGTGTTTGAATTTCCATGGTGAAAACGCTGCATTCAGGGACCCGGGGATTGTCTCTCGAGGTTCTCAGTCAGAGAACGTACCATACTGGACCGAACATGCTCATTCCAACTCCTCTGAGTATCATTTATCTTGCACGTACTCATGATGCTATTGATGCTACTGTCAAATCAGTTAGCGTGCCACCAGCACTCATTTGGCAGTACGGCTGGTTGGGCTGCAAGCTGCTTAGGAGCTATTTGGGCTCCTGACATCAGTGTTTTAGGGACACACAGGGGCTCCTGAGTGAGAGCGGAAAGAACTGGATCATTTACAACCAGGAGAGGGAAAGTGACGCGGGACTTCACGGCTGGCAGATTTGGTGTTTTATCACACAACTCCAATAGACAGAAATCGCACATTACAGCAAGTGTATTTTATTCCTGTGGGTGTACAAATGCATTAAAGACAGGGTGCCCTCATATATTCAGTGGAACATGAGTGAGCTCCTCAGAGAAAGGACATGGAACCGCTCGTTATATTCGATATAAGTTGATGCAAAAGTCCCACCATCATTTCTCTGTCATGTGACAGCTGAAGGCCTGGAGGTGTAAGAAAACAGCCGTGTGATTATTGAATAATCACAGACGTGTCTGTTGACTGGGTGAAGTCGAACAGACACGTCCTTTGTTCATCTCACATTCAGCTGATTCTCTGACTGAGTGTCAGCTGAATATTTCAAAGGTCAAACAGGCGGTCGCCAGAGGAAGAAAAGGAGGTACCTTGAAAAGGAGACAAAGCCACGTTGAGAGCAGTCTGTAAATCCTTCGCTGAGCTTATGTGCATTTTAAAACCTATTATTACTCCTGTCTGTTAAATACAGATATTATGTAATAATAATAATAATAATAATAATAATAATAATAATAATAATAATAATAATAATAATAATAATAATAATAATAATAGTAATAATAATAATAATAGTAATATATTGTATGTTATATGTCCTTTGTATTGTATGGGAACATTAGGAGTCTAGGTGAGGGACGGGTTCTCACACATCACGGTGACAAGACGGACAAAGCAAACAAATTATCAACTGGAATGTAGGATAGAGAATAAAGGAATATGATTGTGGCGAGCCCTTGAACCTGTGTGTGACTTTGTTGAAGGATGATGAAGGACCTGAAGTTGAAGGACGGCATGCTGTTGATTGGCTGCAGAAATGTCCTGTCTTTCCTGGGATGTTCATGGCGGTCCAGTCTCACCCCTCTGTCATGAATTAGATGAGAGATTAACCTAAAGATGTCAATATGCCGAAGCACAGCACTGACATGATGGAGGATCATACTATTTAGTCTTTTCATTGGTGAGTGTCACTGTGATGGTTGTTGCTTTACAGACTTTGATTCTCAACCATGAGTCTGAGATCGAGATGTGGAAAACAGAATTTGAGCCTGAAATTGTGTCGATTTAGTTGAGGTTATTCTTTGTCACTCACAAACTATAGTTGAACGAGTGTATTTGATCAAATGTTTTTGAATGTTTCTTTGACAGTGGGGGCTTGGAGCTAGTCATTAGCAGAGTTTGCATCTTCTTGCATTTTATGGGACTTGGAAAAGTAAACCTAAGCCCATCAGATGATTGAAGAACACTAGGAGGTCATCTGCACTTCCATTGTCTCAGCACATTTACTGTGGCCCCCTACCCTAAAGTTATTTCTCTCATCTTGTGAAGGCTCCTGTCCCCTCAGGGTCATCAGCACGGGACCCCCCGCCAACTTGGTCCACCGCAGGGAGTCAGTCATTGGCACAATGGGCCTTGTTGATGGAAATAGCGGTGGCAAAATAAAATGACAGTAAATCAGTCGATTGTCAACAGTTTAACACTTCCACACGCAGGCACGGAGGCTTCCAAACACGTTATGAAGCTAACATGATACAATCATCTCAGCTGTTGGGAGGGGGCGGGGGTTCATGGCATCATGAGCTGCTGACATGGTTCAGGTGAAGTCACGACCGTATCAACTAACTTTCCTGTCTGATTCCTCCTCTTCTGACGGGTTCCCGATCTCCCTGTACACTAGTGTTGTCCAACACTGACGATTTGTTTGAAAAGAACGAACCGTCCAGGATCACTCATTTCACAGCTCAGCTGAGTGCGGCGGTGGACTGCTGCAGGTGAACCTGCTGTGACACGGACCACTAAACTTACACTGAAAACAAGACGTAGACACATAAAACGGCAAATGTAGTTGCTTTCATTCAAGGGCCAAACACGACCTAAAAGACTCATAACTCATAGCTCAAGTTCATAGCCTGACATGAAATAAAATCAAACTCACGTGACAGAAAGGCTGGGTTTAATTCAGGGTTTAAATTCAAATGTGTCTCGTGAATATTTCAGTGAATGAATCTTTTGAATAAATCTTTTTTTATGCAGTATACACATAATGTATCCTCGTGATTCAGTACACCTATAAAAGAACTGTCGATCGAGCTTGTTGTTTCTGTTTTTGTCATTTGATTGAACGTCATAAAATCGTGCCACACAAAGAAGACAGAAACCTCTACATTTGACTCAGTATCTAGATCAAATATTTACTATTTCTTTTCCTTCATGTACTTGAAGA
>JBBMJM010096052.1:3066-16511 GCA_037832705.1 Centriscus cristatus
TAGTGTCAGATCCCGGACACACCCGATGAAACCACTGGAGCCAGGAGCCTGACGTTCAGAAGACAGCAGCAGAAAACGACAGTGGGTGGGTCATTCAATGAAAGTGACCATGTGCCAGAGCCTTTGATCTGAAAGTGACGTCTTGGAGGTTTGAACTTGTCCCAAAACATGTTCCCTATCTGGGAAGGGGCCCCGGGCGGAGTCCACAAGCACACAAACATCCATTCATTGAAGACCTCAGAGATCTGCAGAGGTAATATTGAAAGCGCTTTTCTGTGACGGTGAATAAAATGATCCCACGATGAGGACAAATACCTCGATGCCTTTATTCTGTTCTTTACAAAATGTGGGTATGAGATGTTTTTACCATCAGCGATGGTTGGACGCCGCCGACGTATAAAGGTCCAGTGAGACGGGTTCGGTCCCCTCCAGGAATCCTCTTGGACTGAGCGCCGATACCGTCCACAATCAGACTGATCTTGTCTCCCTCTCGCTTGATAAACACCTGCAGTGACAGAGGGGCGGAGCTTACCACAGATTTGACTCTGGTTCATGTTCACATTATGTTCTTCGCCCCGTCGTCGTGCCACGAACCCGTTTCATGGACACCTACCACCTGGTTCACCTGCTTATACCATGGTCATTTACCCAAGAAACAGACTCATGGGATCATTAACTGTTATTAACTTCTGTCTTTTCTTCTCCATTTTTTTCTCTGACAGCATCCCACCAGTCAAAATTCATGTCCTCTCCAAACAAGTCGAAAGAAATGTTAAAATCATCGACTTTCCTCGTCCAGTTATTGTTACAACCGCCGACTGCGCTCGTGCTCTGTTGCATGTTGGGTCGTGGATGGAGATTAGAAAATGTAACTGAACCAATCTGCGTGTGTATTAAACGTTTTAACTCACAGCTGCCAGTCAACTAGAAGAGAGAATCCACACAGACCGTGGTATAAATAAAAATCTTTCTGAAAAAGAAGGCGATCAAAACTAGCACTCATGTGATTTCATAAAATCGTAAACATGTGTAAACCAGAGGTGAGATGACAGGAAAGAGTCAAACAATGACAAACGTGTAACGTCCTGGCGCTGCCCTGATCCTACAATCGTATGGGACCTCACCGTGTGCCACTGGCCGTCGTCGTACTTCTTGCGGCTGCGCAGGCTGACCTTCCTCTTCCCACCGTCCAGCAGCAGCAGCAAGTGTCCGTCTGACACGCCGAGTGACATCACGGTGCCTCGCTGCCCGCCAGCGGCGTAAAGAATCAGCCCTTCCGAGGAATTGATCCTCACGGCCATGGAGATGTGAGGCCTGCGAGAGATTCAGTTTAGAACCAAGCATACGACTCATCTCCGTCTTGTTCTGCTCATTCCAGGTACGGCTCGCTTTTTAGCTTTCAGGAACATATTGGTACTCCAAAGTGTGCCAGCGTGAATGCAGCACCGGGGAGACGGTCTGAGGTGAAGGGTTAACGTGACATTCGACCCCGAGAAGCCCTCAGGTCGGATACGTTCACTCACTTGGAGCTGAACGAGATGGGCAGAGAGTCGTATCTCTGGTAACTGTGAGTGGAACCACTGAAGTGCGTCGCCCCCGTCTCCTGGTCCGACAGCTCCCCCCGGCACGACTCCCTGGTGTTACGGCTGCGGGACCCTGACGGCTTCTTGTGCTTTCCCTGCAGGACGGAGAGTGTTAGCGGAGCCGCCGCCGTGGATGAGCGTGAGCTCCAGAGCAGAGCGGCACTCGTCGTGGGCACCTTGGGCTTGTTGCTGTGTTTCGGCATCGCAGCCACAATCTGCTGAGGCTTCCTGGCCGCAGGACAGTCGAGAGCGACGTTCACATTTTCTTTGGCTTTCAGAAGGTTCAGAACCATCTGCGGACTCGTTTCCCTGAAGACGAGAGTGATGAAGACGTTGTGTCGAATCGAACGGCTGAAAGTGCTTTGAGGATTTTTCCTTAACGCTTCGAACCTCTTAATGAAAACGTTGCTGATGCAGCCCGTGAGGTTGCTGAGGGTCTGGTCGGGCGTTCCTCCCAGGAAGGTGCTGCCAGCGGAGGCTGCTGCTGCACCACGCCCCCTGCTGTCCACCCTGACAGTCTCCTTCGCTTTCTCCAGCACGTCATCCATGTACAGACGCATCCTGTGAGAGCGTGACACAGACGTTTGCAGGGGGTGAAACCATCCTGGGGTCGTCATTTGTTATTTTACAGATTTCACCACCACCCTCCTACCCGTTGATGTTGTTGTAGATCGCAACGTAGTGGCTGTTGTCGTCGTTGTACGTCTTTTGTGACTTAATCTCACTATTGCCGGCTCTCACCACAACATGGCCCTCGTGCAAAAACACCTGGCACACTCCGTCCTGCGCGCACACACGCAACAGGTTAAGACACAGCAGCATGAAACATAAAACAGGAAGTGGCGGCCATCGCCCCCCTCCCCACCTGATCTTGGTGGTAAAACATGAGTCCATCCTTCTGCTCAGTTCTGAAGCTGAAGCTGGTGTAGAAGTTGTTCCTCAGCGTGGGGATGTTGCTCGGAGCCAGGTCCAGGTAGCTCTGACCGGTGAAATGAGCCTCGCGAGCGACCTGTGAAACACAAACAAACAAACAACAAACTGCTCAGGTGTGCGACAGCTGAAGGTGAAACACAGAGTGAGACAGGGAGGAAGAGGACGGAGGTCTGCATGCAGATGACACCACTGCCTGCACAAGTCCACCTGTTAATATTAAAGCAGCATCAGTGAAGGTTGTGAGAACAAGCACCTCCAAAATAAAAGTCCTATTCATCATGTAAATGAAATGAGGAGACAGTGTTTCCGTACCAGCAGGTCGCTGTCACAGCCAAAACTGACTCCAGAGCTCTTCATCCTCTTCAGGTCAATGTGAGCGTTATGGGCTTTCACGTTCCTGAAACAGCCCTTCAGTGAGCCCTGCTTCGGGAACAGCGACTTCAACCTGAAAACAGACAGTGACGCTTCAGAGACCGCTTCTCCAAAAACACATGGGATTGGAGGGAAAAATGGAGTTTGCAGGTCGCAGGTGGTCTCCTGCAGTAAAAAGCAGACTTACTTGTCGGGCATCTTGTTCTCTGGTACTCCGCCCAGGTAGTAGCTGCCACTGAACAGAGGGATGCCCTCTGTGAACTGGTTGGTGTACAGACCGAAGCGGTTGTTCCTCACCACGATACGATTGGACGATGAACGCAGGATGATGATTTCCAGCTACAAACGAAAGAGAACATGTCACACATCAGAAGTGACTCAAGCAACTACAACTAGGAAATCCCTCGTCCATATGGGATATGGAGCTTCATCGTTTTCTATTGTTCACTATTTCCTGTTACTTTTTATTCTGTGTTTTAAGACTCACGTTGATATTGTTCCTTTACATCATATCTGACAGATGAACGACTCACTTCCTGTTTTTATCATCACTGAAATGTTCCACCTTTCAATTGTCATTTGAGTCCTTTCTACATAGCTGGATTCAATTCGTGGCAGAGCACGCTGAGCTGGAGCGTCTGTGGAGGACTCACAGATTTGGGGTTGGCGTCGCTGATCTTCAGGTACTCGGATGCAGGGTCTTTAGGCTGGAGCTCCACCAGATCGCCGTTGAAATGATAGTAAACCTTCAGTCTGCCCTGAAGCACGGCCAGACACAGGAACTGATTCTGAGGGAGGACAGAGACGTTTAAAAACACACCAAAGTCCTTTCGCACCTGGAATTTCATCCCTCAGTTCACTGAGGTCATGAGGTGTGTACCCCGTTTTGCAGGAGGAGCAGAATTCCATTATGTGAGAGCAGTTTGACTTCCTGCTCGAAACGCTGCATTCGAGTTGATTCATCGGTGATCGTGACCTCAGCGTATCCGCTCCCATCGAAATATGCACCGTCATTCACCCAGTCCTGAGTCAGCACCGGCTTGGACCTGAAAACAAAACAAAGGGAAACGTTTCACAAAATATAGACGGCGACGAACATGTCAACGTGACGCCGCTGGCACCGACCTGCCACAAGGTTTCTCTGCTGTGGTGTTAAGTTTGAAGATTTTCTCAAAGTTATACAAACTGAGCACCTCCTCGTTGAGCGTGTCCAGCTCGATACAGCCCCTAAAGTTGGGCAGAGCCAGTGGGGGAGGGGGCTGCACGCATGAAATGAGGAGAAAGAAAAGGAACACCGACAGTGGTTAATAAAAAATGGTTTCCACTCATGCATGTTGGATCGACAACAGCCCCCCCACACTTACTTTGAAGGTCTTGGGGTAACCGCCCACATAGAACACAGTGTCCTCTGTCAGGAGGTTGAGCAGCCCCTGGTCTCCTCCAGCCTCCACATAGGCTTTCGTGACTCGCTGGTCTCCCTTGCTGGCTTCTGACAACATGGACATTTGACCGTACTGGAGGATCCTGCAGACGAAGTCGAAGACGAAGTTTACGTTTGAGGATCATCAGAAAATACAGAGGAAAACAGGCTTTGTGAAAGATAGTGGCGATAAAAATGTAATGTGTCTATTCCAAGTTTGATCATAATGAGCTGATGTGTAAGCACAATCATGAACGTCGTGAACGTCGTACCTCTCCAGCACAACGCTGTTAAAGTTCCCATTGGACTCGACGTCTTCAGACATCAACACCTCAGCGGTTTCTCCTCCGATGTTAAAGTACCAGCGCAGTCTCTTCCCTTCCAACGCCATTCCCAGGAACTCCTTATCCGACTGTAAACCCCAGACAGACGCTAACGTTTCCTGACCACTTATCTGCCCCACACTGTACGAGACTAGAACTACAGTTACACAAAACGACAATAGACTAAATGTACCATAATAGAACAGAAATACACTCTACTACTCTACAGTACACTTGACTTTCTCTCAGGAGATACAATAAAGTACCAATCTGTAGAGTTAGCCAACACTACACTGGACTACACTTCCCGACACCAACCAAAGCAGGTTTTAAAGGCTTGTCGTGACACGTACATCCTTGTTTCCGAGGTAGAAGACAAACTGTTTGGTGCCGTCGCCTTGCCGTCTGGCCCGTGCTGATTCTGGCAGGGTGACGTAGAACTTCAGGGAGGTGTAGGCAGCCAGGTCGGCCAGGTTGTTTGGGGGACGAACCTGAACCCCGGACTCGCCGTTAAACTTCACTGGCACGCTCACCTGGACGGAGGAGGAGGAGAGGAGAAAGACAATGGAAACTCTGTGTGTGTGTGTGTGTGTGTGTGTGTGTGTGTGTGTGTGTGTGTGCGTGTGCGTGTGCGTGTGTGTGTGCGTACCTTGCTGGCAGCGTTGCGCGCCTGCTGTATGAGCTCCCGGATGCGGCTGATGTTCTCTGAGATGTTCGGCATCTGGGTGGAGTGGTTCTGCAGCTTGTCCAGCTTCTTCATGAGCAGAGGGACGGTGTCACCCAGCATGTTGACTGCAGGCAGGAGAGGGAAACCACTGAACCACGAGCTGACAGCGTGAAGCCTTCAGCAACCTCCAGTACTGAACTCAGTGTGTACGAGAGGATGGATGGGGATGTGAAGAACATTTCACAATAACACCGAACAGAACGCAATCGATCGACCAGGAGCCGAGTCATTACCGCTCTTGTTGGCCTCCATCAGGGCGTTGTTGATGTCCTCGTTGGTGGCGTTGGCGTCCCCGTAGGCCTGCTGCCATTGGTCCAGCTGCTCTCTGATGGGTTGCAGGGCATCATGGACCTGTGTTGCCATGGCGTTTGCCTCATCCACTGCCCGCTTCGCCTCGTCAATCTCCTGACTCACATCTGCTCATCATCGAGTCAAGGACGGAAATACATCGAATCATCACTATGTCCGGGCATGTGTGTGTGTGTGTGTGTGTGTGTGTGTGTGTGCGGGACATGCACATACTCGAGGTGAAGTTGAGGTTGTCTTGAACTGTCTCCAAGTCCTTCATCACTTGAACCTGTTTGGTTTTGGCCCCATCCAGGCGGCGCTGAGCATCCTCAAGCTGTGGCTTCAGGTCTGCAAGATTCAGTACAAAATAAATATCAGAGCAACAACCGTAACAATCAGAATTCATATTTATTCACCATTGTTGAGTTCGTCGTTTAGTTTCTCCACTTCCTCCTCCAACTCCAGACTGCGGTTCCTCAGTGAATTGGCTTTCTCACTGAGGTTTTGGTCCTTAACGTTCTATAAAAACACACACATTACATCATGTAGTGACACATTCATCTGATGTTCTGCTCAGTGTGTGAGACGAACCTCCAGCGCTTTGTTGGCGGCTCTATCTGCAGCGTCGGCGGCCTCCTCCGCCTCCCTGAGGCTGTTGATGATCCTGTTGTACGTTTGTGTCACGTCCACAAATCCCTCCCTCTTGGTTTCTTCAACCAATCTGCAGACAGAGAAATGTTTTCCAAACCTAATTATCATGTACGATGAAAACATCCATGAATGTCAGGTTACATGTTCAGCACGGATGAGTCAGCACATTAAAAAAACACTCAATACGGTTAATTCATCACCAACATAGCTGATTCATTTAGCCGCTGACTATGAACAAAGTCTGCATTTTGGTCTCTTGTGTAAATGAAAGTTGCCCCGACAGTGACTTGGTGAATCTTACCTCGACAGGTTCATGGCCAACACGTCCAGCATCTCGGCGTGTTTCTCGGCCTCCTCCACCAGGGGGATTTTGGAATCGACCCACCCAAAGTTCTGCACTTTGTTTGCCAGAGGTGTCCTGGCGCCGTCCAGCTGGGCCGCCAGCCGCTCATACTCCTGAGTGAGAGGGACACTCGGGATAAAAGACGGAGTCTGAAAGCCCTGAACTTCAGCTCAGACCAGATCTGACATTCAACCTGACGCTGAGATAATGCTCCATCACTTTTTGATCAGACATTGCTGCAGCGTGTGTGTCTTTGTGTGTCTTTGTGGGTCTTTGTGTGTCCCTACCTCCTTGGAGTCCTGCAACATCGAGAGCAAGTCGTTGACCTGGGCGACATCATCTTCAGCCATGTTTAACAGGTCGTTCACCTCCCTCTGCTTGGACAACAGCTCGTCCAGCCTCCTCTGACAGAGGGAAGTCAGTGAACGTCTGCTCCCACGAGCTTCTTGGCTGCTCTCGTCACCTTCACTCACCTTATTGTCCTCCAGCGTCTTCTCGTTCATGTTGTTGATCTCGGCAGCTCTGGCTGTGTTATTTACGGCTTCGTTCAGCGCGTCTCGGAGGTCCATCATGTTCGAGTTGAAGCCGGCCAGACGGGATTTAATGTCTCTGGCCATATCGTCGGCCTCCTCCCGACGACTCACAAACTCTCTGTTTACGCGATCCAACACTGTCAGATGACACGTGAACAGCGATCACTCGTCACTTCACTTTGAAGAAGTTAAACACTCAAAAAACAGGATCTTTCATAAAGGAACACACGTACATTTCTCTGCCTCTGTCTGCTCCTTGTCGGCCACTTTCTTGTGTCCCGTGAAGTTTCTGGACCTCAGCTCCTTCAACATCAGCTCCACCTCGCGCATCTTCCTTTCACGTTCCTCGAAGTCCTGCTCCACTTCTGTGTCATTCTGGTCTGAGCGGTTCGCCATCAGCATCATGTCTGAAACCCGACAGCGACACAAGACAGTCAGCCTGGATTCATCAGCCTGTTTTCATTGGTAACCAGACAACTGATTCAAATCGATGGAGGTTTAAATGCTCATCAGGCACCGCCGGGCCTGGGGTTGCTGCATGGGGGGGACGTGGTATTTTTTTGTGTATGTAAATAGACAGTAATTGTTGATGTTGTATACATTTTTTGTATATTTTTTTGTTTTAGATGGATTCTGTCTCACCATTAATGTCCATTGACAGCTTGTTGACAAAGGACAGCAGGTCTTGCACCCTCTGGTGGGTGTTGGTGGTATTGTCGGCCAGGTGGGCCCCTAGATCAGTCATAGCCGTTGCCTGACAAACGACATACAGACAAGATGAGTTTTTACAGACGTGCTGACTCAAACAGAAAGGAGATGGCCTGAATTCATTATTATTATGATTCATTATTACTCGTTATTCCAGCTGATCCTGTGATCCTGTACCTTGTCCTGCAGCTCATCGATGTCCGATTTGATGTTTGCAATCTCAGCATCCAGCATGTCGGCACGACTCCTGCTGTCATCCAGTGTGTTATTGTAGTTCTCAATGCCACGCTGGGATCAAAAGGGAAATCCACTTTTATAACATTCAAACATCAAACAACAGTTGGGTTTTTTTGTATCATCGTATGGGGCCGGGCGCACGCACAGCGATGTCCTCCATCGACTTGTTGAGACTGTTCAGCTGCGCCCAGGCGATGGAGCTGGCGTTGAGACTCGTCAGCTGGCCGCCGACAGAACTGAACTCCTCATTTATCTTGTCCAGATCCTCCAGCAGGACGATGACACAACTGTCACACGCTGCAACAGACACAGAAACATCAGTGCCCCCCCCCCACGGGCCTTCCCTCACTTTGTGGTGTTCTGGACTGACTGCACTTACGTTCACAGTGCATGCTGTGGTCGTGCTCTACAGGTACGCTGTGCTTGTGTGAGCAGGTGTCACACTGTCGGCCCGTCATCCCATCAGGACAGCGGCACTCTCCTGTCCGCGGGTCGCAGTGACCACCTCTGCACTCACACTCTGACGGAAATAAAGAAGGTTCAAATCACCGCTTAACAAAAAACAATAACAACAGGATGTTACAATTTCTGTTGGACATTAAAGGACGATTCCACCAGAACCCTCACTGATCAGCTGACCTCAAACCGTTGGTTTCTATCTCTGTGTCACTCACTCTTGCACCCGTCGGGTCCGTAGTCCCAGTATCCGGGGGCACACTGTTTGCAGTTTGGTCCGTTGACGCCAGGCTGGCATGTACACTGGCCGCTCTGAGGGTCACAGGGCTGGACGAGAGCCGCTGAGGCGTCACAGTCACAGTGCCGGCAGCCAGAGCAGGACTCGAAGCCGAATGAGCCGTCCTGAGAAACAAGAGAAGATTCAGGTGGAGGAACGTGGTGTGGCGGAGGTCTGAAGCCACGTTTTAGAGCGACGTGTCGGTGAGTCTCACAGGCTGCCCCCTGCTGGCCGTTAGAAAGAACCATCACTGAGGATATGAGGAGTATAACATGTACCTCACAGCGGTCACAGCGAGGTCCTGTGACACCAGGTTTACAGTGACACTGGCCATTGTGCGGGTCACATGACTCGGTGCCACATGGAGAGCAGCTGCATTCTGGGTGAACAGAAACAAGGTTCGGACATAACGGCAGCCCTGTCAAATGGACACGGCAGATAAATGGTGCTTTTGAAGAACTCACTGGTGCAGTTTTTGGCGCTGATGGCGTCTCCATAGTAACCAGGAGCACAGATGTCACAGCGAGGTCCTGCCGTGTTGTGCATGCAGCTCAGACACTCGCCGGTCAGCGGGTGACAGTCTGTGAACAGCATATTTGGGTCGGTGTTGCCGTGGCAGTGGCAGGGCTGGCACCTGCTGCCGAGCACCATGGGGTTACCGTAGTAACCAGGGGCACACCTGCGTAAGAGGCCAGTGTTTCAAGTCCCGTTTCACGTTCAGAGCTGGAGAACAAACCCACAGAGGGTTGTTAGGGACGTTTACCTCTCACAATGCGACCCAGCGTAGCCTGGCATGCACAGACACTGCGTCCTGTCGTTCCTCTGCAGGCAACCTTCAGCAAAACTGCACAGCAAGAGGAGGAGTGATCAGCACACATGAACAGTATGTTAAAAGATGTCACGAGTACGAATGGACGAGGGAACTTGAAGCGCTGACTTGTTGGACTGGACCCTCAGCGGGCAGGGACAGCTGGAGCACGACACCGCCTGCCCGTCCAGACTGTTGTTGCCGAGGAAACCACCCTGGCATTTCTCACAGTGGTCGCCGGCTGTGTTGTGCTGGCAGTTCTGATGGTCAAGGAACAAATGATGTAAATAAAGAAAGGAAGAAAGTCGATGAGGTGAATGAGAAGAGGCGGTTCCACATCCTCACCACGCAGATTCCAGATCCGTCCAGACACTGGTCCGAGTGCCCGTTACAGTTACAGGGAACACACTTCCCCAGAAACAGGCCGATAGTGTCTCTGTAGTAACCTGGAGCACATTTCTACAGCCGGGGAAAGAGACAACCGCCAACAGGATATGAATCGACCTCAGGAGCCTCGTGAGCTGATCGTCAACTGCCGTCCCTCCTCACCTGGCACGAGTCTCCCAGGTAGTTGGCAGGACACATGCAGATCTCCACATTGTTGGCATGGCGGCCGGCCGGCAGGTTCTCGGCGCCTTCCAGCACGGCACCACGAAGGGACACGGAATGAGACGACTGCGAGTGCAGCGCTCGGATCTGCAGCGACTCCAGAGCCACCAGAACCATCATCAGCTCCTCCCTCGACACGGCGTTCCCGGTTTGACCGTGACGGAAACTTCCCTGTGAGGACGGCGGGGGGGGGGGTTATGTAGCACGTCAGCGCTTTAATGTCCCTGGATAATGTCCTGGGTTGGTCCGTTCAGGAGTATTTACCTCCACGATGTGAACTATTCCCAGGTGAGGCTCTTCAGGGGAGGAATATTCTCTCTCCATGAACACCAGAGTCATCTGGTTCCCCTGGAGAAGAACCGAGAACAGACGTCTGACTGTCTTAAATCACACAATCACAGCTTCACCATCTCCTCCACGTTGTCATGGCGAATAGGATTGAAGTTTGGAACTGAAAGCCAGAGGATGGAAGACAGAGGACACGTGTGTGTTTTATACCTTAAGGATGATGTCGGGTCGGGAGGACTCGGCCGGGAGCGACAGTACGTCTCCTCTCATAGTCTGAGTGTGCAGACGATAGCGTAGGTAACCGCCGTAGGACGACACCTGAGGAAACAGGGACATTTAGGATGATCCGAGAGTACACGACACACGAAGGAACATGAGGGAACCGAAAGTGTGAAATAAGAAGAAGAATTAAGGGAGAAAGAAAAAGAAAACAGAAGCAGACAGACGATTCACTTTCATGCTGGTGCACACAACCCAAAACCGACAGTGCATGATAAGACACAATTGTTGCCATGGAAACCATGCAGGTTTTTGCAAAGCAATCTCCATGAGCGGATTCACAGCGGAACGCAACTCAGGATTTAAACCAGACCGATGCTGGTTGAATTCTACATGAGAGTTGTTTCAGGAAATGTCTAGACGAGACATGGATCAGTAGGACAAGTCTGAGTGAGAGATAAAGGCGTGTGTGTGTGTGTGTGTGTGTGTGTGTGTGTGTGTGTTATGACCCAGCTGTGTTCATGAACATGAACACACACATCGAGTGTCTGCTGAACCTAAACACACATTTCATTGTATCCCACAAAACATCGAAGTAGAAATATCACAAAGTTCGGTGAAACAAGTTAAGTAAAGTGAGACTCGACACCCCCCAGAACTGTGCAGCAGAGCTGACGTTGAAGTTTATAGTTGAAGAACACAGGAGTGGACCAACAACTCCTCACACTCACTGCATGTCTTGTGGGTGGAGTACCCGGTGGAACCCGACCCTAAACCTCGCAGGTAGCGTCTGTCTCACCTTGTCTCCCAGGTAAGTCCTCGGCGCGTGCCAGTAGAGGTCCTGGTAGACGTCAGGGACATCGCGGAGGTCGGCCTCCACCAGGTCCTGACCAGGATACACCGTCACTTGGACTTCCTGTTTGTCTGCTCCGAGCAGAACCCACCCCTCCCCCTCCATGTGCATGATCTGCCAGAGAGAAACAGAAGAGAAGTGACTCAACAAACCCTCGCTGACCAGGTGGGAACGGAGGAAGGGACCCGGGTACCTCTGTGCGTCTCTTGTCGGAGCTGCGGCAGCGGTCGGTGGCTCCGAAGCAGAAGCAGCTGGTGCAGCCCTTTGGATTGGTGGGGTCCAAGTGGAACGTTCCGACGCGGCACTGGTCACAGCGAGAACCCTGAACGTTCTCCTACGGGTGAGAGACACACAGTCATCAGAAGGACATGTGGAGCGGCCCTCAGGCTCTCACACCCTCCACCACCGCACCTTGCAGAGACACTGTCCTGTGAAGGAGTCGCACACTTGCTCTTCAGTTCCTGCCTCGTTACAGTCACACAGTCTGCAGTTGGGGTAACCATAGAAACCAGGGGCGCAGCGGTCGCACTGACGTCCAATAACGTTGTTCTTGCATCTGAAACAACAAGGAAGCGTTTGTTCGTTCGTTCATCTTCTTCCCTTTTACTCCGGCTACAGGTCACAGCTGTGATGGAGCCGACCCCAACTGTGGGGGGCTCATCACAGGGCCACATGAAGGACGAACAACAACCCACGGACAATTCAGAGTGACCAATTAACCTCAGCATGCTTTTGGAGGTGGGAGGGATCCACACGGAACATGACCTTTGACCTTTGGGTGTTGAGGAATACATGTGTTTGTCTGTGAAAGAGTAAGACCTAAGTAAGACCTTCCAAATGAAAATGAAAACATCTGCACCCGACTGAGACCCCCCCCCCCCCACACACACACACACACACACACTCTACTGCGTCTCTCCTTCTACAGTAGCCTCGGTCTTCCTGTTGTAACAGACAGGAGCAGCAGAGGACGACGAGACAACGGCTGCTGACTTTGAGTTTCCAAAGATAACAGAGTGGTATCACTGTCAAAACACACGTCTGATCCCAGATCACGCCAGAGCACAGGGCAGGAGTTTAACTTCCAATTTAGGTGTCTGAGCGTGATGCTGGCGTGTCAGAAGAAAACGACATTTATTGTTTGATGGAACTCACAGACTTTATTTTCAAGTCTCACTCACCTGCATTGTCCGCTCAGCGTATCACAGCTGACATCTGGCAAGATGATTCCGGGCCGGGAGCAGTTGCAGACCTCACACCCGACCACCGGGTGGCAGCCAAACGACTGCGGCTCGCACTGGGTGCACTCAGGACGGACGGTCCTCGGGGGACAGATGCAGTCGCCCGTTACGGGCTCACACAGCCTCGAGCCGCAGTTACAGGCTGAACGAGAGAAGAGGGTTCAGATCAGCTGGGATTAGTTCACACCCATCATGCAGACAGTTATCAGAGACTCACGCCTGCAGTTGGGGAAACCCCAGTACCCCGTGGCACACATGGAGCAGTCCCGGCCTATGACGTTCGGCTTGCAGTGGCACTGACCACCGAAAGGCGCGCAGGTGTCCCTCTCCGCCCCGACCTCATGGCAGGCACACGGCATCGCCCCGTTATTGACGAAGGCGGACAGAGACACGGCTGAGCTGAGGCAGAATGGAGAGGCAGTGGAGGGACTGGGGGGAAAGGGGGGGGGGGGTGGAGAGAGAGAAGAACACTGTGAGAGTCTGGAGAGTCAACCTGGTCATTAACGCTTTAGAGGACCAGGAGAGAGAGAGAGAGACACACACACACACACAGACACACAGACACACAGACACACA
>JBBMJM010096485.1:2114-16483 GCA_037832705.1 Centriscus cristatus
ATACTGAGTTTCAATGACATGGTGTGTTCTGTGTGTGTTTCATTGAACCCAGCTGAAGGTCAGATAACGCTGCTGAGCGCACACACAGACACACTGAAATGTGACAGTACCTTTGAAAAACACCATACTGCCTGGAGGGAGTCACACTAGTAGGTAAGGGACAGCGTCCTCTCTTGTGCAGATCTTAACCATGATGGAGAACTCCACCAGTGCTGTTCCTAGTGAATGGGAATATTACTACGATTATGTTGATCCAGTGATTGTGGATGAGAGCAAGCTGAAATACAATAAATGTAAGTTCATTTAAAGATGATTTCAAGACCACTATTCTGTTACGTTCCACAGTAACAGCAAGTTATCTACTCTCTTTAGACTCAGTTGTTATCATATTTTGGATGGTTCTGGCTGCTTTTGTGGGATCTCTCTTTCTCAGTCTGAATCTAATGTCTGGCAATGGAAGCCTGCCGTGGTAAGTGTGTTTTAAGTGTCAATTTAATGCTGAAATATATTTAAGTTGTAACCTTAGTAAACTAATGTATTGATTTTCATTGCAGGTGTCACAGATCCAGAATCAAAAGAACATCCAGTGTTTGAAGTTTTATGGGAACGTCATGGATTAAAATAATGATAGAAATGTTACTGGAAAAAAACAACAACTGTAGAACCAAATTTCTTTGGTCCACAACAAAAATGATACAATTATCAGCTTTATCTTGTTTTCTTTGGACTAAATTAGTTGACTTTGAATAAGTTGATGCAATTGAACGACAGAAATCAGATGTTGAAAACATAAATCCACGTTTTACAGCGATTGCAAATGTGTTAAAAATATTGTAAGGAGCTTCACAAGAAGCAAACCAAAGAAAATTCTAAGAGCACAAACGTTTGGTGTACGACAGTCGTGACATTCAGCTCTGCATGGCGATGAAGCGGTTACAGATGGCTGTGACAGCGGCTTCCGTCTGTGACGCTCTGGAGCCTTTCCGTCTCCTCCTCTTCGTCCTGGTCACCAAACCGACATGCGACCGGAACAGTTCTGCTGACGTGGCTCCACTCCACAACTCATGCACGTACAAGGACGACAAAAAGAGCCCAGCATCTGTGGACATAAATAAAAATAAAAAAAATTTAAAAAAATCAGTCAGTCAGTCAGTCGGCCTGTTTTCTATTTCCAACCTGGGTAACTACATGCGACGTCTTGTCTGTGCTTTGGTATCGTGTGAACAAAGAGTCTCACCACGTCTGGACGGATCACAGTCGACTTCTGGAAGACAAGCAGCGACGACGGCCTGATGGAGCTCTGGAAGGTGACCTCTGCTCTCCAGTAAGGATAACATAATGTTTGTAAACAGCTGGAAGAGTTCCCTACTTGAGATGCTGGTGTCAGTTTCAAAGGATCGATGGTAGAGCCGGAGCACGTCTGCGCTCATAGCGGCATCTCTGAGCACAAGAGCCACAATCTCCTTGTGTTTTATCACAGTCGTATCGAGCCAGCGTAAGAAGCTCTCCGTTCGTTTCTCATCGTGCGTGTCCTCGACCAAACACCTCAAAGACCATTTGGTGAGCAGGTGCGCCGTATCAACAGCTAATCCACTGCAGTCCACTCCTCCTCCCGGCTGAGGGTCACTGAGGGGGAACACTGGCTCCCAGTGCACAAAGATGCTGCTGAGGGAAAATTTACATTCTGTCAAGAGGCTCTCCTCTTGTTTCTCTGCCTCTTCTGCCAGGTCCTCTTTTCGTGTGCGAGCCTGGGAAAAGGAGCCTTTACCTCGATCCTTCCTGGTGCCTGTGTTTATCCCATTAAAGATGAAAAAGAAAGATTTAAAATGCGAGGAACGGAAAAGACGACAGCTCAGTGTGTAATGTGATTATAGGAAACAATGTGACACTTTGTAGGCCTTGGGCAGTCCCCCGCTCATCCCCCTGCACGGAGGACATCGCAGGTTCGAGCGCAGCCATCTGAGGAGCAGATCCCAACCTGTGTTCACTATATACTGAGTGACTTTACACGAAAGCTAATAGCACAAACCTCGGTGGATGTATTTAATCATGTTGGTGCACGTACCCACAAACTCCTTCACTTTGTACTTGTCGGCCAAGGCTTGTATCTGGGCGAGGAGGGCTGCGTTGTGGGACAGCGAGGCCCAGCAGAGGAGCAGAGTGAGGGCTTCGGTGCACGAGAGAGGTGGGGGTTTGAGCGTGAACCGGCCAGCCTGCTTGTTTGCACCGAGAGCTGTGAGTCGATGTGTCAGCGCAGAGCTCAGAGTCTGCAGAAACAGCTTGAGCTGAGTGGCCTTCACCCCCAACCTGACAGGAGGGAGGGAGGAAATCAAACAAACCGGAGCATCCCATTTATTATGTCTACAGCAACAGTGAACAAACGAAGAGATGTAACAAAGAAATATGATAAACAACCACTTGAAAAGGAAAAGGAATCCGGAAAAGGCTCCATATGAAACTGATGTTGGGAGCATTTACCTGAGGTGCCTACAGACAGTAAATGCCACGCATAGGAAGTCATTGACAAGTGGAAGCGGGAGACACTTCACTCTCTCTTCTGTGAGTGGCGACGTTTTGTTTTTGTCCTTCGTCTCCTTCTGGCCGAGGCTCGTGAACCACAGCACGTGGAGCAGATCGATGAGCAAACCCAGCACATGATGACCGACATTCCTGAGTAAAGAGGGAGATTCTCTCATTCTAACTAGATTGAAAAGTGTCAGTAAAGGTGGACTGGACTGCTGCTCACCTCTTGTCAACCATCTGTGTTATCCAGCTCAGAAGGCCGACACTCTTTGTGAGGCCATATGCTGCTTTGGGAACACGGGCAGCCTGACACAGCACCTGGAGGATCTGCGTCTAACGTGAAACAGAGAAACAGATGCAGTCACCATATTGTTCTGATGAGCTATGGATGTTAAATCACCGCTGGCGTTTTGAATCAGTCAGCGTACCTGCGAGTGTTCGTCACACAGCGGGCTGCTGCTGAAGCCCAAGAGGCTCTGAAAGATCCCTTGTTGGTTGCACAGCTCGTAACAGTGTCCATCATTTATTCCCTCCTGCAGAACACTCAGGATCCACTCACGTTCCATCTTGTGCTGCAGAACAAACAGCCCACCCACATTTGACTCCATCATGTCAGACTTAAAAAAAAATTAAATAAATAAAAACAAAACGACTGCACAAGGTTGAATGTCGGGGGTTTGTTTGAACAGATGTAATCGAGGTTAAGGTCACTAATCAGGGAGGGAAACAAGCCTGTGGAAAGGCTGTGGTCCGTTACCTCCAGGTCAAAGCCGTAGAAGAGCTTGAAGAATTCAGGTACTCTCCTGAAGTCCAGGCTCTGATGAGACAGCAGAAATCTGTTTAACACCACATACATGTGGTCCTCTGCGGAGACACGAGAGGGGGAAACAAGAGCGCATGTCGTGTTAGTCTCAAACATAAACGCAGACAGTGGTTTCATCGCAGCGTCTTCAGAGTTACACACCAGGTTTGAGCATCTGCTGAGCCACTTTGGACACGTAGGTAGTCAGAACGAACGGGAGTCTTTGATTTGGCTGTCGAATTCCATTCTTGGTCATGTCCATCAAGTACAGCAGCTGTGGATTGACAAAGGACATCAGACGATCTGTGTGTGGGGACACCAGCCTCACATCACCCGCCGCAGCACGCCTACCTGTTTCTTCTCCCGACAGCGTGCGCCCTCCAGGTGCTGGTAGAAGCAGCTCAGCACGTGGTACGCCGC
The DNA here is from genome assembly GCA_037832705.1 of Centriscus cristatus. Classification (NCBI taxonomy): domain Eukaryota; kingdom Metazoa; phylum Chordata; class Actinopteri; order Syngnathiformes; family Centriscidae; genus Centriscus; species Centriscus cristatus. The sequence goes on from JBBMJM010096485.1 coordinate 5,860, forward strand.
CGCGCGCAGCTTTGGGTCGTAGCTACTCAGCGCCATGAAGGTCACGCCAAGGGCGTGGGCAGACACAAACTTCAGACAGTCGACCACACACTCTGTCAAAGAGCAGACCAACAAGTGGAGGCTAAGATGATGAAAACCCAAAACAACGGAGAAGCAGCAGGTGGAGGCTCACCTGGTCGCAGTATGGCGCTGAACAGAGGTAAGAGGAAACAGGGGTCATACAAGTGCTCAGCCTTCGCTTCTTCTTTGTGAAGCAGCTCTTTATCCTCCTGGGGGAAAATGTGCACATCGGGCCAATTAGCCTCATTTCTTTCAAATTAGCATTTCGGAACGCAAACGTGCACTGAAACACCTACCAGTGGGATGATTCTGCGTTGCTGGGGAAACCGAGTGATGGTTTGGAGCATCCTGTCAGGATTCAGGAGGGCCAGCAGCTCATCTGAGTTCGTCTGCTTCCACAAAGAAGCTCCGAGGCTTTTCCTGGTCTTGTGGTGCTCCAGAGCCGCTGGGCCCCAGAAGACGGACCTGAGGGTGACATCACATATTATAGAAGGGAACAGAATAGGAAAGTACTTGAATCATCCCGTAAGGGAAATGGTAGATATACAGATGGGCAGATGTTGTTTCTATGAAATAAAGAGTGTAAAAACACAATATAAACAGTTGCAAAGAGCAGTGACGAGTACATCCAAGTTATTTACAGTTTAATTATTCTTTCTGTCAAGTAGACGTGACCTATTATTAGGTTTAGAGGAATGATTTCCTCTTTGAAACAGCAGAGATGAATGAGTATTACTGAGCATCTTGAAACAAAGTGCAGCAGTCCTCGACAAACCAGAACGGATGGAACTCACTGAAATTTCAGCAGGCTCACGTTGTTTTTTTCATATTCCTGAAGGAGTAGTAATATTTGTTGATCTGTTAAAGGAAAACAAGATATTAAAAAACATACAAATATTCCAATCTGCTCATAATGAATCTGTGTCATCTCTGGGAGGAAACTACAAGCACCCTGGAGAATGTTTGAGGGAAGAATGAGAGGGATCCACCTGAGGCACTGAGCGTAGCTCCGTACGCTCCCAGTAACACCACAAAGTGATTGATGTTACAGACGGCCGGACACTTCTTCACCAGGCAGAAAACGAGAGACACCAAGGCTTCTGAAAGCAAACAACATCGGGGTGTTTAATGTCCAAAAGGACGCTGGCAATAAAGCAAACGGTGTGTGACGCTATTCGCTACGTACCTTTATCTTCACACGTGCTCCTCTCCTCAGCAGAGTCCAACATGGTGGGCAGGAACAAAGAATGGCCGATGGTCATCGTGTGCAGGGTGGATAAAGGTATCAGATCCTTCTGGACCTCAGCTCCACCGTACATCACTTCCACAAGGGTTTTCAAGCTCTTCAGGAAACGCTGGTCCCTGTAGCGATACCTGCAGCAGAAAATAAACGTCTAATTGTTGAAAAATCAAACCTGCAGCTAAAGGACAAATCTCGTACTTCAGTCCATTCTTTACGAAACCGTTCCAGTCGGCTGCAGTGACGTCTTCAGATGACGCCTGTAGGAAAGAGAACAACAATGACGGGAAAGAGAAGAGAAAGAAAACACACAAACTGTGCTTGAAACACAATCTGGATCAAACTATTTGGGGAAAATTTTAATTTTGTAGTGTAGAGTGGTAATAGTCTGTAAACAAACTATTTCAAGTTACTTTGTTTTTGATTTCCATACATTTTTAATACCTGGAAACTGACCAAACCCACCAGGAGGCTCTGGAGTCTTTCCAGGATGCTCTTCTCCTGCGCAGATGGAGTAGTTGTGGGATCTTTGGAGCTGCTGTAGGAGGCAGTGAGAAACCTGAGGGCAGCAGCGGTGACAGACTTCCTCCAGGATTCTTGCTCTTCTGGGAAATCAGACAGCTTGTCTGTAATAACGTCCACTAGCTGCCAGCTGGAAAAGAAAACAACTTTTAGAAAAAAACTAAATCCTAGAACACCCTACATGCCTCACATTCAAAAGAAGGTGAAATATGGAGATATGACCTCTGAACACTGTCCACTTTCTGAAGAGCGTCAGGGAGGTTGTCGATCAGATCCCTGATGTCCTTTATGTTTGCACACAGTTTGATCAAACTCGTTAGTATTTCAACACGCCGAGCTCCAGAGTCCTGTGTTGGGTCTTGAAGGACGAACTGGACCAGCTGGCCCAGGAGAACTTTCTTCAAAGCTTTCAGAACCTCTTCTTGGACTGGAGGAAAACAACAGAGCTATAACAAATCTGAACAGAACAGAACAGATACGTTTGTTTTTTTTTTAATTCTTACTCATCAGCGAACCAGATCAGTTCCTCCACTTCTACATTTGAAACTCGGCCTGTTGCTAGTATGATAAAATGTTTAAAAAAACTAAAAAAACCGAACCATCTTTAGGCCGTGCAGGATCTTCTCTAGCCGCCACCTGCAGGTAGTTTCCGATCAGTGGAAGGAAGGTTTCGGACTGCTCTGACAGCTTCTCCATGTTAGCCGGCTCCAGACACCACACCTCGAAGAAGAGACGGTGCGTGGAACAGTTGTGCAGCAGCAGAGAGCTGATGGCCAGAGTGTCCGAGCGAGGATGCTGCAGACAGTGCAGCAGCACGTCGGTGTGGATGAGTCTGGCACTGCCCGGCTCGTTGGACAGAGTCCGGAGCAGGAAGGTGTCCAAGGCCGGACTGGAGCAGCACAGCAGCAGCGTGCCCAGTCCGTGGAGGTGTGCGTGCGACAGGAAGACGTCTCGGCCCTTTGAGGGGTTTGCATTGGACTCTGTGAGAATCTGCAGCGCGGCCTGACCGTACACGGTCAGCTCAGACGGTGCGCCGTCGCTGCCCGGACGTATGAGGCAGTCCTGGGGGAGGAGAAGCAGCTTGGAGACCACTTCTCTCACATGTGAGGAATCCATGAAGCTGTGCAGGGACACGAGTGCCTGGAGAGGCTGGGACTGCTTCTTTGTAGCCTGGGGGTCCATCTCCATCACTTGCAGAGCCACGGCTCTTTCAATAGCTCCCAAGTAGGGTGAGAGAAGCTCCGAGTGTCCCAGATCACAGAGAGAGGGGGCACAAGCCTCCAGCAGAGCTGTGACACCATCACTCAGCTGAGCACAGAGATGTTTTAATTGGACCGGGTTCAGAGAATGAGGAGGAAACGTGGCCAGCTCCAGGGCCAGGTACCACTGCTCCAGACACGGGTGGCTGAAGATGGATCCAAGCGCAGAGATGAGGATCTGCACACAAAGGGCGTCGCGTGAGAACAAAACAGAAGCTGAGTTCATCGATCCATGAATTACAGTCTTCTTCTTCTTCTTCCCGACCTGCTCTTTGTTGGCGGCTGTCTGACTGACTCCCAGAAAGAGCTCTGAGCCATCTTTGTCGCTCTCCGTCGATGGCTCAGGGTCTGGTGTCCCCTGACAGCTCTGCAGCTTGGTCACCAGCTTCAGGAGAACTTCCATTAAAGTCCTCAACATGGTACTTCGAGCGTCTTTGGAGAACTGCACAGAACAAAGACGCGAATGTGCTTCAACCAAATGCGCTTCTCTCTCTTCCAGCCACCACAAAGCCACTGGAAACATCTGCCACTGGCAGGTTGTTCCACATCAGCTGCTCATGCTGCGAGCAGGATGTAAGAAGATCACATATCATACCCTCGTAATCTGTTTCATCTTTTGTCTGAATCCTTTTTTAGGTCTTTGGTTCTTGACCTGCTGTGGGAATTTTCTTACCGTGCCAAAGGTTTCTACTGCTGACTTCAGATAAAGTAAAGTCTGCGTGATCACGAGTGGGAAGTCGGCGAATGAGATGAGCGCAAGCGTTTCTTCCACGTCCTTCCTGAAGCCGTCGTCCAGGAGGCTGCTCAGTCCCTCGCTGTACGCGGCTTTCATCAGCTCGCTGAATGAAGGCGGCGCTTTCCGTGACAGACATTCAGATGACTTGAACTGTGGCGGGGGGAAAACAACAGAGTTATTCCCGTTCAGATTTGTATGTCGAGCTGATTGCTGTCAAGTTGTCGACTGACCAGCTCCTCCTGGCACTGCGCTGGGAGCCACATGGAGTAATACCGATGGAGGTGTACGATGGAGGGATGAGGAGAGGAGCCGGAGGACTCCAGCTCCTTATCGTACATCAGCAGACCCAGACAGAGGGGGAGAGGCTCCCTCTGGCAGTGCAGGACATCTGAGAGCACCGCACTCAAGTACTCATGGACCACCCCTGGGTGGAGGACGACAGACGGTCACCAACGTCACAGCACTCGTCTTTATTACCTCCACACGGGAGCTTCGGGTTTTCCTGGAGTTCACCTGCTTGTCTCTCTGTCTCTTAGCAAAATCGTCCAAAACTGAATGGATTTTAATGAAATGTTTGGTAAATGTTCAAAATCGACCAGCAGTGTTCTGGAACCATCTGGATCCAGGATTCTATTTTTCAGTCCAGCCAGAGGTCGATGTGTTTTACCTTTATCTGCTGGAAGGTTGTTTCGTGCCTCCAGAGCAGCAGGGACCACCGCACTGAAGGGGAACGTCTGAATAATGAGGTCTTCACTCAAGGCCGGACCGAACTCCTCCATCCCACCGTCGTTACCCTCCATGATGACATCCAGCATGTCTAGGACATCTGGAAGACATCGTCTGGTGAGGAACAGACCCACAGACACAGGTCTTTTCCTGGAGTTATGGCCGAATACGCACCGTCGATGTGTGAGACGGGAATGCTGGCAGCATCTCCGTCCTGGCTGCTCAGGTTCGTTTGGAGATAAGCTGCCTCCTGGACCAGGCTGGCGACCTTATCTGTGTACGTGTGGGAGCTACACACCAGCTTCACCAGCACCTAGAGGGACACACTTTGCTATGACATTCACTTTTCTCAAACAACACCGAAAAGTGCTGGGATGCAGATGGCTTCGTTCTCACTCTCTCCAAGAACTGGACGACGGTCTCCTGCTGGTCTGGATCGACTCGGTCCAGCTGGTCGAGCCAGAGCTCCAGTTCCTTCCACGTGTATTCAAACACGCCGCTGTCCTTGAGCACCTGGAGAGGAATACACAACAGATTGACACATTTTAACTAGGAAAGCACTTGCACTCATTTCTACCCAGTGTTATCGTCCTCCACTCGTTTTATCTACTATCTACATTCAACAGATTCCTGGATCCAGATGGTTCCAGAGGACCACCAACATTCAATCATCTGGTCCTGGTCCATTATCAGCACTTCCTTAATATTTCACTGAAGTCCGTTCAGAACCTTTTGAGTTATTTGACTAACAGACAAACAGACAGGCACGCGCCGCCGAAGTCCATGTAAAATCAGAGCTGCTCACTTTGAGAACCAGCATCCGCGTGGAGGCTTTCAGGTGGCTGCTGCTGCAGGTGACAAACATCTTGAGAAGCAGGTAAAGTACTGACTTCTCCCCAGAGGACGAGTCCGAGTTTGAAGCATCCTGCAGAATGATGTGACAACATGAGACCACGTCATCGTCATACACCCAGAGCAGCCCTGTCCTCCTGCTGAGTGAGCCAGGACAAACATCTGCACCACGCCAGTGTCTTCACCTGCAAGTGGAACCAGGAGAACTTGCTCGCTGGGAGATCTAACGCCAGCTGGAGAATCTGCTGCTGCAGAACCGGGGCGACTTCCTGCCTCAGTCCTTTCTCTGACACGACCCCTGAAAGGGTGAAGCATCTTTTGTGAGCGCAAGAGCTTGTGTGCGTCGGCGCGACGACCGGAATGCATCATGTGACTGTTACCCTTCAGGAGCTTGCTGAAGTCAAACTTGCACTGGCTGACTAGATGTGCCACCACTTTCTGGTACAGACAAATGACCTGGAGCAGCAGCGCTTTGAGCACAATCACCTCCGCTGTCTCCGCTGTAGGAACTGACGAGGAAAAAACACACAGGTTGTCGCCCCGTTTTTATACAAAGAAACAATGTTCAATTACTCATTTATTACCATTGTCATCAGTGAGTTCCCCACTTTCTCCGTGTTTTGTCGTTTTTCCATCACCCGCCGTCTTCTCCTTCTTGGATAGCAACTGCCACATTGAGACGATGCCCGTCATGTCCGGCAGAATCTAGTGCAGAGGAGAAAGAGGTGAGAGTGTCTTTCTTTCAGATCGTAATCAATCAAATGAATTTCCGCAGTGCTACGGGGAAAAGATAAGACTTGTGCGCTCACCTTGCTCAGTGTCTCCTTGTACTGCTGCACCAAGTCGCCCATCGTCTCAGGAGTGTACCCATCCGAGCTGTGGCCCAGAAGGTACTCCATGTTCGTACTGGCTTTCTTCAAGAGGAAATTCAGGGTGGACAGTGTGGTGAGCTGCACTCCTGTGTTGGTCATCTGTCAGACACAACAGGAGGCGTTAGCAGAGGATGCAGCAGCTGCAGGAAAGAGTTTAAAGGCCCGTCCACATGCAGACTCATGCAGACTGAGTAAAAGCACATGTACACAGCTGGCCGATGGCTGCCGCCCAATCAGGAGCCACACGGGGTTTAACTCCTGCGGGGCGACTGCCTCACAGTGAAAGTGTTAACATTGTTCCGCAAACTTTGCAGAGTCCTCAGGCTGGTGAACTTAAAGAGTGTGTGAGAGTTATTTTTGTTACTTTAGTCCTGTGTGAGCCTTATACAGAAATATACTCGTCTGTTAGGAGACACTAGGAGGGCTGTTTTCTTGTTTGTTTTTAAAATTACTTCATCGCCGTTACTGGCGAATTCTGCCACCTATTGGCCTGGAGTATGAACTCCAGCCTGTCGATGGGTTTTTGTGGATGTTTTTGTATCCCCGATACAGAGCCAAGGAAAACGGGAGAAAACTAGATTGTTTTGGTACGTGTGGACGTGGCCTTAGATGGGTCTCTGTCACTTACATTGAGGCCCTGTGTGAAGAAGGTCTTGTTACACACTGGAGGAAGCGATATCACCATTATCATGGAAAGTAGGCGAGGAAGAGGGGCGACCTCACATGTGTGAAACACGGCAGAAATGTCTGGCTGGGCCTCGTAGATCTGTTTTAAAAGACAACGGATCATCATTTCTGTTTCAAAATGTGATATTAGCAGCGACATGTCGATATAATTAAGCCGTCATTACCTTTTTTAACAAGCTCACATTGTCCTGCCAGGCACTTTTGAGGCGAGGGGTGTACGAGTGCTGCGTTTCCTTGAAGTACCTGGACAGAACATCTGGACTGGCTTTCAGCGTGTTCACCACCAGCTCCGCCACCAGCTCGTCCTCCGTGGCCTGTTTCAGCCCCACGAGGAACTGAAGCAGGATGATGTTTCCAGGTCTGTACAAACGAGCGGCTCCAATCAGCGTGATGGGGAGTTTTCTCACACGTGTTCACGAGATGACTCACCTGCCAGCTGTGCCAAAGCTGGCGTCGTGAAAGCTGATGCCGTGCTTCCGCGAGCAACACACGTCAAGGAGGAAACTGTGGACAAGCTCCCTCACAACCGATCTCCCAGCAAGCCCAGAGTCCTCCGACATCTTTTAGAAATAAATGCAATTTAGACCACAGTAGCAAAGACTAGCGACGTTTTGTTTTTTTTTTATTCCAACTCGGGCCAAAAAACAACTCACTGTTTTGTCATCTGCGGTTGCATCTATGATTCCATTCCATTTGTATAATGACGCGATGTTGGTTAACACAGCCGGTGTGAAGAAACGCACTTTCTGTGTTTTACTGATGGCCTTGTTTAACACCACCTGCACAGAGACGAGTCAAATGAATGAAATCACCTGTCCAGAAAACACATAGACACAGAGGACAGACGAGCAGAAACTTACTCGGCTCTTCAGTGTGGACAGAACGAGATTAACGATGGACATCCTGTCCTCCTTCAGCCCTGTGCTCAGGATCTCAGGCAGAAGCTCTGGTGCAACAAACCAGCATAATGAACACATACACAATTCAAGTTAATTGTATTATCTTGGGTAAGTTTCGTACCTTTGGCCTCTAATATCTGCCCAACAGTTGCATTGTCTCCAGACACCAAAAAGGACAGAACAAATTGGATGAAAGCCATGCGGACATCGGGTTTTCCCTGCAAAGATTTTCAAAATATGAGCAAGGAAAAAGAAAAGAATCCAAATGACAAGATGCCAATGCACTACAAATATGAAAAAAGAGTGACATCTCACCTTCTTATCCTTTCTCCTAGCAAGACCAGATAGAGCTTTGTTAATGTAAATGTGACCGAAGACTTCTCTGGCAGCTTCAGGCCCCTGAGATACCAAGGCCGTTAGGAGACTGAGGCACTGACGGACCAATCTGCAGGACACAGATGTCAGGTACGTTATCAATAATAAACGTTAGAGAGGACACACAACGAGACCTACACACGCAGCATCACATGAAAACTATTCGCAGGCCTGGAACAGAGTGAAGATGATTCCTGATATCTATCAGGAGTCTAACTGACCAAGCATCACAGTTTTCCCAGAGCTGTGCTGACACTGACCTGTGATTCTCAGAGTGGAAAGAACCCTGAAGAAGTTTCATGTGGCTGGACAGTGTTTTTTTCACGATGGTGTTGCCAACCGTACTGAAGTGGGACAAGTCGCTGGCCGTCCTCAGAAGGATCATCTCCAGACTCTGAAAGATCAACAGCAGCTGGACACAACAGATGTCCGATTAGAACAATACCGCATGAACTTTACAATAACATACAATACTGCGTTTTTTCAGCATCTGATTATGTGCTGATCATATAAACAATTGGAAAAATCGACCAAAATAACAGCAGCAAAAAAACAGCAACAGAAGGTGTAAAGGAGTGTTATACTGTATTAGTAAGAGATAAATAGTAATCATGCAGTATTTACAGGTGTAACACAATTCTATGTAAACGTGTAAGAATAAAAAATAATTCAAGTTGCAACCAAAACGTAAAGGATGGTAAGATGAGAACGATCGAAAATTGGTCTGCATGTTATTGCACCCACTAATCAGAATACAAATACATGTTTTAATGTGCCACATCACACTTAATTTATGAAAAGCACAATGATTTACATATTCATTTAACCTTTACTGATATTAATTGTAAGGAAAACCAACAAACACAGCTCCCAAATGGCTATTTAAAAAAAAATGACTTGATGACTCCAATAAAAGCAGTTACAGAAATCAATTTTATTTGCAAAACAACTCACCTCACTCTCTGTTTGCTTCTCTCCCTCCAACAGTTTGAATATCTCCACACACTCCATGGAGATTTTAATGAAACCCTCCACCACATCGTACAGCTCAGCTGACGGCAGCTTCTTGGCTATGGATATAAAGGTCTCCAGTGCTGCACAGATATATAATATACGACATGAACTGAGAGAAGGGGAATATTGCGTCTGTGTATTGTATTTGTACTCTCACCCTTCATGGCCGTGGTGGGCTCCTTCAGCATGGCTTTAAAAACTGTCCCATTGAACTCAGCAACTTTCTCTTTTTTAGCCGCAATGTTTGACTCCACCACGTCATCGCTCCGACGTTTTTTACCCATTTTTCCTCAACAGAGAATAAGGAAGCTGGGATGAATTCGCTAAGCTATTTTTCTGTCATTCGAGGTAAAAATGAGAATGTCACTGCAATGATCCACGTTGTGGTGTAAACAGAGGAATCTGTCCGGCGAGATTGGCCTCCGGGTGGAAACGTTATCTGAATATTCGTTCCGCTTTCACAGTCCTTTCCGTTTAACTTACGATAGTTGAAATTAAATCGATTTATCTTTTATATCGTTGAGACTAGAGAGATTTTAAATTCATGTAGAAACCAGTTGTTTAATGTAATAGTTAAGAAAAGTTGTTGTTCATGTTAAAATCAAATTATCAAAACAAAAAGAAACAAAAAACAAAAAACAAAAGCAAGCTGGTACTAAGTGCGAATTATTTCCTACGGAGCCCAGAGAGACAGAGGGTTCTCACAACGTATCAATTATAAAGTTTTGTTTCAAAACACAAAACACAAAACAAAACTGTAGAAATATATCATTCCGTTTTTAAACAGGTCCTAATTTAGCAATGTACCAAAACAGTTCTGGGAAAACAGAAACTATGCAAAGACAAAGATGTATTTGTGGTTTAGCTTTGTTGCCTATGTGAAGAATATTCAATGTAGGCATGCACACAAATAGATCACACAAAAATCAAAGTTGTGACATAGATCATGGACGAAAATTTGCTTTAGTTTACAATCAGCGTAACACAAAAGAGCCTGAAAACATAATCGTCTCCAAGTGTCATTCAGATACAAGCCCACTAGGGGTCACAGTTTCAGCAGTTGGAGCATAAACCTCTGACCAAAACTGGACTCTCAGCAGATCACTGAAAAACTACATCAGTCAAATTCACTTTGCATAAGCATACAAGTAAGTATACAATGTTTGGTTGTATGCCTACTTTGGAAAATTTGAGAGGACCTATATTAAATTAATGACATCGAGTTATAATTATTCAAGATATGCTAGGAGTTTTGACATCTGGTTCCGCTATTGTCAGGGATGTTACTTGTGATTATAGTGAACTGATTACAGCTCACAGTTGAAATAAAAAAACGAAAAAAGAGAAACATCTGCCTGTGGTGTAGAAGCCAACCAAAACTA
>JBBMJM010096700.1:5167-16464 GCA_037832705.1 Centriscus cristatus
TTGTGTTGTGTTGGTCGGAACACGCTGCAGCCAGAGTCTCAGCTCAGTGGTTGTATTATGTGATGTTGTAGTATCTCATTCCTTTGCAGCCGGACAAGTGGCAGCCACTTCTAACCACAGTCACCAGTGTCCAGAAGTACCGGTGGCTCAAACACAGTGTTCAGGGGGTGTTTCCTCAGTCCAGCCTTATGGCCACAATCGTGGAGTTTGCTCTGAAAGAGGAACCCCTGGATGTGGAAAAGATGAGGAAGTGTCTCCTTAAGCAGGTGATTAGAACATTAGGACAAATCCATCGGTTTTCAAGCAGTAAAAGGTCATTTGACAGTGCTAAATGTCCTTGTGAACTTGTGTGAATCTGTGTGTCATCACAGCTGGAGAGAGCTGAGGTGAGGCTGGAGGGCATCGATACCATGCTGAAGTTGGCCTCCAAGAGCTTCCTGCTGCCGTCTGTGCAGTATGCACTGCTGTGTGGATGGCAAAGGGTCATACCAGAGGGGACCAACATCGGGTACGTTATTTGATTTGTTCTTAAAAGGATGGCTGTACGGTATGATAGTCAGAAATGTGATGTTTGTTTCTTTTTTTGCTTTCATCACAGTTCTCTTGTTTGATCTGTTCTTTTCAGAGAGCCTCTGTCTGACTGCCTCAAGGACATGGATCTAATCCCACCCTTTAACCGTATGCTTCTGGAGGTCACCTTTGGCAAGTTGTATTCCTGGGCCATCCAGAATATTCGCAACATACTACTGGAGGCCAGTGCTCGCTTCAAGGAGCTCGGTGAGTAGGTTCCACATCTGGCAGATGTATTTTTGTTCTTAGTTACTCTCAGACGTTAAGTTGTTTGCTGATGTGATGTATCCAGGTGTGCAGCCCGTTCCCTTGCAAACCATCACTAATGAGAACCCAGCAGGGCCGAGCCTCGGCACCATTCCACAAGCTCGGTTCCTTCTGGCCATGATACACATGCTGTCCCTCAAACATGGGGCGAACAGTCTCAGCCTCTTACTGAACTCGGGCATATTGGCCCTCACGCAGAGTATCCTCAGGCTTGTAGGTAAGTGCCTGGCAGCCAATACCAAGCACAGAGCACCTGTGTTCATTGATGGAAGGCAGGCGTCAGGATGTTTGATGTCTGTAACCGTTTCCTCTCCAGGACCGAGTACCGACAGCAGTGAGGAAGACTTGAGTTTATGTGCACATGGAGGCTCAGCTACAGTACTAGAGGAGTCCAAGAAGGAGACAGCCCCCGCTCCTCTGCCTGCTTCTGGTCCAGAGCTGGCAGCCATGATGAAAATAGGCACCAAGGTGATGAGAGGATTGGACTGGAAATGGGGAGATCAGGTAATATTTTCATATTAATATAAGAAGATGGAGAAATATGCCTTTGCGGTTAAGTACGGTTTGTGGCTCCGTGTGAATTCTTTCGTGGGAGAAGGGCTTAAATGGCTCTTTTCAGTGAATGTTCCCATCCCCTACTCTAAACTAAATCAGACTTAAACAAACAGGCAAACTGATTCTGAGTACGTCGTCATGTGCATGCTGTGTCCAGGACGGTCCTGCACCCGGTCTCGGGCGGGTCATCGGAGAGCTGGGAGAGGACGGCTGGATCAGGGTCCAGTGGGACACGAGCAGCACCAACTCTTATAGGATGGGAAAAGAGGGCAAGTACGACCTGAAGCTGGCAGAGCCCCCGCCTGCCACCCAGCCCCCCACCGAGGACTCTGACACAGAGGATGATGCAGGTCGGTTCGCAGAACTGCCACAATGCAAATGGCAAATGGTTTCAGCCATAACCCTATATTTCCCGACGCAGAGGGCGAGCTGGTGGAGAAGAGCAGTCATCCGACTGCTATGATGTTAACGAGCACCGTGAACCTGCTGAAGACCTTATCCCTCTCATCTGGCATCTATGCTGAGGTGCTGCAGACCGATGCTACACGAACTCTTTGCGGGTTACTGAGGATGCTCGTTGAAAGTGGAGCCAGTGACAAGTCAGGTAGAAGGGCCATGTTGGTTCTGTTAATGAATGTGTCTTAGAGGGCAAACGATCAGGGGTTGTCTCGCTCTAACTGTTTCCGTCTGTTGTCAGGCTGTCACTCCCACAGGCTTGTGTCTCGAGAGCAGCACAGGAGCTGGTGTACACTGGGCTTCATACGCAGCATTGCTCTGATGCCCCAGATGTGCAGCACCCTCAGCACCTCTGCGTGGATCAGCCTGCTGATCCGAATCGTCGAGGGACACCAGTCGTTCAATGCTGTTACACTGCAGAGACAGGTGGGTCACCACATCAGAACGTGTTGTTCCACAGTAACAAGCTCTTCTCTAAAAAACTTGTAATGCTCACAGTGTCACTAACCCCGTCGCTCATCGTCTGTGCATTTCCAGATTCTGGCGCTGCGTCTTCTGCAGGCGGTGCTGCCTTCGTGGGACAAGATGGAGCGCTCTCAGGACATGAAGTTCCTGGTGGAGAAGTTGTTCAACTTCTTGGGAAGCCTACTTAGCACCTGCTCCTCAGACCTGCCGCTTCTCAGAGGTGCTGTCGTCTTTTACTCTCAGGCTGACTGAGGTTTTCTCTGCAGCGCGTTCTTACGTCGCCCCCCTTTCTGCCTGCAGAAGGGTCCCTGCGAAGGAGGAAGTCCCGCCCGCAGGCATCTCTCACGGCAACTCACAGCAGCACGTTGGCTGAGGAGATTGTTGCTGTCCTGCGTACTTTGCACTCTCTTGGCCAGTGGAACAGCCTGATCAATGAGTACATCAACACCCAGCTAAGCTCTGTTGGAGATATTATGGCAAGCTGCCAGTCTGAAGCAGTAAGAGCACTCACACTATGATGCATCTACCCATTGACTTTTTTTTTCCTTTTCAAATGCAGCTATTTGTCTTCTCGTCGTCTAACATCTATTAATTCGTCCAGTGTTTCCTGGAGGAGTATTTTCCTGAGTCCGAGGGTCCCAGGGTTGGCAGTCTAATGGCGGTGCTGGCAGTGATCGGAGGGATTGATGGACGCCTCAGGCTTGGTGGTCACGTCATTCACGAGGAGTTTGGAGAGGGCACAGTCACACGCATTACCCCTAAAGGACGCATTACTGTCCAGTTTCATGAGATGAGGACCTGTAGGGTTTGCTTGCTCAGTCATCTCAAACCGGTAGGGACACCATTCATTTTAAAACAAATCCTTTTCACCAGACGTTTACAGTTATTTATCACTTTTTTGTTTCATTTCTCTAGCTGCCAGCAGTGTCCTTTAGTGTGCAAAACCTGCCCTTCTCTGAGCAAATGTCAGCAGTGTGGGCCCAGTTGGTGAGCCTGGCAGGCAGCAAACTGGAGAAACAGCGGCTGAAGAAGTCCCTGAGCCGCGGACTGACAGGTACTGTCAACAGGTGTTGGTCATAACGGGATGTTATTGACGAGCTGTTTGCGTCTGAACAGGTCCAGTGAAAATACACCGTACAGGATATTACCGATCCTGACAAAGGGGTTTCAAACTGTGAACGTTGCTTGGATTCATGGAAGGTTTTGTGTTTCTAGCTGACCAGGTGGACGTCCATCTGCTTCGGTGCCAGCAGCTGAGGCTTTATATTTTGAAGGCAGGACGGGCGCTGCTGTCTCACCAGGACAAACTGAGGCAAATTCTATCTCAGCCTGCAGTAGTGGACATCGGCGCCAACCCAATCGGTGAGACAGAGGACAACTGTCTGAATGGACAAAGAAGTGATGCTGAGTCGGCACATGAAGTTCTCTGTTATCTTGTGGCCGACTTTCAGAAACTCAGTCTTACTGACTGACTGAGGAATTAGTCATATAATCTCTGTTAGCTAATAATTTGGGCACAGACCAGTAGCTGCTACATCAGAATAAATCTGAAAAAGTCTGGTTCAGTTGTATGAATTTCTGTATGACGTTTGTTTTTGTCCTGCAGAGGATCAGGTGGTGTCCTCTCCTGATGTCGCAGATCTTTCTCCTGAGGGTCCTCTTCCTCCGCTGATCCTCCTGCAACAGCTGCTGTCTGCTGCTACCCAGCCCTCCCCCATCAAAGCCATTTTTGACAGACAAGAGATGGAGGTGAGCTTTCACATTAAGCTTGTTTTCAGTCAGCGTGCATGTTGAACAGTGGGTGTCTGATTTGACGCTATCTGCAAATGTTGCGTGCAGGCAGCAGCTCTGGCCGTGTGTCAGTACCTGGCTGTGGAGTCCGCCCACCCTTCCTCTCCTCTATTCGAGGAGAGCAGCTCCAGTGAGGCCACCACGCCTGTCACTGTACAGCATGTCAGACCGCCCAAACAGAAGAAGCAGAGGACCTCCCCTGTCCCTCCCTTACCAATAGTCCTCCAGCTGATGGAGATGGGGTTCCCTCGGAAAAACATTGAGTTTGCCTTGAAGTCGCTGTCTGGAACAACAGGCAGTGCCTCTGGGGCCCCAGGTAGGATGCTGTCAGGTGTCTAAACTAAACTCCTGCAGCTGTGTATAGAGTCCTCAGTTGTATGTGTTGTGTTTTCTGGAGAGTAACCCTGCATATGAATTAGGTGTTGAGGCTCTGGTGAGCTGGTTGTTGGACCACCCAGACATCCATGTCACTGAGGTGTCAGACGCAGACACCGTGTCCGATGAATACTCGGACGAAGAGGTGCTGGAGGAGCTGGAGGAGGCGGAGCCCACTTTCCCTGTGGTATGCTTGCCTCCGTTTATCTCTGGGGTAACCCACTCAGTGGTAGTGTGTGTCACACTTCACCAATGTCACATGGCCTGTGTTCTGTCAGCCTCCTGGTGCAGTCGTGACCGAAAGCCAGACGTTTAAGAAGAGATCCGATTTTCAGAGCAATGATGACTATGCTGTGTATGTCAGAGAGAATATTCAGGTAAGACCATTAACTGATTTGACCTTGTGACAGAGCAGACAGGTGGGGGTCGTATCACTGTGATCGCTCTGACTTCAGGTGGGGATGATGGTGAAGTGCTGCAGGACGTATGAGGAAGTGTATGATGGAGATGTCGGGAAAGTGATAAAGCTGGACAGAGATGGGCTTCACGACCTAAACGTACAGTGTGACTGGCAGCAGAAAGGAGGCACATACTGGGTCCGCTACATCCACATCGAGCTGCTAGGTAGGTCTTATTGGGACTAATACCGTTGTGAATTTACTCTACATGATGCAGAACATGGTGACAAATAACCAAACCTGCCTCAAAACAGCTTTTATTGCTTTTGTTGCAGGATTTCCACCTCAGACTTCCCCCTCACATATAAAGATTGGTGACAAAGTGAGAGTGAAACCCACAGTCACCACACCAAAGTACAAATGGGGTTCAGTCACTCACAGGAGTGTTGGGGTTGTGAAAGGTAATGAACTTATACTGGATAAAACCTGGGTATGAACTGCAATTAAAAAAGCTGTAATGGAACTTGTGTACTAAAGTTCAAACTAAACGCTTGCAGCTTTCAGTGCCAATGGAAAGGACGTGATCGTGGACTTCCCTCAGCAGTCTCACTGGACGGGCTTGTTGTCAGAGATGGAACTGGTGCCCAGCATTCACTCCGGTGTGAGGTAGGCTCACGCAGTGGCTGCGAGTCTGAGTTGCTACCTCGTGTTGAGTCGCCCTCCATTTTATCCCAAAATAGCCCGTTGACAAAAGCTGTTCTTGAACTGGTTCTTGAACGATCTCTCAAACACATTACGTTATCTTCCACAAACACACCCATTGGTAATGTGTGTACAAGTAATAGAGATGATCACAAAGGACGTCAGTCCTACGTAAACATTTATACTGACAGCTAATACTGCGCATGTCTGTAGGTGTGACGGCTGCCAGATGGTCCCTATAAATGGTGCGAGATTCAAATGCAGGACCTGTGATGACTTTGACTACTGTGAGAACTGCTTCAAAACACGGAAACACAACACCAGACATTCCTTTGGAAGAATCAACGAGCCTGGTGGGTCACTACTACATACAGAGGTCGATGGTGTCTCCTAGTGCGTCTTCCCTATAAGTAAGTAACTCATTCCATATGATCAGGCCAGTCCCCAGCGTTCTGTGGCCGCTCTGGAAAACAGCTGAAAAAGCATCACAACAGCCAGCGCGGGATGCTGATCGACGATTGGTCTCGTGCTGTCAAGAGCCTCAATGTCTCTTCCTCGGTCAACCAGGCCTCCCGCCTCATTGACTGCAGTGGTCAGTGTTGGCAGTCCTCTGGCTCGCAGGGAAAGGTGGGACGTCGTCACATCTTAGTGACTGTCAGGTCTTGTTTAACCTGACAAGATCTGTTTGTTCTCCCTCTGCAGCACTGGATTCGACTTGAGCTCTTTCCAGATGTTCTTGTACATCGGCTGAAGATGGTCGTAGACCCAGGAGACAGCAGCTACATGCCCTCCCTAGTGGTCGTGTCAGGTGAAGTTCTTTTTTTTTTTTTTTTTTTTAAATGCATTCCGCTGATACGACAATTTAATCAACATGTCTTTTACTCTTGTCATACACAGGTGGGAACTCTTTGAACAACTTGATTGAGTTGAAGGCCATTAACGTCAACCCCACAGACACCACAGTTCTCCTGCTGAGCGACTGCACCGAGGTTAGCAGCCCGAATCTTCTGCTTTATTCAAGAACTTTCAAAATGATCGTGGCAGTAATGTGAATTACGCCCCCCCCCCCCCCCTTCCAGTATCATAGATATGTTGAGATTGCAATCAAGCAGTGCCGCAGCTCTGGCATAGATTGCAAGATCCATGGACTTAGCATAGTGGGACGCATCAGAGCAGAGGATGAAGACCTGGCCACAGTTCCTTTCCTGGCATCTGACAATGAAGAGGAGGAGGATGACAAAACTGCTACTGGGAGGTAAGATTTGGTTTTATTCTGAACATGGGCTACTTTGTGAGAAGGGTACAGGTTAAAAACAAAACAAAAGGTACAGAGGAGAAATCGCAGAAGAGGATGTGTTTGTCGCATGTCGCATTGTGATTGCTTCCCTTCCTGTCAGCCTGGCTCGTAAAAAGTCTTCTGGACTGGAGTCTGCTGCCACCATCAGGACTAAAGTGTTTGTCTGGGGGCTGAATGACAAAGACCAGCTCGGTGGACTCAAGGGATCCAAGGTGCAGTTGTCATGTCTTTTCAAAGCATCCAGATTCTTACTTGTCTCACACATTTTCCCAGAGTGGCAGCTCTCATCGCATCAAAGCTAGAATTAATAATTCAATTCAGTGTGGCACTAATGCATCAGTATATTCAGTGAATGCATTTCATTCTCATGTAGGGAAAACTTTCAACTGAACGTTTTAAGAATTCATCTTCCTTGAATTTCTCCAGATCAAGGTACCGTCCTTCTCTGAAACCCTCTCTGCACTCAATGTCGTACAAGTGGCTGGTGGTTCGAAAAGCCTCTTTGCAGGTTGGTGTGAGCTGCTGCCTGTTGCTTGTTTTGTGTTTTAATTGCCGCCGATATTTCACATGCACATTTGTCACTCTTACAGTTACTGTTGAGGGGAAGATCTATGCGTGTGGTGAGGCCACGAATGGCAGGTTAGGCTTGGGCTTGTCCAGTGGAACGATCCCGATCCCCCGTCAGATCACTGCCCTCAGTAACTACGTGGTGAAGAAGGTTGCTGTGCACTCTGGAGGGCGCCATGCCATGGCCCTGACTGTGGATGGGAAGGTCTTCTCCTGGGGAGAGGGAGACGACGGGAAACTGGGACACTTCAGTAGAATGTACGTCACCTTGCACAGATACCTGACACATTACAGTGCGTGTTAAATTTTTTACAGCCTTGTGTTGTCACCTAAACTGATGATTGTAAATTCCCGTGTTAGGAACTGTGACAAGCCCCGGTTGATTGAAGCGCTGAAGACCAAACGAATCCGTGACATTGCCTGTGGCAGCTCTCACAGCGCAGCGATCACCTCCAGTGGGGAGCTGTACAGCTGGGGTTTGGGAGAGTATGGAAGACTTGGTCACGGAGACAACACAACACAGCTGAGGCCCAAGCTAGTACGTTTGTACTCTAACGTGCCTTTAGTCCACACTGTAAAAAAACCAACCCCTCTGGTTACCATGTCTGATCCTACACTAATGCTACCAAGCTAATTTGCCATAAATTGCTGATTTCTGACGCTAGCCTTGTCTTTCTTATCCAGGTGAAAGTGCTTCTCGGGCACCGTGTAATCCAGGTGGCTTGTGGAAGCAGGGATGCCCAGACTTTAGCTCTAACCGACGAGGGTACTAAAACACTTATAAAACTAAAATTTGACCTCTATTAGCACTGCAGAGCATTCACCACCACCTTCCTGTTTCGTTTCTCACCGGTCTCACCGTTTGCAGGGTTGGTGTTCTCTTGGGGTGATGGAGATTTTGGGAAGCTGGGCCGTGGAGGCAGCGAGGGCTGCAACATCCCTCAAAACATCGAGAGGCTGAACGGCCAGGGCGTCTGCCAAATTGAATGTGGAGCGCAGTTCTCCCTGGCTCTTACCAAATCCGGAGTGGTGTGGACTTGGTAATGTGGATTCATGACTCAATACATCAGCGTTCACTATCGGTGTCCTCAGTTTTCCTTTAAATGTGAACTGTGCACAGGGGCAAAGGGGACTACTTCCGACTGGGCCATGGCACTGACGTCCATGTGCGGAAGCCACAGATGGTTGAAGGACTCAGGGGCAAGAAGATTGTCCATGTTGCTGTTGGAGCACTTCACTGTCTGGCTGTTACAGACACAGGACAGGTCTGTGGCTGCCTTATTGCAAGTGCTTCATTTACTGCCAAGATGCTGTTCCAGTCAAACTCCCACATATGTCTCGGCCTAGTGTAAGAAGAAGAACTCTGTAGCACTTCACCCAGAGATGTACATGTGTCAGAATGTCACTGAGGATTTGTGCGGGGAGCTTTGAGTTAAGTTGGAGTTACATGATCCCTTGCGTGTTGATGTGGAAATAATTTTTCGCATCATTCATCGATGTAACCTTCGGGATCAGTGGTTCTCAAACTCCTCATATCACCTCTGGGTTTCTGGGTTCTCTGCAGACCTCCTGAAGGACCATGGATCATCCATGTAGCAGGGATATTTCAGTGACTGTAATGTGAACCAATGGTCTTCTTTGTTTTCTTGGGGGAAGAAGATGAATGTGCACTGAGTTTGCTCTGTTCAGAAGCTTGCAGCTGCCATATTACACCTCGCTCTGTGGACCATTGTCCAACCTGCAGAGACTTTCTCACACATGAAAAGAAAACCACCTGACCTGGTTTTCTCGTGTCAGGTGTATGCGTGGGGTGACAATGACCACGGGCAACAGGGGAATGGGACCACCACAGTGAACAGGAAACCCACCCTGGTGCAGGGTCTGGAGGGGCAGAAGATCACCAGAGTGGCCTGTGGGTCATCTCACAGCGTCGCCTGGACCACTGTGGATGTGACCACACCCTCCGTTCATGAGCCAGTCCTTTTCCAGACGGCGAGGGACTCCCTCGGAGCCTCCTATTTAGGTACTCTCCCCTTTTGTGTGTCACATTACCTACTGACAAAGTGTTTACTACATCAGGTGGCCTTGTACCTTTTAAAACAACACCTGGAGTGTTTTAGACGTGCAGTGCTGAGGAAGGAAATAAGCTACAATTGCAGTTGCAGAAAATAATATGAGTAATATGAAAATGTCTCAGGTGCAGATTTTCAAGGACTGTTTTACAGAATTTTCTTCTCACAGGTGTTTGGTCCTTCAAATGTGGGAACGTCTCATGGTTTTGGTGTGTTTAATGCCCTAGGTGTGCAGTCAGACAGTGACTCTTCAGCAATGAGTAACAAGATGAGTGGTCAGAGCAGTGCAAAGCCAAATCGACCCTCATTGGCAAAGATTCTCCTCAGTCTGGACGGCAACCTGGCCAAGCAACAAGCTCTGTCTCATGTGCTTTCAGCCCTTCAGATCATGTATGCAAGGTATGTTTTCCTCAGGCAGAGACAGCCGTCCTACACTGTTACAATCATTATTTACTCAGCCTCAGGCGAACAAAAGAATCGCGTTTAAACTTAACGTATCATTGGGGTAACAGAAGTTTAGCTCCCCGTTTGGACAGGAGACTCAATTCTGCTGAGATAAAAGTGTGTTTGACCTTCAGACGTCTGTTCCTACTCACCGGCTCTGGCAGTGGTCACAGTCTATGTAGTACTGCTAACGTGTGCGTGTGTTTGCTTGCGGTCCCCAGGGATGCAGTGGTTGGTGCACTGATGCCAGCGAGTATGATCCTGCCAGCAGAATGTCCTTCCAGTTCACCGATTCCCCCATCAGACTCCTCATCCTCATCCAGCATCAGTGATGATGAAGGTCCTCCCATCCCGCCAGAAACTGAGGACCGTGTCAGCCCTAATCCCTGGCAGGACAAGAAGGCAGAGGTACAGAACCAGCTATCTCTTAAAGTTTAATTATATAATTAACTTGCTGATTCATCATAAAACAGTGCACTACTCATTTTCCTGCAACATATCCAAACTGAATGCAACAAGGTTGATCTGTTTGCTCGTGCATGTTTTACTTCTTTTGACATCTTTGTTGCATCACAAAGGGCGAATGTTTTGCTCAGGACCCAGGAATTATTTTGACTAAAAGTTGTTTTTTCCGTCACACTTTCAGGTCACTAATTGACCGTGGGAAGTTCTCTGGGCCGATTCAATGCATCGACCCATTTCGAGTTTACTCAATTTTATGGGCAGCTGGTTTGAATTTAAAAGTGCAAGAGTGACAGCTCACTTAACCGGT
This sequence comes from Centriscus cristatus, assembly GCA_037832705.1. Taxonomy (NCBI): domain Eukaryota; kingdom Metazoa; phylum Chordata; class Actinopteri; order Syngnathiformes; family Centriscidae; genus Centriscus; species Centriscus cristatus. The sequence continues at coordinate 15,899 of JBBMJM010096700.1, forward strand.
ATTCTGGACTCTTCAGCTGCGATCAGCCCATTTCAGAGAGTTTGGAGTCAGTACACTGCTACACACACACACCGCCTGCCCCATCTGTCCTCCACCGGTACAGTTACATTGGGACCCCTGATCCGTGCAGAGACACACTAGTAAAAACACACCATAGACACAGAAACATGACATAAAGTAAACAAAGAGAATTCATGGTGTACAAATGCACCATATGCAGCCTGAGTGTACTGAATGAACTAATCCTGCTCTCTTAAGCTCACTTCCAATGTGCACTACAACTAAAATGTACAAATCTCTGTCATCCCCACATTCTGTCTGGTCTGTCAAGGAGGTTGCATTTGTATGACGTATCCCATTCATGATGCAGACTTTAAAAACCTTACGGCCCTGCCTTACATGTTTTGTTAACAGAATCCGCCATCAGAAGACGCTGTTACCCCATCATCAGCTGTGACTCCCTCTGCCTCCAGTACCTCCTCACGACCTTTCATCCCTGTCACAGATGACCCTGGAGCCGCCAGCATCATAGCTGAGACAATGACTAAGACAAAAGAAGTAAATAA
>JBBMJM010097026.1:0-16448 GCA_037832705.1 Centriscus cristatus
TTTCACTGTGCATTTTTAATACCCCACATGTTTATGCAGAGAATAATGTTTTCACACCCACACACGCACACGCACGCACGCACGCACACACACACACACACACACACACACAATGACAGGATACGCCTATCTCACTCAGCCTACATTTATTATGCAAAATGACTGTTTTAATCAGGCTAATTGTCCAGCTCCTTGCTGTGTCTCTGCCATCTCTACTTAACCGATGCCCCGGTCCGCACTTTTTTTTTTATTATTTTTTTTAAAGGAATAAACGACAAGGCAGTAGAGGAAGAGCGAGAGGCAATCTAAGCCACAGAGGCCCACAGGCGTTTGAAGTCTAAAGACTCTTTCATCCTCGACTCTGGGAAATGAATGATTTTTTTTCACACAGTGACAGGACAGCTCTGACAGGACCCAAACACATGAACCATGGCAAAGCTGTCAGATAGTCAGACACACACATACACACATGCACAAGAGTGAGAGAAATGCATGTGCACAGCTGGAACATGTCCAGAACAGTCAGTGCTGCAAAAATCCTGCATTCAACAGAGGAAGTGAGAAGGGAGCGTTAAAGAGTGAGAGAATGGAAGCGAGTGAATGACGCTATAATTAGTCATTTGTTGCTTTAACTGGCATTTAGTTTTAACTGGGCTTCTTTGTCTCTGGACACAATGGGGCTGATGTGGCATGAGTGAACTACACAGCTTAGAGGATTAACGCTGGACCGAGGCTGGAGCGCTGCACTCACTCTCTCAGTCACGCTCGCACAAACACAGACGCACACTCGGCAGGTTGCACAAACACCCGGGTTCACACACTTTCTTAAACACACACCTACAAACAAAGGCACACCGCACAGTCCCACGTGTGCACACACAGACGCACCCACCGGGGGATTATCTACGCAACAAAGTTCTGAACACCGCAAGCGAGGAGGCGTCTGAAGAAGTGCACTCGTCACTGAAGGATGGAAAGAGCACACACGCACGCATCAGCGTGAGCTACCTGTGTGTTGCGCAGCATATAGAACAGCGTTTCTCCCCGTTTGTCCTGTGAGGCTGAGCTGACAGCCATAGCAATGAGGGGAAAGGAGGAGGGAGAGATAGCGGAGAACAAAAAAAAAGAAAGATGAGGGGGAGAGGAGAGGGATAAAGAGACACGGACTGGTGGAGAGACAGAAAATGAAACGGAGAGATGAAAGGGGATGGAGATGGAGAAAATCATTTATGAAGAAACGGCGAGCGAGAGACGGAGCTCGTCGTGACCTTGGCCCCGGGGCCGGCAGCCTTACGTGTCCTTATTTCTCAAATACTGTGTATTGATTTTAAACCCTTAATGTGGCAGATTTCAAACTATTAGCTTCTATCCTCGTCCCTTGGTGTGAGGAAACCTGCCGGCTCTCACCTTCGCTCAGCTCTCATCTGATCTCGGCAACACGCAGCGTGGACAAGCTTACAGGTTCACTGCATCTCCGGCTCTTCCTTTCATGCACCAGGTTGGAGAGCGTGAGTGTGCACTTATGCAGGTCAGGGTGTGTGTGTGTGTGTGTGTTCATATAGTTGCAGCCATTCGCAAAAGGTTTTACGTAGCACCCTTTATTGTATTTCGCGGGTCGGCGGTAAGAAGGCTGAACCAGATGCAGAATCATCCTATACATTAATAGAACATGATCCCTTACAGAAGAGCTTCAACACGCAAAAACTAAGAATAAATATATTCACAACTGCCTCTACTATTGGTAGGAGATCAAAGCATAAAAAGGTACCTCCAAAAAAGATAATAATCAATAGTTGATAGAAGTGTCTTTTCTCTTTTTTCTCTTTTTTTTTTTTCAGAAAAATTGCCATCACTTCTGTTTTTTGTCCATTTTCACTGTTCGATTTCCCTCTGAGATATACTTCAAAATCAATGGGATAACCTTGGTGCTTTTGTCTGATCAAAGAAAACTTGGAGCAGAGGTCCTTCTGGCCTCATTAAGTCTGGGTGATTAAGATATCCGAAATGCATCCATTGCCACAATGTCCTTCTGCGCGTCCTTTGTTTGGTCTCACAATCAAAAAAAAGAAGAAAAAAAAAAGAATTCTTTATCTTTCGCTCCACGAAATAAGTTTTCCCAAATTCGTGCCCAACTCTTGCAGAATGTGTCCGTGTCCTTCGTCTAGCCCTGTGAAAATTCAGCGGTGAGCAAATTAACTGGATAAGATGGAAACAAATGAACTGTATACAAACACCTCCAATAATGACAGGGTATATTATTATTTTTGGCTCATCCAGGGAATGCAAATATTCTGCGGCTTTGATTGGTTGTCCATCAGTGTCCCATCCGTTGGTAGTCAAACCTCTTTGTTTAGATAAATAGATCTGTATTCATAGAAAAATAAGCATTGACCACGCTGCTGGCTGTTCACTGCTAAGGCACTTGGCTGTTTTCAGTCAGTTCTCTCCACCTCTGCCGTTTCTCCTTCCCACACATCTGCCCAGCTCGTTCGGCACCTTCCTGTTGTCACGGTGTATGATTCTGTGTGTTTCACCTCCGTGCGGCCGGTCTTTTTGATGGTGGTAATATGAACATTAACGCCTGGCGCCATCTCACCGTTGTCTCTGTCTCTCACTGTGGCGCCACGTAGAAAACACAGAGCCCATAGCCGTAGTGCTTCTTACCAACGTGAGTCGGAATGGAGGAAAGAACTGTCGTAGCTGCAGCTGTAGTGTATCCTCCAGGCAGAGATCTGGGATCAGTTAATCCTTGCCAAATACCAACCTATATGCTAGTAGCGGGGAAAATACAAGAACTGACCTCAGCTCGTTATCCTGGAATAAACATAGTGTGTAGTGTAGTCCCACTCCCCCACAGGCTCCTCTCAAAGCTCTACCATCCTCTGTACAGGAGTCATTGTTACTGGATGATTCACCACCAACGAGCGAGATGATGAGGAGACCGGAGAAGAGGTGCAGCAGGAAGAGGAAGGGTGAGGAGGGAGGGTTAAAACTGGTAGGAGCGATCGAGGACCTCCATGTAGTCTGGTGTGGTCCTCAGTCTGGCTCTCTGTTCCGCTGACCCCGGCTCACTGTGGCTGCTGCTGCTGCTGGCTGCCGTGGAACTGGCAGAGGTCACTATGAGCGTCTGGTCTGCTCTGGTGTCCTGTGTGGAGTCTTGTGGATGAGGGTAGCGGGGCGGAGGCCTCGCGTACCGATCTGGCAGGTCTCTGAACTCAGGAGTGGGCAGTCTGAACAGGCAGTCCACCAGCTCAACCTTTGGGGTGGGGCCCTGGCTGTCGATAACTGTGGGGCAGAGAATGCCATTTCCGTGCAGGCTGGCAAGCTGACCCATCGCCCCGGTAACAGTGCTGATGGGCGAAGAGGTCACCTTCAGAGTCCATTCCCGCTCCTTGTCTGTAGCGGAGCAGTATCCAGCTTCACTCTCCTTGGAGGCTGCAAACGGTGGCTGCTGCTGCGGTCGCTGTTTCACCACGGGGTCCTGCTCTTCTTTGTAGATGGCGTTGCTACAAATGTGCGAGGCCGGAGCAGCGGTGTCGGGGCCTTTCGACGCAGACTCTTGGGGCAAGATGGTGTCGTAGACGTGGTTGTGCTCGGCTGGAGGTAGAGGCGGCGTCTCCGTGAGTCCGTGGTGGTGGTGGTGGTGGTGGTGGTGCGTCTGCTCGGTGAAGATTCCACACTCCATTTGGATGCCGGCCAAGTCAACCTCTCCCTGGCGACGGAACGGCAGCTTGTCCCTCCTCCTGAGGGTGTAGGCGATTAGTGCCGCTGCTGCGAAGAATGCCGAGACAAACAACACCAGCAGACTGAGGACTAACACCGATAGAGGGATTGAATCCTTCCCCGGAGGGATCAGGGGTCCCAGCCCTGATTCTGGGTAGCCAACCGGTGCGTCTTTGTCTGCGACTGTGGAGGTGACAGTCTGCCGCTCCTGGTCCTCGTCCTCCTGGGGCTCCAGCTCGGGGCAGAGCAGATCCATGGACAGGGAACGGAGGTCTACACCTTTGGTCTTTTCCGGTGAATGGCAAACCACGTCACCAACCACCACCACTGCACTGAGCCCCTCCAGCCAACGCTTGAGTGGTGCCGCCTCGCAGTTACACGCCCACGGGTTCTGCTGCAGGTCCACCTGGCGAAATACATTATGTTGTCACTGTGTCATCGTACGCTAATTACTGGTCTTCCAAGCAATGAAAATTCATGAGTGACTATGCGGAAACATAAACATGAAATAGATCATTTTGCCAATGTCCATGTGATGTATTTTAGCAAAACATGGAAAGTGTCGCATGACTTGAAGAATGAGCTCTCTAGAAGGACAAGATGAAAAACGACATGCGGTTATTCATGAGTGTTTCTATATGCAGAATGGTTGTTTGAGCATTAGCATAACTGATTATAGCTCTAGTTGGCTCTGTATGGATAATATCATTATAGGGTCAATATAACACAGTGCTTAACAAGTCAAGCATCTCCAGCTCACGACCGTGCATGAACATGAACATCATCATAAAGTCCACTCAGAGTTTACGTAAGTGGTTATTCATAAAGACCCGTGCGACGAGCATGACAGAATATCCCGGCACTTTGTTTTCAAAAATAGACATGATGCAACTCCCCCCTTCTGCTGTGATCCAGCAGGTATAATTCCATTTTCTCATTGCCAACTATCGACTGTGTGTCCTGAAACAAATATTCATTTTGCCACCGCCTGAAAGGACGAAAGCTGATTATGTACAAAAGGAATCACATCACATTGCATTGTCCGCAGGATGAATCTGCTCCGCATCTTGCGGCGACACCGGCAGTGAAAGCTGATATTCTCCTTTTCACACATCCAAGGAACATGCGCAAGTGCTGCTTTGGTTGAGTCCGTCTCCTTGGCTTCAATAAATAGGCGGACGCTTCTTTTTGTGATGACTCAGCACTGCTGTTGTGGGAGCGACGGCTCACACTGAACAAAAAAGATGCGCCCTCATTCTTCTGCGCTTTTGTGCGTCGTCCACAATATAATTGGTTCGCATCTACCGAGCGAGCAGGAGCGAGGAGCGGTTTTAGCGCTGCCACCCTGTGGGGGGGGGGGGCAAAAATAGATTCACAGGAAAGTGCCATGCCTCCATCACCGGGATGGAGACCCATGGGACAATAAAAACATGATGTTTGTGACATTTTAAACAAACGGCGCAAACGAAATGTCAGCTTGTCTTTGTTGCTTCATAACTTTTATAACTACATCGGGTTGGAATTCTTGAAGCATTTTATTCCCAGGTATTGTTTGCTTTCAGATCCCAGGGGGCCCCTCTACGTCTGCTCCGCTAGCATCTGTCCAACACCGTTTACAATTTATACACCGAGTCACCTAGTGTGCTATTTGCTGTCAACTTGTCAATCAAGGCTTGAGGGGAAATTATAGCCCCTCGCTTAGCCTGCCAGGTGCAGGGATGATGTGTTTTTTCCATATTTTGTGGGAATGGAGGCTCTTAGTGAATTAATTCAGTTGCTTACTGTGTTTTAACGATGAAGACTGGTGAATAACAATTAAACTGGCCTCATGGGTATCATTTAAAAGTCTGTGCCGCTTGCAATCACATTCAAGAATTTAATAAAAACTGTCAAACTGTCAGCTTGACTTCAGTGACTGAATCAGACGTGGTGGGAGGGTGAATTTGCTTTCACAAGTTTTTTTTTTTTCATGATTATTATTGAGAAATTCTCATGTGCGTAATCATTGATCTTTTCATCCAAACAGCAAAAAGCCCTGTCAGTCATCAGAGCAGCTCAAGTTTGCACGCGGAAATAAAGTCAATATAAGCAGATTTTGGAAGTTGCAGCGGAGGGATTTGCTGATGTGATGCTGCTGAGCCTACATTGTCTTTTTGAACAATACAGAGAGGGAAATTGAAAAGAGTGCAGGATCTGCAATAAACACAATGTGCTGGTATTTTTTGAAAGGAAAAAGCATGTATTGGAAAACTGTCATCATTATACGTGAGATGTCATGGAGACTCAAGAAAAGTCGCATGTATTCTTACAGTAATATTGATCCGTGCTGCCAAGTGCTTTCCAAGAGTGTGTTTTTCTTTTTAGGTCTCGTAATTTACTTCCATGTGTGCCAGCCTCAATGGCTTCAACCTCAGATAGTGATTCCCCATTTTTCCCAGCGCGGCTCCAACAACCTCTCGAGAAGCGGGCATGAACTTGTTCCATCTCACAGTTTGCGTTTCATGAAGGTGCAGAGAGAACGATCGCAGCAGCAAAGAGCAACTTTCTGTTCCATTGAGGCTATTGTCAGTGTAATTGGCATCTCTGCGTCTTGTGTGATTGTCTAATGCTAGTGGTGAGTAGGGGAAGAGGCCTGTGGTGTTTTATTCTGAGGGAAAACACACTTTTAATGCTGCCGTGTGACAGATCGAGAATTTTGGTGAGTTTCAAAAACGGGCCACAGCTGTGACCTGACGTCTGTCACTGATGTGACAGAAAGACAATATGTTTGGCTGCTAAATTCTGCATTCATAAATGGTGCAGTCATGACTGAAAGTGTCATGTAATGTGAAGCACATGTCCAAAAAACGTTCTCTCAGGTTTTCTTTTAATTATTTAAAAAAGTGTTCTGCTTGGGCTTCAAAGTGTCACTGATATGTTGGCTTTTACTACACAACTGTACCGGCTGTATTTGTTGAGAGGCAGATATAGATAAAGATAAAGTCATGATCGGAGGCGAGATTATTGACAGATTAGAGATCTGTTAATAGCTTCGCTTGAAACGATTGACTCCATCAGTCAACCAGTCCTCACGTTTAAGAACTAAATCAATATTAATTAGCAATATTAGTAACTTGTGTGGTGTGGGAGCTAGGCTTCATGTCAATCGACAATCGTAGCCACGGGCTAACTATTATGGGCGGCAATAACCATATAATTGGTAAGCCAGTAGGTATCAAACGGGATTTCCTGCATTCATGACCGCCCAGGAGTCCCTCAGGGCAAACGTTGGCGTAGAAACATACTAGTCTTCGATTGCTTTGGATTGAAATAATGATTTAAATGGCATTCATGTGGCTTTCCCCCCTGTTTTACATTGAAATCTCACACCTTTTATCATTGAAATTACCATCTGACTCTTGTAGCTCTACACAAAGACTTATCACATTATTTCAGTGTCACAGACCAATCTCTGGTCTCTTATTGTGTCCTGACGTCGCCATCAAAAATAAAGCTGAAGCAGAATAGTTCAACATACACACACAGTTTTATATATATATATATATAAATCACCTTTTTCCATATCTCACCTTCTTCCCCAAAGAAAAGCCAACTCATCCAGACATCTGAGCATCTGCTGAATGTTTAAAAAAGGTGATTGAAAACCAACGTTTACCCACGAGGAGATAATCTCAGATTTGTGTTTGCTTCTGCCCCAAGTGGCCAGAAAATTCATTTCAGCAGGTTTTAAGTCTTAAGCTCTCCTGCCCCGCTATGAATTATTCTGCATAGGAGGAGCATTTCTTCAGTTTGCATCGGCCTCATTTACTCGAATAATACACAGGTTGAAAATAGCGTAAGTTCCCTTACCGCATGGTGCGAATAGCAAAACTCCTCTGATGACCACAAAGTTGAATATTCAAGTGAGTGATACATAATTCAAGTTTCTCCGTCATAAAAACGTGGTGTACTTATCAGGGTGATGAAATATTAACGTCAGTTTAAGTGATCGGCAGGTGAAGCTGTGTTGAGCTGTAAAGTGTCTTCCTGTCAAACCTGCCACCGGTGAATACGCCGGCGTTTTCATCCGTCTTCAAGCGCTTGTTGTTATTTTCTTTGACAGCAGCGCACAAGGTGGTGTGTGGGTAGATTTCTCCATCGTAGCTCCTAATTACGAGAGTGCTCCCCCCACCACCACACCACACTTCCTTTGGCTTTTCCCGAGAAAGACATATGTATCCCTCCACACTAATTTCTGGCATCCACTCAGATGCTGACTCATCTGTCTTCTGTTTTGTTTTATTTCTTTTTCAGTGTTTTTTAAAGAGCGCACCCATTAGTACTTACGGCGCTATTAGGAAATTATACCCACAGTGAGTATTTTTAAATTTCTTTTCAGTGTTTTGCTAATTATAACCTTAGAAATAGTGTTATCAGGGAGGTATTTTATAGAAATGCAGCATCAATGCGTGTAAGTGGGTGTCACTGCATAATCCTCTTCTTGACATTGACTCTAAGCTATACGTGCTTTATGATTATGAAAATGCTTTTTACCGCCACTGTGAGCTTCAGCCTGCCTCCCTCTGCATCAGCCTTTGATTTTTCTGCGCAAACTGTGACACACAAAGCCCATGCCAGCCCCCAGAGACGACCCCCCCCCCCCCAACCGTCCCACCCTCCATCAGCTTCAAACAGGCCCGCAGGAAGTCAACAGGTGATATCATTGTCACATTATTTCCTGCCGTCCATGAGCAGCGCTAATGTGGCGTTGTCGGGGTAATAACAACCTCGGCGAATGGATGAATTCAATTATTGCGCAGCAGATTTTCAGCACGACAATTGCGATACCGCTGGGCTTTCTCACCGCAGCCTGCAGAGTACTTCCATTTGGTGGACGGCGCCAGAGAGGCACAAAAACTTCATGGTTCGTCCGGGCTCCATTAAACACTCGTCCTTCCCCTGAGCAAACATTTCGAAACAGCCCCCCTGCGCTGTCAGGCTCACCCACACTGTTTACAATCAGTTCTTCATGGAGGTAAAACGGAGACTCTCAATGACATCCTGCCTAATCCCTTCCCACCTTACCTCAATCTACTACGCTTGTCTAAGAAAAGCTGGCTACACTAAATTTGTTGAAGGCAGAGGAGGCAGGGTGAAATGTAATACTTTGGACTCGGTCCTTCATTGTGTGCAGCAATCAGTGACAAAATTGCTGCAGTCAAACGTGCGTGGGAAACGTCGCACGCCGCGTGCCTCGTACACAAACTGCTCTTTATGGTTTGCTGATTACAAACCGTCTCCAAAAAAGAAGAAGAAGAAAAAAAACACGTTAAGGGCTCAGCTTTCCTCGGTTTAGCTGCTGATTTATTAAGACCACTTATGCAAATCCAGTCAATTGCAATTTTCCAATTCGAATACCTGAGGCACAACCACAGTCCCATGGTCCGCAGTGGAGCTCGCAAAACAACAGACGGTGCAGGAGGAACCGCAGCTGCTGGGACGCTGATTATTTCATGCTCGGACCGAGGGACTGTCTGTTCTGACGCTTCGTTTTCATCATGTCATCGTGTGTGTTTTGGTTGCCTTCCTTCGACGTGTGTCCCTCCTGCTGCACACACACACACGCCCTGCTCTCATCCATTGTTCCTAAACAGCAAAAACACAGCGCAGACCTGGTCGTCCTCACTGGTTCATCCTCAAGGATACATGTCTCCTCTGGTATTCTTTACAGTAAAGTCTAATTATGTGGAAAAAGGGGTAAAAAATCAGCATCCAGCCTCTTGTCAGGTTTTATTTTGAAACTATTTACATATATTTTGAGGGGTGAGATCTGAAGCCACAGAAAAACCCAGACGCCTGATTAGAATTGTGCTTTGTTGAGTGGGGAATAAAGAGGAGTAAACAACAATATAAAAATAGAGCGGCACGACAAAGCTAATAGAAATACAAAGTTATCTGCCCTAGTCTTGACCTCAGCCAGAATTTTACAAAATGAACCTGAGTCCTGCACAGGACAACACCTGCTCCACTTCTTCTGCAACGACTGGTTCCTCAACAACCCCTGAACCTCTGTCTGATCCTCAGCGATCCCAGCTGGGACAACCAATGCCCAGCCAACTCCTGGGCCATCTGTCTCCAGAGTCCTGGTCTTTCCCACCTCGCTGGCGTCCGTCCTCAGACAAGATGAATTCCAGTTGCCAGCCTCCAGAGTCCCCTATGCATCAGACTCCAGAGTCCCTGGACTCTCTCAATCCTATGATGCTGCTCTACACTATTCTTCTGAGCAGTCTCCAGAGCCCCACACCGGATTGTCCTGAAACATCTAAACCCTCTGGTGCTAGCTCTCTTTCCTGATCTCCGTCATTTCCTGGCCTTCACTGCTGGCTCTTTGGTCCATCCAGAGATGTTCCTCTCACACAGACGTCACCCTGCGATGTGGTTCCACCCATCTGTCCTGCTCTTTGATTGCTATCCAGAGCATTTCTCACCCATATGTCCTTTCTCCTCCATGTCTCTCCGGCCACCAGGTTCAAAGCAGTTCTACCGTCCCCCCACGCATCCACTACCTGCTCACCCCCAAAGATCTGGTCCGCCTGCCAGTCCTGCATCTTGAACATCCTGGACTTTCTATGGCCATCGGCCCGGCCCATCTGCCTGAGGTCTGCCTCTTGCTTGACTTTCTGTTTGCTCTGTATATTTTTCACCACGTCACGTTTATTTGGGTCGTCTTTCCTCGACGTGTCCTTCCTTCTATTTATTTCCTGCCTGCCCCCCCCCCCACACACACACGCCTGCCCTGAATCATCATCCCTCATCAGCCCCGCGACATTCTCATGGTTTCCCCAACCTATCAGCTCCCCGCCTGATATACCATCCTGTCACCTTTTCCTCATTGTGCCATTAGTTCTCTAGTGTTTCGGTCTTGTTTGTTTAATCCTGCCTTTGTCGTGTTCCTGCTTATTTTGGCACGTCTTATCGGCTTACTATTCTCAGCCATTTTTTGCCCGTGCGATCTCTTTGCGAGGGCCCTGTTTTAGAATTTCAGCGAGTTGAAATGAAAATCGGTTAGTGAAGATCTTGTCTGGCTGCTGACTCTTGCACTTGGATCCCTCTGCTTCCTCTGCACAGAACAGTGCCAGAGGCCAGAACATCAGGGCACGCCAGTAGTTCTAAATGCAGAAATGGCTCGATCCGAGAATCGGCTCTATTTTTATGTCATCAAACTGTGATAACATGATGTGTCTTGACAATCTAGTCGTGCTTTTAATCTCACTGTGACATCAGAAACAAATATATTCTACTATTACAGACATTCACGTTATGTATATCAACGGGGGCGTTCCTATTAAATAGGTTTTTCCACCATTTTTCGACCCTGCTCTCGTCGCTCAACCACACACGATATTTGGCCTAAATGACACTTGGGGTCATTCACACACATGCAGGTTGCCATGATTCCGACACATCATTTGAAGAGTCCTGGGTTTGCACCAACCTGCACCAGGCTGGTGAGATGCTCCAGCACACCCTCCATAGGAAGCTGCAGGAGGTGGTTGTTTCTGAGATTGAGGCGAGCCAAGTTTACTCCGGAAAACACACCGAGAGGAAGACTTCTCAGTAGGTTGGAGTTGAGGAACAACAGCTGAAGGGATGGCATGGAGTCAAAGGTCCCCCGGTCGACCTCCCGGATCTCGTTGTATTCAAAGTAAAGGTACCTGCAGCAGAGCAGACGACAGTGATGCAGTGTTTTCAGAATCTGAATCTGAAGTACTTTACTTCTCCCGGAGGAAAACGTCTTCGTTCCAACAGCTCCAGTCAAGCAAGACAAACGATACAGCAGATGCAAGTGAAAAGAATAAAGGAAAACCTTTGCTAAAATGTACAAATATATGAAGTATGAAGTAAAAGTATGAATAAAGCGAATAAAATATAGGTATGCACACCTAAATAAGTTAAAATACAGATTAAATGTATATTCTGTCCATGCTTATATTTCTCGGCATTAAGTATAATCTGTCTCTGTTGTCCTAAATGTGTTGGTTGAATAAATACTGATTGCAATTAAAATGCATTTAGCAGTTATTAAGTTTGCTGTAGATAATTGAACTCCCCTGCATCTCAGCATTATAATCACATAAATAGCTATTTATGCAAATACAGCTTTCAGAAATATGATTTATGTCCTACTTCCACTGATAATACTTGATCAGTATCAAATGACAAAGTGTTATTTGTTTCTGATTGCTGCATTCCTTTGACTGATCAGGCCTGATCATCGTGACAAGTCCAGAAAAGGTTGTAATTTTTAATAACAGAAAATCAGTGTGGGGAGAAAAGTATTAATCAAGTGGCTCAATAATCAAGACTTTGCCTCGCATCCCAGTCATCCAAGTGTACTTCCACGGCAGATGTAAGGACTTGTTGGAATTCATTAGCACTCGGTTGCCCTGGAGTCACCACGAAAGACTAACAAGAGGTTAAGAGGAATTATAATTTTTTTTTTTTTAACGTCCTGAGAGTATAAATGATTGAGAGTTTTTTTTTTTTTTTTTTAATGCTTAAGAGGTAAAAAGATGAAGGCGAATGTGTCACACCTTCCTCGTTCCTGGTAGAACAAAGTAGGAAATCCGACCTGCCGCCTTCATCTGACTCACTCAACGATAAAAAGTCCTGACTGTAGATATTTGCTGATTATTTACACATTATTTCCTGAGGAACTATCTTTGTAAGCTTAATCTGACAATGTATAATGATACCTTTTTTTTATCATAAGCCTTTATCCCCTAAGAGTAAATTCCAGGCCTCAGATGTCTCATCACCTTATCAACACCTCTGTATGCAAAAGAAAGAACGTTAATTTTTATATTGTCAATCACGGCGCGCTCACACTTCAGCTGAAGCGCGCCATCAGGCAGTGTGACAAACAAATGACACCCTTGGAGGAGATTGGGCACCTTCCCTTTCAATCAGCCAAATGGTAATCCAAATGCTCTGCCCCGAGCCGGTGCGCCGATGAAATTCATTTCCACGTACTTCTAAACAAATTTCCAAATACCTAAGCTGACGTGTGGTTTTATTAATTAACTTGAAGGCCTTTCAAGCGCTGTCAGTGATCAGGCAGCGCAGACATCTACCTCAGACTCTGCAGCCCCAGGAACATATCAGGACTCAGCCGCTCCAGGTTGTTCCCATTCAGGTACAAGGTCCTCAGGCTGGTCAGGCTGGAGAAGGCCCCCTCCTGGAGGTAAGAGATGCGGTTGCTTCCCAGGTGGAGCAGATCCAGGCTGGAGAAATTCCAGAAGTCTGTGCGGTAGATCCTCTGGATTAAATTTCCACTGAGGTACAGCTTGCGGCCGTTGAGCGGCCGAGGCATCAGCTGGGACACGTTGACGAAGCCGTTGTCTTTGCAGTTGACAGTCAGGCCCAGATCGGTGATGTGCAGGTTGCAAGTGCAGCCCAGGGGACAGATGATGGGGATGGGGGGTCGTGTCTGGTAGCCGGCAACAGGGGGGTTCTGGTTGGGCATCAGACTACGAGGGGTGGGGGATATCCTGGAGGGCCGAGGCTTCTTGGTTGGCCTCAGGTGCCTGTCTCGCTCTCTGCGCTCTGCAGAGGAAGACGAGGATGAAGTGGAGGAGGTGTGAGTGTGCTGGCGGGAGCCGTGCACCATGGACGAGGGTTTGGTCGGTCTGACCCGCGCTGGGTGAGAGTTGGCTTTAGAGTTAGGGGGCAGATGTTGAGGCTGCGTACCCCCTGATGGTCTGCCCCCTTCTCCCTGTAACTCTTTGTCTGGGAGGGCGGCACACAGCTCCTTGCGGGGGATTTCCCTCAGGTCCTTGCCGTGAAGGTGGAAGGGATATTCGCAGGTGACGTCCCCAACCACAGCCGTGTATGGGATCTGACCCAGCCACTGTTGGAGCTGCACTGCCTCGCAGCCGCAGTTCCAGGGATTCTCCTCCAGCTGTATCTCCATCAGGGAGCGGCCGACGTACTCCAGGGTCCCGGCATATGCCAGACTCTTCAGACGGTTTCCCCGCAGGTCTAGATGAGTCAGAGACACAGATCTGGAGCGGGAGGAAGAGGAGAAGCAAGGGCGGGGTGTAGTCGGCGAGGTTAAATAACAGGACGTGAAGAGGCCCATGCCATCCATCAGATGATTAACACACCCGTCTATTATATAAATATGTCGACGCTGATATTTCTAAAGATCAAACGGTTCCGAAGCATCGCAGTCAGGTTCTAACCTGAACAGATGAGCGGGCAAGACAGGGATCAGGTTGTCGTTTAGGATGAGAACCCGCAGCTTGTAGAGAAATCTCAGCGCGCCGCTGTCGATTCGTTTGATCACGTTGTAGTCTGCCTGCAGGGAGGAAAGAGAAAATGTGATGAACATGTAATTGAAGGGGGGGAAAAAAAACCCTCTCCTGTAATCTCGGGCAATTTTGCCAATAATCCTGTCCTTGGTGGATAATGAGCGGGAGTTACCTGAAGGTACTCCAGAGCCTCTAAGCCAGCGAAGGTGTCATTCTTGAAGACCTCCAGCTTGTTCTCATGGAGGTACAGGCGCCTCAGTTTTGCCAGCCCGTGGAAGGCTCCCACTCGGATGTCCTGCAGTGCATTGTTGCCAAGGTTTATCGACACTGCGTTGCCAAGGTGCTGAAACCCGTTGCTATAGAGACGCCTCAGAGAGTTCCTCTGAAGGTTGAGTTTGAAAGGGCGGATCCATGACTGTGACACCTGAATGATTAATTAGTGGTCTGATTAGTTATCTTATTAATTACATGGATTTAAATGTAAGAAACACCCATAAGCTATATTAGCGACAGGATATTAGACTTGGAGATACGGTATGTTAATGAAACAGATTATCCGCCATAGCTGTGCAATAAAGTGCAGTGCAGGTTTCCATAAATTAACATACCTGGCTGCCATTAGTGAAGCCCCGCCCGTCACAGTGCACATGCAGCACGCCTTCTTTGACCTCGCACGTGCACGGATCGAAGCACGGCTCGTCCACTTCCTCCTCCGAGTTGTCCACCAGAGGGGTGTGTGTTGAGGTTGGGGTAGGGGTGGGGGCGTGCGATGCCTGGGACAGACACACACACCCCAGGGCCACCGCCAGAGTGACCCACTGCATCCTCCCGCGTCTCCCTCTCAGCTCAGCAGCTCGGGGCTACAGCCCGGCATCGACCCCTCCCCGCACTGCACGGAGACGCACATACATTCAGAGGACGCCGGAGGGACACGCGCAAACAGACACGTGGTTAAAAGAGGGCGAGCAGCCAGGGAGGCAACTGAAAAAAGTCAGTTCGGAATGAATCCGACTGATGACACATCACAAGCATACTAAAGCAGAGAGAAAATCAAAATGAAATCACAGGGTGGAGCACCGCGGGGCGGGAATTACATTACATCGGAATAATGACATATAGGCCAACTGGAGGACGCAGCTGACGTGACACAGGCGCCGGTGAACATGTAGAAAACATGCAGCCCCGTGAAACAGAGCCGGCGACGGACAAGGTTTCCTAACCGGGCATGTTGAATTAAAAACAGCATGCGGATTAACCTCTCAGACGCTACAATGCTCTTTTGAATAAAACATTCACATAGTGACATTGAAAATGCAAAACAATGGCACGCACGTGGCCTCGTTCACCTGTGCATCCCATTTCATAATTTCCAAAGTGCCTTTTTGGACAAGTGTGTGCGTGCGTGTGTGTGTGTGTGTGTAATGAATATATTCATCTCTGTTTGCAAATGCCCGGTGAAGCTGAAATGTCACGCATGTGTTGTTTAATGTATGCAATATGAATATGGGTAGATGCAAATCAGATTCATAATGCTGCTGTCTAATGAACTGCTCCATTTAATGCGATGAATGGCAATCAGGGAACAAAAAGACGGGTCGCAAACTATCTGGCGTTATCAATAGGCAGAATATGTGAGGTTATCAACGAGCGCCTACTCCAGTCTGATCACTGACGTCACGTCCGCCGAGTGACGGCCGGTCGAAGGGGGGGGGGGGGGGGGGCGATGACGAGACGTGGCCGTGGTGGAAACGCCATGAGCAAAAGGTGTTTGCGGATTAGTAATTGTCCTGTATCGGAAACCCAAAACAAGTGAGTCTTGCGAAGGGTTATTTCCTCTCAAGTCTTAATGAGATCTAAATTGGATAAAGCAGCTCGATGTGCTCGTACGGTGTTGAACACAGCCACGCGGAATGCAATAATGATCACGATGGTATGGTAGCTGTAATCATACAGCAATAATCTAACATCAGTGAGTTAGACAAGGAGGCGGCAGTGAAAATATCACCGCCTGGGAGAGGACGAGCAATCACTGAGGTGATTATGACGGGGAAGGGGAAGAGAGGTGCAAAGGGGAGAAGGGGGAAAAATGGGAAATGCAACGAAGGGATGGAGCAGAGCGGAGACAGACAGATAAAGGAAGAGTGATGGGAAGAGTGTGGGTACAAAAGAAGAGGAAAAAGGGTGAGGTGGGTGAGAGGAGTGGGATTGCGTAAGCAGTACAAAGTCAGTCAAGGCTGCCACTCAGGATGAGAGCTCGCAGTGAAACAGCTGAAATCTGATATTGATTATATCAAAGCCCTCCTCTCGCCCTGCACACTGTACGCCTGCCTCACACAGAACAGCGCCGGAGCCAAGTTGCATACGTGTGTGTGTGTGTGTGTGTGTGTGTGTGTGTGTGTGTGTGTGTGTGTGTGTGTGTGTGTGTGTGTGTGT
>JBBMJM010097464.1:0-10467 GCA_037832705.1 Centriscus cristatus
ACAAACCCCGCAGTCTGCTCTGGTCTGCCCAACCCACAACCAGGGTCCTTACCTGGTTTCACTTCTTAACCTATGGCACCTTTGACTTTTTACATATAAATAAAATGATACATATTTTAATATAAACACAACGTATCATTTATCATCATCATTATTATTATACTAATGTTGTTTCCGATAATACAAACCAAAACGTGTCACGTCTCTTTTTCTTTCTTTACTTGTGTTGAACATTTTGTACAGTATGTTTATCTGATATTGTCTAAATTAGTTTTGTGTTTCACTTTGTATTTTTCATATTAGAAAGACTTTGGTTCAGTTTGTGTGTTTTGCCTTTTTGTTTACGGGTCTTTTGCACCTTTTTGTACCTTTTGTATTCCAGTTAGAACTGAGAGTGGATGAGATGCTGCTGTATCAGTCGACGACTGGACAATAAATTCATGGTGGAAATTCTAAACGTGTCATTGACGCTAGCGTACTGGAGTACCAGAATTACACGAGTATTTGAACCTGTCCACCTGAGTCCTTTGACCTCGTTCTTGGTCACGTCGTTCCTCCCACACGCCCGTCACCTGGGCCCCTTGATCTCCGGCCCTACATCCTCCCCCCGTCAGAGCCTCCAGACTCTCCAGGTTGATCCTGGTGAATCTCCATCAGCCTGTTTTTTTTCTTCTCCCACTGTCTGACTCCTCTGAAGCCCATCGATCACTCACGTCCGTCTTTCACTGCTCCTTTGACCTTTACCCTGCAGTGACCTTGAGAACTGAACGTGTTTCAGCTCTTGGACACCGATCCAGACGGGGCACATCTTCGTCTCATGAACGCAGAGGCTGGCAGTGAGACAGACTCTTTGGGTTTCAGCCCCCCTGAGGAGTTTGGAGTCGACGCGGGGGGAGACGAGGGGGCTGACTGGTTTATTTCCTCTGGGCCGTTTCTACCTGTGTCTCATGCTGCTCCGTGTCCATTTCGCCGTGGAGACGCCGTCTCCTTGGCAGGAACCATCACTTTCAACAACGGCCCCTCGAATCAGAGCGACGTGTCACATCACTCCGCTGACAACTAACGACTACCAATGTATCTGGGCCGGCTGCCAGAGCGCCGGGGTGGGAATCAGGAGCCGCCGGCGGTGGAGGGGGGGGCAAAGGAAGTGTGGCGAGTGTGTGTGTCTCCAAGGAGACAGAGGTTTAGCAGTGGCAGCATCACATCCCTTCAGTCAACAGACACATCATGTGCAGAGATATGAAATCAATCTGCTGTGATACATGTACGGGGGGGGGGGCTGCCCCCCCTCCGACTGACTCTGTCTGACTCACACTGACCGATCCCAAGGTCGGGGGGGTCACCCAAACTTGTTATTCTTTTTGCATCGAGGCGACAGGTAAAGCACACTGTATCCCAGAAACAAACAATAATTGGAAGCTAATTTTCTCGTTCCTGCCTGCTGGGTGGGTGGGTGGGTGGGTGGGGGGTGAGTGTGTGTGTGTGTGTGTGTGTGTGTGTGTGTGTGTGTGTGTGTGGAGGGGGGGGTCGGTCGCCTCTGGGCCCGTATGAATTATTCATTCAAGTGGCAGCAGCCTCATGTACAAACCACGTTCATGACGGTATCATGCCGAGTAATTCCAGCCGTTAGAATCATCTGCATATTGGGCTCCTGCTTCTTCTCCCGCGGCATTGGCAGCAGGAACAGCGCTTCCGTTGGCAGGGGCCGAGAGGGATGGACCCCCCACACACACACACACACACACACACCCCCGGCTGACAATCCCCCCTTGTTGTGACAGAGGACGGTGCGAGGAGGGGGCCGAGTGTTTCAGCTCTGCCCTCGTGGACAGAGGATTAAGCTGTGTGGTCACGCCGGCGGGGGGCGCGGGGAGTCGGGTGGTGGGCTGCGTTATCACGTCAATCCTCCCCCCTCCCTCGTGGATCGCCACCGAACCGCTGCCGATTCCAAAAGAAGCACCTGGTCTGGGCTGCGGGGGCTCGTCAGACTCTCCCCCAGGAGCACGGCGGCATCTGGTCGTGGTCGGGTCGTCAGAGTGAAGAAGAAGGACGATCCTCTTCCTCTTCCTCCTACTCCTTCTCCACCTCCTCCTACTCCTTCTCCACCATCCTCCTCCTCCTCCTCCTTCTCCACATCCCCCAGCACCTCCTTCTCCTCCTTCACCACCTCCTCCTACTCCTTCTCCACCTCCTCCTACTCCTTCTCCACCATCCTCCTCTTCCTCCTCCTCCTCCTCCTTCTCCACATCCCCAGCACCTCCTTCTCCTCCTTCACCACCTCCTCCTCCTCCTCCTCCATGTCCCCCACCACCTCCTCCTCTTACTCCTTGTCCTCCTCCTCCTTCAATACCTCCACCTCCAACTACTCCTTCTCCACGTCCCCCACCCTCCTCCTCCTCCTCCCCCACCCTCCTCTCCGTCACATCCCGTTCCCGTGAACGGGTCAAACGTCAGCTGACTCCAGTAAATGGCAGCTGGCTCTGCGTGAGCTTCCGTCCTCCCGAGTGTCGCCTGTCTCCCCTGTTCTGTCTCCGCGCCGGAGATACGACGTCCTCCGGAGGCCGGCGCCATGTCCTCAGGCTACGGCAGCATCGGCGTGACGAGAACATGCAGGGGCCGCGGGGGGGTGGGGGGTGCTACAGCTGCTTTTCTCCGCCACGCCGAGAAAGGAACGCATGTCAGCGATCACAGATTGAACCAAACAGCTTCCAGCATGAAATCATGACACAATGTCCACAGCTGAACGTCCTCTGAGGAGGTTGAAACGTCCTGGAGGATGATCGTCACTGACTGGTGGAGAACTGGTCCCTCCCACTTCCAAACACCGGCGACGAAGTCCAGTCCTATCAAACCTAAATGTTCGTGTCTGTTGGCGGCTGCTGCAGACGAGGACACGTGGGGGACAGACGAGGACACGTGGGGGACAGACGAGGACACGTGGGGGACAGACGAGGACACGTGGGGGACAGACGAGGACACATGGGGGACAGACGAGGACACGTGGGGGACAGATGAGGACACGTGGGGGACAGACGAGGACACGTGGGGGACAGACGAGGACACGTGGGGGACAGAGGAGGACACGTGGGGGACAGACGAGGACACGTGGGGGACAGACGAGGACACGTGGGGGACAGACGAGGACACCTGTCAGCATTGGACACGATCCTACCGGACTTTGTGCACTGACTGGGAACGTTCCAGTCCACCGTGGCATGAAGGTGTTGATTTGAACATCAATTGTTCCACCCCCCCACCCCCCCCCCCCCCCAACAATAAAACATCTAATAGAGCATGGACGTCAGGAATCATCCCAGCGTGACACGGAGACACATTAGGGATCATGAACGTCACATGGAGCCACTGGAGGGGAATTCACCCAATCACTGGAGACTGCTGGGGTCTGCTGGGGTCTGCTGGGGTCTGCTGGGGTCTGAATCACCAGCGGTTGTATCATCATCAGTAGTTTTCTATTGTCTGGACCTTCGGTCTCCACGGAGACGAGTTCAGGTGAATCAGTAGTTTTCTATGGTCTGGACCTTCGGTCTCCATGGAGACGAGTTCAGGTGAATCTGTAGTTTTTGGTCGTCCTGGAGCCTGCATACGACCATTGTTGAATCGGCGTGAGGACGACAGCGTTTCTCCTCCGTGTGTCCAACCTATACGATGATGTCATAGCTCCACCTCTCCTTAGCCTCATGCTAACACGCTAACAACAACAATAACAACTGTGATGAGTCTGTTCATCTCCTTCTGGTTCTCTTCTTCTTCTTCTTCTTCCTGCGTTTGTTTCCATCTCGTGCTCCATGTCTTCTTCTCTATGACGTTGTATTTCTGAGTCAGCGTCATAGCTCCTCCTACAGGTCTGGAGGATGTACTACAGCAGAGAAACAGATCTCCTTTGTGGGGGCTTCGGTCTGGATGGTCCGGCCCACCCCTGAGTGTGATTACTGCGTTCACACCGGACAAAACAAAATGCAGCAAGACAGAAAATGAACACGGCTTCTGTTCACAGTCTGAAGATGTGAAAGCACCTTCCTACCCGAGCGCGTAGACTCTTTTTATGAAAGCGCACAAATGAGGGACTTTTCCTGAAAGAATCCGCCTGTGAGACAAGTGCTGCTGACTTCCTGTAGAGATATTAAATATGTTCAGAAAATCTCTACATATTCCCATGTACATTGAAAGTATGTTTAAAAAACGGGGAAAGGATAATATCCCTCCTGGAATTAGGGATTGACAGAATTGGAGCAACTCGGGCGGAACATTAATTAAGCGAAAGAGTCTGAATGCTGCACCGCTGCGGCCAGCGGATTGGCCGGCAGCCAGTCGCCGTAAGAGACCAGGATGTAGAAGCAACTTGTGAAAATGTCAGCATGCATCCCCGCCATGATTACTTATTGTGCACGTTTCGAGAAGCACGAGCAAGGCGCGGCCCAGACAGTCAGTCAGTCTCTCTCTCTCTCTACGAGGGCGAACCTTACAAGCCGTGACAGAAAGTCACATGGCGCTCGAGCACGTCGCTGTGATGGAATCTCGAGGAGAGTGATATCATAAATCCAGAGGAAGAAACCAAAGGTGAATTTCCAGAGTAAATGTCAGCTCCTCCCCAGGATGACGAGCCCCGACGCCGGCGGCTGAGCACAGATAAGGCGCGCACGTCATCCGGGCACATTTTACACAACGAGTCGCCTTGTACAAGTGTGTAAGTGAACTTGGACCTCGCCGAGCTACTTAAAACGATTAGAAGGGAATTTCAGAAATTGTCCCCAGTTGCAGATAATAGGTCCGATGAGCACACAAAACAACCTGACCCCCTTCTGCTGACCCTCTTTGTGTCGGAGAAATTGCCTGTAACGACGTGCTGTTGCACAGACACATTAAGACGATTTCGACAATTGACACATCTTCAGACCAATTCTCCACGTGCAGTAAATAGGGGCAGCTGACGCACCAGAGGAGGAGAAACAAATCCCTCCATTTTCACTACTGAAGGGTGTGTGCGTGTGTGTGTGTGTGTGTGGGGGGGGGGGGGTCACAATACGATTCTATCACGATACTTGTGATGCTGTTTGATGTTCAGTAGGGTAATAATACTCCTCAAATTAATTTTCATCCAATGCACAAGAATGTTTATTGAGTTCACAAAAAAAACAAAATGAGAAATGAAATTGAAGGAAATGAACTAAACAGTTTTTTTAAATGGGAAAAGCAGTGGACGATGTCTTTTTAGGGCACCAACATACTTTAAATACTTAAATCTCAATCTGAGAGTTTTTAAATGAAATTAAAAACAACCCAAAAAATAATTTAATTAATTAAAATTAGTCACGTTTTTTTCCCTTTTCAATGCAGAGAAAGAGATGGAAGTGATTGTTCCTCAACTCAAAAGGTTCAAGGCCGATTTAAATCATGTGAATTGTGCATAAAACGTGTATGGAATCAGTGTGGATCATGTGGATACAATATCAACACAGTAAATATGGTGATATTCCGCCGTATGGCTTTTTCTCCCACACCCCGAAACACACTGGGAACTCGTCTGAAAACAAAGTTACAGCTGAAGGATGAAGTGTGCTGCAGAGAGCAGGACACTGGGGCGCTGGAGACCCCGCCTGCGAAGGAAAACATGTAATTATCCTGGAGAAAATGAATGTTCATGAATGCATTAAAAAAATTAATAAGACTAATCCTAATCTAATTTCTTCGCAGCCAGGTGCTCCAGGAAAAGCCTGGACATTCTTTGGGGGATTTCTTCAATTAAAACCACCAGAGCTGTTTCCACACGCCACCCCCGTTTCATCTCACAGCCAAGAACCATCTGATTTGTCTGTTGTCACTGTCGATGCAGCCGCTAATTACACCTCATACATAATCTGAGATGGAAATGTTTTCTGCGTCTTTGATCGCCTCGTGTGGCGGAGGACGGCCCGATCACAGAGGCGGGCGGGGTCTGTCACTGGAGTGAGACAGAAGAGAAGTGAAGTGGAAGGAAATCTGATTTGTTGTGATGTTTGTCAGCCCGACAGCACGGAGGATGTTTGATCAGGTCGCTGCGTGTGCGTCTGATACGACAACTCATGTGCGGCTTTTCATCCTGATCTTCTGGGACAAACAAGCTTAGCCTCAGATGTGAACCAGTGAAGACAGAACGGCGCATCGACAGGGATTTCAACACCTTCTCGTCCTCAGATGAATCTCTTCTCAACTGCAACGGCATCACTTCTGCATCCACGGCTCGACGTCAGCTGACACAGCTCAGTGTCAATGGCCGGTAACAACTAGCAGCTAACAACAGTTAGCATTGTGGTCAGGACCCCTAATCCAAGTCTGACCCTCTGAGTCAGCAGCTTTTAGCTATGAACGGAGTTCACGCCGTGGAACCTGGATCTGTTGTGTCTCAAACACACACAGCTGATGAACTGAACGATGTGTCTGTATGTGGAACGACAGAACGGGTCTTTGTACTATGAACCAGCACAAGAACTGCTGCTGCTTTTCCCAACCTGCTATGTTATGTTGAAAAAGAAACGCAAACAACTTGGTCTTCACCCAGGAATTACACCCCCACGACTTACAACTCGTCTGCTGCCAGTGGAACGCGCCACCAGACCAGAACCTATGAGGACAAAGAGGAGACCGCGGCCAACGAGAAACCCTGTTCGAGACCATCACCACCAACACCTTAACCATCTGGCTCCACGTTTCTCTTGAAAGTCCACATGAACCTTGAACAGTTTCTCGTCCCAAACTTGATGAAAGTGTCAGCACATTATACGTTATCTGCTCGATGTTACAGGACGTGAGGGAGCGTCTGAGCGATGCTACGTGACAAAGGACAGAAACATGACTGAAAACTACTGAATCAAACCGAAGTGACCAAAAGGATCGACGACTGACTCCTGTCTGGTGTTTGTGTAAAGACCACCAGCCCGGGGCCGCTCATTAGCACGCTAACCTAAAGGGAACCTGTGAGACATTAGCTAGCGCTGATCGGGGCTGCTGAGGGGGAAGTGTTACAATGGTAAAACTAAAAAGTAAAAAGTGTTTCTGGTTTGAAAAAGTCAAGTAGAAATGTAGCCGATCCAAAGACAAAACCGAGAACGTGAATCAGGCCGGTCTTTGTCGCGTCTGCTACTCTGACGATCTTCAGTCCACTGCTGCTGTACTCTGGTTGGTGTTAGTCAAACAGAACATGGCGCCGTTCAGGGCATAAACCCGTCCGGGGGCGCATGGATGGGGGCCAGCTACACGTCCTGAGAGGGTCCCTGAGAGGAACCCTGAGAGGAACCCTGGAGCTGTGGTGGACGTCTGCGAGCCAGAGCTCAGAGCGATCAGACAGGAAGTCTAATCGACAACCTGAGGCACCTCCATCCAGCTTCACATGTTCACTGACTTCCACCACTGAATGGACCTTCTGTTTCTCTCTGAAAACGTGAAGAAAAGAGGTTTACGGACATAACGTGAGATTGTCATCATCATACTACAATCACACACTATGTCCACATGGAGAAGGTCATGTTCCACAGAAGAACACATGAAATGTCAAACAAAGATAAAGAGGAGACGACTCACGGGTTCTTCATCCAACCACTGACTGACTCCTACAACAGGATTTATTCCTTTACAGCCTCATATGGAAACGACCTGCTGCTTTATCACAAAAAATGTCTCCATGTCAGCTAGAAAGCATTTCAATGGTTCTATTAGATTGTCATTTCCCTGAAGGAGGCATCCAAAGGGATCAATAAAGTGGATCTGAATCTGAATCTTAAAGTGGATGAAAACGGTTCCTGTCACAAACACAACAAAACACAAGCGATCGCCCCGACACTAGGACGTGTCTGGATGGTGCACAGGGCTCACGTTCCTTCAGGGGAAGAAAAGAATTTCCACAGCAAAGTTGCAATAACAGAGGTGGTCAGCAGGCCTATCTCTGGAGGGGGAGGGGCTTCCATGTGTTCTACAAACGAACCTGACGAGCTGAATTCACCGGTGTGAGGACCGGACCTGCCGTCCTCTCCCTTTGTGCTGCCTCGCTCATTCCGCTGCGCAGCGGTGTCACCAATTAGCCAGAGCCGGGTTTCATGACAGCATCGACGTGCTCGCCTGCTGCCTTTGTCACATTCCTTATAATAAGAGACCGATCCACTGCCCCCCAACACACACACACACACAACGGTGATGTGTAAAGACGCCTACACTCGTACACGGTTGGACGACGACGACCCGCTGGTACTTGAACGCCTCTTTTGTTCCGATAATTACAGAGAGGAAGGTAGAATCACAGAAGAGACAGGAAGAAAACTGGGGAACAAACCAGCTTGTTGCTCTCAGACGAAAGTCGTCTTTGTGGAACAGCACCTGAGAGAACACACCTGAATGCTGAACGCGAGCAGCAAAGCAGGCTGCGGTTTACTGATCAATGTGTGAACGCAGCTGTTAGTAAGACAACGGGGGAGGGGTCACGTCCAAAGAGGAATTATAGGACTTTGTCCATTTGATCAGAGCGCTGGAACCTTTTCACTGCTCAACCCACCATCTGAGACCGGTGAAGATTTGGACACTCAACAACCATTCACCGAGAATGCCGTCGGGCTGAAGTCGTCACTGGAGCCGACGCCCTTTGACCCAGCACCTTAGCAAAGGTGTCTTAGAGAACCAACGAGGCATGAAAGTCGGGACCGGTGCCGTCCCACTCAGCAGGGGACAATGAAAACGCAGTCAGACGTCAGCTGTGGACATTTCTTTTACCACTTTCACTCCTCAAATCGATAAAAACACACTGATTTGGTCGTAGCATCCTAAACTCAGGACCTCTGTGGTCTTCACTGACTCTGGAGGGGACACGTCTTCCAAGTCAGCCCTGGCTAAGCACCGAACGAAGGACTTCTCCTGAGCTGTGCGTGAGCATCGGGAACGGGTGGACTCCCTGATGCTCTGGGGAAATGCTGCCCCCTGTTGGTCTGGAGTGTGACATCCTGTGTGGAGAACAGTGAGCAGCTTTCCCAACTTGATCCTGAGCCATCGTTCAGTTGGAATTGTTCCCACAGCAGACAGCTGTACATGAAAGCCTGCTCCCTCTCTATGTTCACGGGCCCATGAGCATGGGGGTGGGGGGGTGGGGGCTCAGCTGGGGAAGAATCCGGGGGGTTGGAGAAGGACTTTTTTATTGCAGTTGAGTATAAGAATTCTGGGGGTGAATTATTCCTCCTGTGACTGTCGTCTGTCTCACCACGCAGCCACAGAGCTGATCTGTTCTGGTCGGTTCCAGGCTGCAGACCCTTCCCCGAAATAATGCTGCTCAGCCGACTGCCGACCACCTTCAATCCCAGGTTCAACTGTTAACCAACCTAATGACGAGGACTTTTACACCTTTGTCAACTTTCAACGGTCCCAATCGCTGCTGATAATGCAGCAGGTCGTTCTTCATTTGGGACTAAAAAACAAGGAAGTATCTGTTCCCTTTTAATCCCGATGAGACGGGTCCAGCGTCACGGCAGGAAGACAAACAGGGAGAGTCGCAGGAGAGAAATGCAGCTACGAATAAAGATAACAGCCCAGAGCGAACCACGACGTTCACGGCACCTGAGGAGACTGACCCCTGTGAATTAGTCGGTGTATTTCACCTTCATGTCATCCCCACCAGCATCTGTTCCACCATTTGTAAAGCAGCTGCAGTCTACGGGGCAGTCAGCGCCAACTAGTGGCTCATCCCCGTATCCACAGCTGCATTCAGAGGGTCCGCGGTTGGATTATTTGGTTTCAAACGTAGAACAATGAGAAGTGTGACACATCCGTTTGTAGAGAACCTTTAAGACGGCAATTTCCCTCGAGGGACTAATGATGTTCCTACAGTGTGTGTGTGAGAAGAACTAAGGTGGCTGGGGAGGATCCGCCTGCTCCAGATCCATTTCCTGTCCTGTCCCTGTGCTGTCTCCCTTCAGCTGCGATCCTATTATGACTAATGCCCCATTGAGAACTGGGAACGGCAGTAGGGAAATCCTCGATTAGCCTCGGGACCCGCTCAGAGGCTCAGGAGGACGCTGAAAAGACATGTTTGCATTTCAGAACAGGAGCTCCCCGGCCCTGGGGGGGCTGTTGCCTTCACGCTATCCAAAGGTATTCCCGTTGGCGCCGACTCATTTCACCTCTTGAGGCTAAAAACGCAGAAAACCTCACAAACAAATAAGTGACCGCTGACCCCCCCCCGCCGGGACCATGGCTACAATCAACATGTCCAGCCGCTTTGTTTAGTCACATGTGCATTATTCCAAAAACATGTGTTTTCAACTTTGTTTCCGTTGGCGCTGCCGAGCTCCGCCCACTCCCCTAATGACGCCGGCGCCCTGTAATTTCTTCAGCGAGGCCAACTCTGATTACAGGGTGGGACCGCAGCTTGAAGCCACGCGCCATCGTTCCCGTCATTGTTTGCTGTTTGCTGTGTCGCCCCGCAGCTGGGGGCTT
>JBBMJM010098003.1:1361-12217 GCA_037832705.1 Centriscus cristatus
CCCCCCCCCCGCCCCCCCCCCCCCCCCCCCCCCCCCCCCCCCCCCCCCCCCCCCCCCCCCCCAGATGGGAACATACAGATCCAAGGAAACAAGGAGGCGATGATGAGATAAATGTGACTCTTGAAAATCTGCACCCTGACATCATCCACCGATGTACATCAAGTATAGAATTCTCTGACAAAGCCGGGGGGGGGGGACCTATGCCGAGCCGCACTGAGTGGGCTGCGCCTCCGTCCTACAAGCTGCAGTACATCTGCCAGGCCTGTGAGTGGCGCTGTAACGCTGCCATAGAGACACACCCACAGGGGGGAGGCGCATTAAAACCCCTGCGAAGAAAACACAGGAGAATACGAATCAAACTAAGAAACAGACATTTGTGGGGCTGGACGCTCAGCAGCTTCTGCAGCCGCCATTGTTGTTGTGGGCGGGGTTAGCACATGCAGGAAGGGGCGGGGCTATGACGTGATAGCTTCAGGAAAGTGCACACAGACACAGTTGTTCTCTCTGGGATGTGGTTTCATAAACGATGAAACCCGAAAGCAATGACTGTGGAGTGGTCTGTGCACCAGGTCCACGGGACGGATCGGACCCACCAGGAGCCCCCCTCACCCTCAGCGGTGAACACGTGGTGACTGTCCCCCCACAGGTCGAACCAGCCGGACCAGAACTCCATCACCATCTTTGGCTTCTCAGGCTGCAGTGGAAAAAAACACATCTTGGTGTTCCAACTCTTTACCAGCTCCGAGCTGCCCCCCCCCCCCAACGCTCGAGAGCTGAAGGGCTGAAATGTGTTTATCTCCAAATATGAACCGTCGTTTTCTCTGTGGAATCTCAGCTGGACCAGAGTGACACTCACTTGTGTTTCCTCCAGATACTTGATGTCCTCTGGGTTCAGCTGCTGAAAGTTGATGGTCTGTAGAGCTTCAAGCACAGGTCAAAGGTCAAAACACCGTTAGACGTGTGACCGTTCTGTGTTGGGGCTGCTACCACACAGGAAGTGTGTGTGTGCGTGTGCATGAGGACAATACCTCCTGCCACCCCTCCAACCTTCAGTCCTTCCGTGTTGTCCGAGGTCAGCAGCAGCTCCGTGACGCCCCTCGACAGCAGCGCCTGGTGGACGACGGCAGGTGAGCGCCGGACATGTGCCTCTGCTGACGCCCCCTCCACGCCCTCACCTGCTGCCGTGTGTGTGCGTGTGTGTGTGTGTTCCTAACTGACTGATCCTCATCATGCCCCTCCTCCACAGAGAATATGCATGTGCAAATGTTGTGCCTGCAAGCGACCGTGCACGTTTTGAATCGGATCTATCAGCAGACGTAATGACGCAGGCGTTGAAGAGCTTCCACACCCAGCTGGGCGTCACCACACCTTCTCCGTCTCTTCACAGCCCAACTTCAGCTCGAGCTTCTAGGAATGTTCCCTTGTACCAAACGGTCACGTGACCGGACATTCTCCACTTCCCAGCTCCCCTCTTACCTGCTTGATGAAAGTCATGTAGAATTGATCCTGCGAGTAGGAGCCGTACTCATTCTCCACCTGAACGGCGATGATGGGGCCCCCCATGGAGTGCTGCGCGTGCACGTGCACGTGAACAAAGGACACACATTAGAGCTGGTGCTTGTTGAGTGCAGCTAGAAATGGAACTCAGGGCTCGTTCGACGACGAGAGGAGGAGACAAGAGCAGCTGGTGTTCAACAGGGATCGACACGAGGACGCAGAGAAAAAGGACATTGTAGTGTCACAGAGGGGCACTCAGAGGGGCACACGTGGGATTCTTCTCCAACACTTCACAGCCATCGACAGCAAGCAATCAACCACTTTGGTCATTCTGATCGAATGGGATGAAAACGGACCTGATATGGGACGATCTTCTTGATCAGCTGATCAAAAAAGGAGTTGACCGCATCAGTGAATCCAACATAGGTTGTTCTCAGTTTCATGTTTTCATCCCGAAGAAGCCAACTGGAAAAAAAATACAGAACCAGAGCACACGTATGATGCCACCAGAAGGGAGGGGTTCATCCGTCAGATTGCATCATCCGTCTTTGAACACCTCATAAAAACACAGATCGTCCTAATGGACTTTCATCGGTGTCTCAGCCGCGCTTCATTCATCCATAACGGGTCTCAGGGCGTGAAGCCCCTGTCAGCCCCTGTCAGGTGTGTCCAACCAATGACCAATGACAGACAGCGCACACACACACACACACACACACACGCACACACACTAATTGTGTGGATTAATTCCATCAAGTTTGTAGGAACGTCGCCGCTGACCAACAGATTTTAGAATTCATTCCTGAACAGGTTCTTTATCGGTATGTTCCATGAGAGCTGATGACAATGGGACCTAAACTGGGAAGAAGTTTACCTGGGGAGTCCACCTAAATCCCACTCAGCACAGATGTACGGCCCTGGACGCAGGACCACCCAGAGGCCCAGGCGGGCGGCGAGCTGGAGGAAGGATCTGAAGAGAAACAGAGTCTGAAGGAGCTGTGACCCGAGCAGGAGCAGACCCCACCAGACCACCGATGGGGCTCGCTTACAGTGCACCAGCGCCCCCTGGGGGTCGTCATCCGCTCTGCAGCAGTCTGCCTCCGTCATCACTTTCATTACTCACTCTATGTCCAGCTGCTCCTCAAACATGAACACACCTCGTTCAGGCTCGTGCAGGTTCCACGGGACATACCTACAAGAAGAATGTCATTTAGTGGTTCCTCAGACCTGACAGACGAGCTTCACGGAGCAGCAGAGGGAGCGTACGTCGTCAGGGTGTTCAGGCCACAGGCCTTCATCTTCAGCAGCCTGTCCTCCCAGTAGGCTACGGGGACACGGAAGTAATGAATGGAGCCTCCCAGGATGCGGAAGGGTTCCCCCTCCAGGGTGAACTGAGGCGAGTCTGCTCTCAGACCCTCCACCGGACCCATCTCTGTTCCTTCAGGCTGACTCCTAGAAGGACAGGACAATCAACATATTCTCATATTCCTCCAAGAACCTGCTGAACAAGAGCGTCCCGTTCCAAAGCCACAACGGCCCGGGACAGGATTAATAGGAAGCATCTGATTTGGTTAAAGCTGCGTTGAAAGATCTTCACACAATCATTGCAATGTTTTCTTTCCATGTACTGTTACTGCTGCCAAATGTAACGAGGCCTGTGTACCTATTTATACACACCACAGTACAAAAACAATTACACCCACTTGAAAAAAAATACAGAAAGTGTTGGAGAGGTGAAAAAAAGAGAAGAAAAAAAAAAACAACTAAATGGGCTCGTGCACCACACCCCCGACCCCCCAAACATTAATGACATAGAATACTCCAAAAACTCAACAATCATCACACACAAATCTGGATGAAATGAAGTGTAGAAGTGTTCAAACTATAATGTGATGACAGTTGGCTGCAGTGAAGCTGTTCCCTGTTGGATGTCACCAGGCGAGTAAGGTCAAAGGTCACAGGAGCATCTGATTTAACCAGCAAATCCTTCAAAACATGAACCTCCACATGAAAAGAGATGCCAGGCAGGTTTACACGGATCTGTCACACACAGATCTGGACTTTGTAAGTTCGTCCGAACATGTCTTACCTCGTATTCCACGTTGTAACAAACGCACCGACAACGACACAAAGCAAGACAACGTATCTTTGCTTTAAAGACAGACGAGGACACATGGAGGAGCTTTACGGGGTCTGATCGACCTGTCAGTTGGTTGCAGTCAGTGTCCGGTACATTTGAAGTGTGTTAGGAAGTTTGTGTTCCCACACGCAGGCTGTCAGTGTAAGGGATCAACTCCATCTTACACCGCTGTGGAATAGCGCAAAACTCACTTTACCTTTATATTTGTGTCCCTGTTACTTGTATTATTGTCTTAGCGAAGGAAAAGAATCGCTATTAGACGTGTTGACGCGTCTATATTCCACAGAGGTATATGCAAACCAAGTGTGATATCTACTCAGTAACACAGATTACGACCAGGACCCTACTTGCACACAGTCCCTTATCTGCAAATTGTGCTTCGCTTTTCAACCACGAGGAGTCGCTGGTGTAGAGACAGTTCCATTCTATTCCAACTAGACCAGAACCTCCTGAACCTGAAGGATTTCTCTGTCTCCCAGTGTTACATCCAGTTTCCTGGATGTAACAGGAGTTACCCGAACATTTCTTCTGCTATACCAGTAAGAGGGCAGACACAATCAGAATCAGAAGTACTTTATTAATTCCTTTGGGTGACCCCTCAGGGAAATTAAAGCTCCAGCAGCAGCAGTAAACAATAATCCAAATAAACGAATAAACTCAGGTGTCAGGTGACTCTACATTACTTTGATACTTTGCTCTCTGAGCTGTTTTGTATTTATTGATCAATTAATACAATCTAATTAATTAATATAATCATTCTGCACATTCTACTCTGCTTGGGTGCATAAAATGCTGGAGGATTTACCGGTTTAAACTGATGGTGGGCTCGTTGAAAACGTTGATAAATTCCGACTTCGAATCATTAAACACAGGACCCTACTCTGAATCTTCGCTCATACAGCCATGATAACAGTTTGACCTTTGGCAGCAGACACGCCTTCACACGCTTCTCATTGGACAAGAGGCCTGTCTGTCGAAGGAATTACTCTCTCAGCCAATCACGTTCTAGCGCTGGTAAGCGTCTCTCTCGTGTCCCTCTCGTTACTGACCAGGAACAGGAAGTCCTCTTTCTCTTCACAATAAAGGCAAACCAATGCGGTCTCATGAACAGAAAAGACGAATTTGTGGCAAAACACGCGTATAATGGTCCAAATTTTATGCTATTATCCACATGAATGCACTCGTATGAAAACAATGACGTCAATCATGTGTAGTATTGTTTTTAAAATGATAATTTCTACTGTTGAACCTACATTTCGTCAATCGGAGCTCTGGCTTTTCCATAATATACTACATATTACATACGTATTCAAGTTGATATAGCAGACAGCATAAATAGTCCGTGCCAGGAGTAATTATTAATTTGGAAGAGCTATTATACCTGTAGATTTGCCAATGAAGACACATTATTGTGGCTTTATTTTGAAATGGATTACCGGAAGCACAACCACTCTCCGTTACCTTCACCAAAGTGTCAATGGTTCTGTCTGGACGCGGATGTCGGGGACAGACGTCTCGGTCATTCAAACTTTCCCCTGCCCGTTTCCTCACCAGCCTTCGACTGCTGTTAGCTAACGTCACAGGAGACGTACTGGTCCATTCGGGACCTCTGCAATGGTCGTGTAGCAGTTTTTTTTCTAGAAGCTGAACTATCTTAGCCTAGCTTGAACTGGTGGGCTGCTGAACTTCCCACTGTTGTTAACAAACATTTTCAGTTGTCGTTTCTTTCTGTATGTTGCTATGGGGCCGTTGGTAGTTGTTCTTGGATGCACCCTGGGATTGACGTTAGCTGCCTACAAACTGGGTTTATTTTATCAGCTGTTTCACAAGGTAGGTTAACAATTTCTTTCGTTTGTTTCCATAGACTCGGTGATAGATGAAATGATCGTAACAAATACCAGCTGTATGGAATAAAACCCCACCTGAGCCTGCAGGTGACACTCCAGCCGTTCGTGTAATGTTAAACTTTGACCAGCCTGGTTGTGTTCTAGAACAAAGGCCATCACCTCTGTGCTCATTGTGAAACGTGATAGCAGCGGCTGGTGACAGGTCATCACATTGACCCCTAACCTTTGTGTTCGTGTTCTGTCTCCTGACTTATCATCTGTTGTGTTGCAGACTGAGACAAAGAGCCCACGGCATGGTGGTGAAAGTGTGGCAGAGGTCCTCCGTGCTCATGGGGTCAAGTACATGTTCACCCTCGTCGGTGGACACATCTCCCCAATCCTGGTGGCTTGTGAGAAGGTGGGCATCCGGATTGTGGACACCAGACATGAAGCGACGGCTGTCTTTGCTGCCGATGCTGTGGCAAGGCTTTCAGGTGCAAACGAACGATAAGACCCACACTGGAGATTCCCTGTGCTCAGTAGCTGTGAAGTGTGGATGAAGTGTGTTTGTTGTTAAGATAAGACCACTCACGTTTGATTGTGTTCTGCTTGATGGTGTTTGTGCTTTCTGGCTCCTGTCGTAATCTGTTTGATCTGTCGTGCTGCTGGAAATGTGAATTTCTCCTGTGTATCGATCCATCCATGTATACATCTATGGATCGATCTGTCCATGTAAGAGCGTTCGGTCAGTGCGGTGATCTCTGACGTCTCCATCAGGCACCGTTGGTGTCGCAGCAGTCACTGCAGGTCCGGGCCTCACGAACACAGTGACGGCTGTGAAGAACGCTCAGATGGCCGAGTCCCCATTGCTGCTTATGGGAGGAGCTGCTGGCACACTTCTACAGGTGGAGTCCGATTGTCTACTGATGAATATGAGTCATGTCTAATTCCTTGATCCATGCAAGCAGGAGAAACGTCCCTGATTTCTGACTTGAGATTTTGCTGCTAATCACATGTTTAGGATCTCACCTGTCGCTGTTGTCTGTCTGTCGTACAGGGCAGAGGAGCTCTGCAAGACATCGACCAGATGTCCCTCTTCAAGCCTCTGTGTAAGTTCTGTGCCTCCATCAGGACCGTCAGAGAAATCGTGCCTACTCTCAGAAAAGCCCTGGCCATCGCCCAGTCTGGAACGCCGGGTCCGGTTTTCATCGAATTCCCCATCGACACACTGTACCCGTTCCACCTGGTGTCCAAAGAGTTCGCAGTGAAGAACCCTCCCAAAGGCCTGATGGGGAAAATTGTCTCCTGGTATGTTGTCAGCATGTAACATGAACCTGAGTCGTACTTTTAAAGAAACATTTCTTCTGTCGTCAGTTGTTACTACGTGGGTCAGGTGATTTTGTGTCATGGTCTGTCTTCGTGTCAGGTACCTTCACAACCATCTCATGAACCTTTTTGCTGGAGCGTGGGAGACGAGGGACGTTTCCCCACTTCCTGTTCACGTCCCACAGGCCACTGACGATCAGGTACGTACGCGGTTCATATTCACGGTTCGGTGTCAGTCGACCATTCTGACAGGTTCTTTTATTCAAATCAGGTGCAAAGGTGCATTGAATTGGTGAGTCGAGCGAAGAAGCCCGTCATCGTCCTGGGGAGTCAAGCCACGCTGCCCCCAAAGCCAGTGGAGGACGTCAGGTGACAGACGATGTCTTTTCTTCCTCGAGGCACCATTTGTTTCCATTGAGCTCATTCTTCCAGTGACGCTTTTCTGACCGAACATGTTGTCCTGCAATGTAGGAGGGCACTGGAGGAGCTGGGCATCCCGTGCTTCCTGGGGGGAATGTCCCGAGGCATGCTGGGTAAAGACAGTCCCATCCACATCCGACAGAACAGACGAGATGCTCTGAAGGAGGCTGATGTGGTGATCTTAGCAGGTGAGGAACAACTCGTGAATAACATCGACTTGAAGCATTTCTTCCTCAGAGGAGAATGACGTGTGGACGTGACATTATAGAACGCGGCTGTACGACAGCTACATGCTGGAGGTTCAGTCGTACTTTGAGGGTTGCCACAGTGACGGCTCCTTTCTCCGCTAACTCACATGAGTAATGAACGTCTTTGTATGCGCTGGCTTCGTCGTCCCGCCAAAGTACTGTGTTGGGTCAGAAGCTGCCCAGAGGTCAAAGAGGAGTACTAACAGTCTGTGGGGTGACTCCAGGAACGGTGTGCGACTTCCGCTTGAGTTATGGTCGAGTCCTCAACAGACGGAGCAAGGTTATCGCTGTCAACAGAGACAAGACACAGCTGCTGAAGAACTCAGATATGTTCTGGAAACCAACTGTAGCCATCCAGGGTATGTTCTACATCATCGTCTGGGCTCAGTTCAAATTGGGGCTGTGGCATTTTTGACAGAGATAGATTAGTAATTACAGTAGTGTATAGTTTTAAACTGCAGTTAGCAGTGCGTGACGTGTGACAAAACGCTTTTCGAAGCAGAACTGTTTCCGTTCCAGGTGATGCTGGCTCATTTTTAGTGCAGCTCTCCAAAGGCCTGAAGGGCCATCGCTGTCCACAGGAATGGCCTCAGAGCCTCAAAGCAGGAGATGTGACCAAAGAGAGCGCAAACAGGTAAACGAGGCTGAATGACTGAATGTTCTCAGAGTTTGACTGTTGTTTGACATAGGCTCCTGTTTTATGACATCACACACCTGCTTCCATTGTAACACTTACTGAGTAAAGCTCATGTGATGCTGATGCTGGTTCAATACCAAAAACCACCACTAGGTGTTACCAAACTTCAAATTGTAAGCACTTTGGCAAAACCTACACAGATGCTTCGATGTATCCGTCCTGTGTACGTCTCTTTGCCTTTATAAATCCACGTAGATTAAAGCTTCTAGTGACCACGTGAGATATGTATAATCAACAATAAAACCAACTATACACTGAGTCACCTCATTCTTTCAAATGTTCTCCCGCCTCTGTCAGTCTGAATCTTTAGGAGAGAAATGATAGTCATTGCTTTTCTTTTCAGTGCTAAAGCCAATGAGAAGACAGAACATCACTTAAATCCCTTGAAGGTTCTCCACCATCTGGATGAGCTGATGTCAGAGGACAGCATCATCGTTGCTGATGGGGGGGATTTCGTGGGAAGCGCTGCGTACATCATGAGGCCACGAGGACCGTTGCGCTGGCTGGACCCAGGTGAGACCTCCTTGTCTGGCCTCCACTTACCTATGACAGCGGCGTGTTTTTGGTTTTCAAAAGATAACAATGTAATTCAATGAATGTGTGACAGAAATACCATTTTAAAACCTGTGTTAGTCAGCAAAACTGTCCCGTGTCCTTTCAGGAGCCTTTGGGACGCTGGGAGTGGGAGGAGGATTTGCACTTGGGGCAAAACTGTGCCGGCCTGAGTCTGAGGTGTAGTATGAATACTTGGCGTTCTGTGATTGTCGGCGGATTGGTCGAGTCATCTGTGCAGGTGTTTTCCAGGTGTGGATCATCTATGGCGACGGCTCGTTAGGATACAGTGTCGCAGAGTTTGACACATTCACAAGACACAAGGTAAAACTCCTGATAGACAATGTCTTCACGTGACCTATGACACCTGAGACAAGGGGGGTCATTTGGGAAGATGTCCTGTTCAACAAGAAGTTTTCACACCCACACCCACCTGAGAATTGGTGAACTGAAAACAAAAGTGATTTTTTTTTTAATCACCAGAGACCAACAAGTCCCTGTTTGTCCATATTTCACATGACGTGCAGAAACATTACATCAATAGTTCAGTTTTATTTCACGATCCCATCGGGCGTGTGTAGTAACAGTTCATCCTCTGTGCATGTTTTGTTTTTCTTCTGGTATCTTACGTTCTCCTTCCAGACACCAGTTATCGCTGTGGTGGGAAACGATGCTTGTTGGAGCCAGATTTCCAGAGAGCAGGTTCCCATACTCGGCAGCAACGTGGCATGCGGACTTGCCTTCACAGGTGATTTCTGCATGTGATGCTGAGTGCTCGCTGTGACCGTTTATTCCCTGTTAACTCCAGTGTATCCAATCTTTCCTGACTGCAGATTATCACACGGTGGCTGATGGGTACGGTGGAAAGGGTTACCTCATGAGGCGTGAGGATGAGGACAGGCTCAGCGACATCATCAGACGGGCTCAGAAGGAGAGCCAGGAGGGCAAAGCTGTTCTTCTTAATGTTCTGATAGGGAAGACCAACTTCCGAGAGGGCTCCATCTCTGTATAGAGGAGTGTGTGTTCCTCCTTCACACAAGTGGGTGAACTGTTTGGAAGAATGGGACGATACTGTGCTGAGCCCCGATTAGACCTTTGCTGATCCTTTGTGCCCTTAAAGCCATAAGTCCCATTTCAAAGAGACCTTTAAGAGATTAAGAGATCAGAGTATCCTGAGTTGTACTTTGTTTCCTTCATCAAACTGCTTCTGGTGAAAAATAGGTGTCAGTAATGAACATGGTGGTATGTTGGTGGTAACAGCTGTGATTGACTCCAGTGGTGGAAATGATCTTATTATTAATCACTATGCAGTAATACACAGTTGAGCATTTGAAACTTGTCTCTTTCATATTACTTTCATGTCATGTTTTGCTCACTCAAACAATCGTCTGCATTTCAAGAAGGGATTGTACGGCAGTTGTTTTTTTTGTTTTTTGTTTGTTTTTAATAGCCTACATTAAGGAGATACTTCTTACAGTGATTGGTCATCATATGCAACCACGATGCCTTTTCTCGTGACACAAACTCAGAGCCTGTCTGTGACAATGTGGCAGATTCCACTGCTGTAATGTTCTTCACTGGCTGATGATTTGGGATCATCTCTGGAGCATTGAAAATAGTTTTGAATATTGATTGATGCCTTTTAATACTTGATTGTATCTTCACATACAACAATGTAATGTATGGACTGAAATAAGTTTACTGATTTAGCTCTGAGTGGAAGTGTTTTAATACTAACATTTATGCACCTCTTGGGGCTGTCAGTTAAATATATGACGTGTATAATGTGTGTTTTATGATTGTAAATGATTTGCTCACAAAGGGAACAAAGACGTGGGTCGTCTCACAGCAGCGTACTTACTTTTCCTTTGATGTCCTTAGGGATATGTATTTTGAGGAGGAACATTTTTGAATTCTGACATGTTATACAAAGAAAATAAATTTGCTCAACTGCATCCATACAAATCTGCACAGCACAAGGTTTGAAGGACACTTTTCGACATGTAAGAACAGTCGTTACACCAATGTAAGCACAAGTTCAGTCATTGAGAGTGCGCGTGCGTGTGAAGATGAGTTCTTCGTTTTAAACGGGATGGCAGTCTAGCAGTGTTTCCTACAGTCTATGCTGACATGTTCTGTTGTTACTGGGG
>JBBMJM010098114.1:3290-16433 GCA_037832705.1 Centriscus cristatus
TTAAGAGCAGTGAGGGAAAAATACTACCTCCCTGATTCACGCAGAGCAGCGATGGAAAAACAAAGTTTGTTTGTCTCTAAACCAGGTGGAGGCGCCACCATTCTTCTCGAGGAGTGAAATATGTCGTCTGGTTCTTACTGGTCTTAATCTCTGTGGGAACATGACATTTTTTTGTGGAATAAAGGGACCACAATTTCCCCATCAGTTGTGGATTATGTAAAATGAAAACAATGATTTGTGTTGAACATCATTTTTGCAAACGTTTTTACATTTTTACAATATTTTTTGTAATGCAAACTCTCTATCCTAATGTTCCTAAATGATGTGCTTATATAATAAAGAACCAAAAATGCCAATAAAAGCAATTTAATACAAAAAATACTCAAAACTATAAGAGGGGGTACACAACAAACGTAAGAGAGCTTGTAAAATAAAAAAATAAAAAAGTATTCAACAGTGTGGTCATTTCTCTCATGAAATAAAACAGTACGTGACGAACAAGCTGTAGTTTGTACTTTTACAAACACCGGACGCGAGTACTTCCTGGAGCCTCGGGTCCGTTGCTGGCCGCCGTAAACTGGGATTGGTCAACCATCGAAGGGGGCGGGGCTTAACGTGCTACGCCTGTCGTCAAAACAGGGGGCTGGGGGGTGACAGTAAAAATGTAGTTGACGTAGAGCAAATTAGACTTTAACGATACTTTGCGCTTTTGATTGTTGAAAGAAGAGTCAGTGAAACGGTGGAAAGTCGTTACCGTCGTCAAGGTAAGACCGTTATAGATCCGTGTTGTTCGAGGACATGCGACCCCAAAGGCACCTGAACGTGAGCGTTCATTGCGTAGTACGGCTGACTTCCGGAGCTATCATATAGGACCGGACTAACACCTTGTTATGTGATTTAATATTTGGTCATTGCACATGAGTTGGTCGATAGTATATCTCTCTCTCTTAAGTCTTGACATGATAAGTATGTCCCATGAAAAGTCTTGTATGCCTCAACTCCATCTGAAGTTGGTCGGTAGTTCCTATCAGGTTTCCCCCTAAAATAAGAGGCAGCGGATCATGAAGGTTTACATGAAGAAGTGTTGGTTGTTATGTATTTGTTCGATGGTTTCTGGGAGGGGCCTTCTTGACTTAAACACAACATACACGACACAAAACTAACTGGTATGTTTTCTTGAAAGGTTGCTTGACAATTCTCTACATATTATTATGTTACATTGATATTATTGTGTGAAAAAATGTACTGATTACTGATCGAGTGGTTGAACTAAATGTTCATTATTTAATCACTAGTTTGGGTCTTACGTCGGCTCAGTATACAGTGGTAGTGGCTTTATGGTTTGGTTGGTGTGTGTGTATGAAGACTATGTTGGTGTACAAGTGGCCCAATCATGTCAGTGAATTGGAAAACAGATGGAGATCCAGAACATGTTTTCTCGTGTTCTCCACTTACCGACTTCACAACCACAAGAGTGAAGTTAAATCAGCAGCCATCATGTTGTCTCGTTGCTCACAGAACAGACGTTCTAATATGGATTGGCTCCAGTTTATTCAGACCCGGGATGGCGGCACTGCATCGCCTGAGGCGGCGCTCCTTCGCAGGCGTCGCCACCTCTGCTGTGCACACCGGCAGCCTGCACACCAGCAGCCGGGCCTGCGACAAGCAGCATTACAAAATGCTTGTGCTCGGAGGAGGAAGTGGGGGAGTTGCGATGAGCGCTCGCATGAAGAGGATGCTGGGAGCTGAGAATGTGGCTGTTGTGGAACCCAGTCAGGTCAGTCATTGAAATAACGACCCTAAGATGACCCAAGCCATCCTGCAAGATATGATTTAGGCAAAAGTTGTAACTTTCATTTGTGAAATCCATCTGTGCACCGTCATGTTTTGGCACATACTCAGAAATGCAGTGTCCTGTGTCTTGTTTAACAGTTTCCAACTTTCAGATGCACTACTATCAGCCACTGTGGACGTTGGTGGGCGCCGGTGCAAAGACTGTTGCTTCATCAGGTCGTCCAACAGGAAGTGTGATGCCATCAGGAGTGAAATGGGTGAAGTCAAAAGTCCAGGAAATAAACCCAGACTCCAATACTGTCCGCACAGATGATGGGACGGAGGTATGTTTGAAAATGTTGACGCTTCTTTTTTAAAAAATGTTATGATCAAATGACTCAAGATTAAGTAAAACAAACTATTTTCAAATGTATCAGTTGATATCTCGTCTTAATAAACCTTCTCTCACTTTGCAGATCTCCTATGAGTATTTGATTGTGGCTCTTGGTTTACAGCTCCATTACGAGAAGGTGCGGCTGGTTTATAAACCCTATTTATGTCTCTTAAAGTCAGTTACATATCCAGCCCCTATTGTCTCTACACATAAAGGTCAAAGGACTACCAGAGGGGTTTGAACATCCAAAGATTGGGTCGAACTACTCCGTTCAAACTGTGGAGAAGACGTGGACGGCACTGCAGAACTTCAAGGAAGGCAACGCCGTGTTCTCGTTCCCAAACACTCCTGTGAAATGTGCAGGAGCGCCACAAAAGATCATGTACCTGTCAGACGCTTTTCTCAGGAAGGTACATGGATTTGAACCACGAAGCGATAAATGATGCAGGCGCTTTCAAATTGAATCTTGTCTTTCTGTTTTAGACAGGAAAACGGGCCAGAGCCAACATAATATACAACACGTCACTGCCTGTGATTTTTGGGGTGAAGAAATATGCTGACTCACTGTGGAACATTGTGAAAGAGCGTGGTTTAAAGGTGAACCTGAGACACAATCTGATCGAGGTGCGAGCAGACAAGCAAGAAGCTGTGTTTGAAAACCTGGACAAACCAGGCGAAACACAGGTACTTCAGGTAACGGATTTTACTCTTTTACTGTTACTGTACCAGTGTACTTGTGTATGTTGAATGAGGCCAAGGACAAATTAGGTGTCATACTTTTCTTCAGTTATTGGTAAATAAGAGTTTCTTCTCTTGCTCTGGAGTGCCTGAATGCAACCTACAATTGAATGCACAGTACATTTCTGTCTTGCACATGTCTTTCTCTGCACCTACATGTTTGCCAAGTGAAGGAAAAGTATTTCAGTGAAAAAGACCTTCAACTTCACTTTTCCTGTGTAGTATGAAATGCTCCACGTCACTCCACCGATGGGGCCGAACTCGGCGATTAAAAGCAGCCTGCTGGCTGACGGGTCTGGCTGGTTGAACGTCAACAAAGAAACCCTACAACATATGAAGTATCCAAATGTATTCGGGATCGGAGACTGCACCAACCTGCCCACGGCGAAAACGGCTGCGGCTGTCGGTGAGTGTTCCTGTTACCAGTGGGAACTTCCCCTCAGCGATTCAGGGAAGTTGCTGCATGTGATTCATTGTCATATTGCATGTTATCAGCTTTTGCCAATCGAAAGGCGCCGTCCTCAGTTACAAAGACTTCATAAAAGCCCTTTCATCGTGACGGTATATGTGTGGGAATGTGGCATCTGGCACCATGACATATAAACTGATGAGGCACTAAAGCAATCACGGTGAAAGAAGCCTCATCACGCTGGCAAGTCATCAGTGTTGGGAAAGGAACCTTGGAACCTTGTTGTTACCTTGTTTAAAAACACAAAAGGAGCTTCATTCTTTCAATTGTCTTATCAAAGCAGTGAAACAAGTTACATTTGATTACTTTTCAAAAGTTTGAACGATCTCTTAAAGATGACGCTGCAGATTCAAACATGACTGGACAAATCACAGTTACGGCTGAGCACCAGAAAAATAAAATAACAATTGGTATTAGACATCTTGCCAAGGCTTTTGCAGAAACTGCAACTGTGATATTCCTTTATATTTCCATTCCAACAAATTGAATTACATACTATTTGTGTCTGTTTATTTTATCATTAAATCAAATAACATTGTTACCTGCAACTAGTGACTCTCCAAATAAGCGAATCATGTGACTGCTGCCAGGATGCATTAAAGTACCTCATTCCTGAATCAAATGTGTCCTCAACGGGCTTTATTTTCTCGTTTCAGCTGCACAGTCTGCTGTCCTGAACAGGACCATCAAAAAGATCCTGAAAAATGAGAAACCTGATAAGAAAGTAATCACTTCAGTTACTTGTCATGAGATATTTAAGCGTAACTTCACACGGGGCTGTGGGGTTGTGACTTTTGAGACGCTGCTATTTCGTAATCAGTCATTTCCTCGTGTCTAGTACGATGGCTACACTTCATGCCCTTTGGTTACAAACTACAACAAAGTGATCCTCGCGGAGTTTGACTACGATGGACAACCGCTGGAAACATTCCCCATCAATCAAGCCAAGGAAAGAAGAATAATGTACCACATGAAAGCTGACGTGATGCCTCACCTCTACTGGCATGGGCTCCTCACGTGAGTAGCCTCTTAACAACAGTTGTTGGTCGTGATGAATAATCCCTGCGCCAGTCACTACGTTTGATGAACTTCTCTTTGTTTCTTTTTGCTCAGGGGTCTGTGGGGTGGACCAGAACCATACAGGAAGCTCTTTCATCTTGGGATGAAATGAAATCTCACCATCCCTTTGCTCTACATAATGGCTGAATGAGACATCTGATAAAGAAGTAAATACATATAATCCAAACTGAAATCAGCTTCTCTCTGCAGAGTACAAGATCCGTATCACCTGCTTTCAGTTGACCTGAAGTTGCCTCTTTTGTTTGTATGCACAAGCTTTACAGAGGAAATCCAAATGCTGGGACATCCTGCTACTGGGTTACAGTGATATACGTGTTTGCACTGTTTAGCCCTGTGCAAAAATATGAATGCATAAAACACAATGCTGTATCTTATTGCTGGCATGTTGATAAAAGACAGATTTTGGAATTGGTGAGAATTTGCTGTGCTGTCAAGTTGTCAGAGACCATGTCAAAGGTTTTCTCAAATCGCCCCTGTGTTTTCCACTTTGTTGACTTTTTTCTTTTGGATATACAGTTTATAATTTACCAGACAGGCCTGTCTTCAGTTTACATCTTGTCTGTTGCTAAAGTGTTCTGCTTTGCTGATTAGTATTATTCTTGTTCAAGGATCACGCGGCATCATCTTCTAGACATCCAGTGCTCCTCATCCGCACTGTGGTTTGATCTGCAAGGGTTGAAACATACATGA
The DNA here is from genome assembly GCA_037832705.1 of Centriscus cristatus. NCBI lineage: Eukaryota > Metazoa > Chordata > Actinopteri > Syngnathiformes > Centriscidae > Centriscus > Centriscus cristatus. The sequence goes on from JBBMJM010098114.1 coordinate 8,435, forward strand.
TTATTTTAGGACCATGTTATGATGCAGAGGTAGCACATTTTCTTTAAATATGTGAAGTGTTGGGGAGTAACAATATTAATAAATTTATTTAGTTTTGATATTTTGACAAAATAAATTAACTATCAGTAACATTACTGGATAAAAATGTAATTGAATTCAAGTTATGTGTTGAAATATCTGATTATCATTTTAGTAACGAGAAAAACTCGGATAGTTATATTGTCGTTTTCGTTCTGATTTGATCATCTGAATGATTATAATTATGTTAATTGGTGTGTTTGTCAGTCGTCGTCGTTCATTGCTGCTGAAAGTTCAAACACTGAGCATCATTTAGATTTAAATTTTCGACATTAGCAGCAAGGAGTCATTTTTTCAGTCCGCCTGAATACAACCACACGCGAGCGAGCGCGCACGCACGCACACGCGCGCCAAAGCCATTTTCCTGTTGACTCCGCCACGTTGGTTCGTCTGCGCCTGTCGCATTCTGCTGCGCACCACCAACGCTCTGTTTGTGAAGAGGAGGCGGGAAATGGCGTCCGCAGACATGGTCGATCTGTGACCAGCTACAGAGCGACAGGCGCAGCTGGCAGCAACAATCGCGGCCCGACCTTTACCGGTGGTCGTCACTGTCGCAGGCTAGAGCAGATAACGGCCGCGGCAAGTTTCAAAACGTTTCCTTGATTAACGGTAAGTGGAGAACAACGTCAACGTGTAAACAACAAATGTTTGTTCCCCTCCGCGGTAGCTTCTCGGCTGCTAGCTAGCGGTTAGCCAGCGAAGGGGGCGTAGTCTAATGGCTGAAAATAGTAATGGAACTGAACTAAATTTCGCTCGAACATGAGCATATCTGGCGAAAATGTCGCTGGTTTATGGTCCAATTTGTGACCACCCTCCATGACAAATACACGTTTTAACGGACAAACCAGTGTCGTGCTGTGGGAAGTAAAGCAAATACAGCCACGGCCTTGCTTTTGCTGCCAGGGGCGATTTGATAGCCTGTAGCTAGTTGTAGCGTCCACCGTTTGGCTCCAAAACCCACAGACTGCATCTGGTTTACGTTCAAATCGATCCTAATTTACAGCAGCTAAAATAAACTGACAAGTTCCAGTTTTGGCTGACGACTCTCAGCCTTGTCATACATTGACAGGAGCGAATGCTGCCGATGGCTACACGAAGTTAGCCATCAGTTGGCTAACGTAAATGAACTGATGTCCTGCCGTTAATGTTGACAGTCCGCTTTTACAGCTCCAGCTAAATGTTTACATTGATTACATGAACATTTAGCCGTGATAAAATACGAGGTTAAACTGTATCCTGTCAGAATCAATATTATGTTCAGTCTTGACAAAAGTCTCCACCCCCCACTTACATGTAAGTAAAGCGTAAGTTCTCGTCTCAACGCTCAGCTCCACAGACGCGTTGTATCCAACTTCAACATAACCTGTTCGTGTCGTCTTCGATTAGTTTTATTTTCAGGAAAAGAAGACAATATAAAACTGCGCCGTCTTATTGCTACCCATGAATAAACACAGTCACTGACAGTCACAAAAAAGAACTAATAGAGCTTTCGTATTTAATTATTTATATTAAAATGTAGATAGAAACAGGTCTTTATAGGAGTTTCAAACTTATATGACGTTTGGGAACGTTTCAAATGTTTGTGTGTGGAGAGATCAATTCTGACTTCGTTTTTCTCGCCTGTCAGATTCTTCTATGTGACCTTGGAAGATGATGAGGCTGAGAGTGCGTAAAGCTCCTCAGCAGCTGAAGCTAGGCCGAAAAACCAACACGTCCCAGGCCAAACGGAAACACTGTGAAGTGGAACCGTCCCCAGTGAGAGGTCGAGCCAAAATGCAGAAGAATGAAACGGGCCTGTTCTCCACCATAAAGAAATTCATCCGTGGAAACGCTGTCAAGGTGGGCGCCTGCTGCTTTTACGTTCACATCGCGGATTTACATGATAATTATACCATTTACTCAAAGCTGTATATGCTGAAATCACTAGTTCTTGGAAATATGTCATTTGTTTGTTTTTTATTTTTCCCTCCATTTTTACTTTCGGCAGGTGGAGCAGGACATCCCTGCAAAGAGAAGTCGCATTGATTGTAATTCTGATCGTGAACTTATAATGTCAACACCACAGACTCGAGGCCTTTCCAACAAATCAGTGTCCAGAGTTTGCCAAAAAAGTCCAAATAAAGGTATTACTTCTTAAATTGTGTTCATTGTTGTACTCCACACTACAGATGACGCTGGGGACTACGAACTCGAACATCTGTGTTCATGTGCTCTCTCCTCGTGTTTTCTTAGACGTGATGACCTGCAACAGTAAACCCTTGAAACAAAATGGTAAAGTGGAGGCCCCCGTCGAGGCAGCTAGCAGTCCACCGCGCACCACCCTGCTGGGAACCATCTTCTCTCCCGTCTTCAACTTTTTCTCACCAGCAACCAAAACTGGTAAAACCAAAGTCCTTTGACATTCACCAGTCCTATTCTACTCAGAAAGCTGAAACAACCTAAAGTGACGCTTGTTGCGCTCTGCGATCCCTTTTTCAGCCACTCCGGGTTCAGACTCCCCTGGCCAAGCAATGGAGGCCGAGGAAATCATGAAGCAGCTAGACATTGAGCAGGCAGAAGAAATGCCAAGCAGCACACTTACATCCACAGAGGGCATCACTCCATGTCACACCACCCCGTTGTTACCGCAGAGGCTGCAGATGACCTCTGACCCCGCCATCGAAGAAGGGGAGATCGTCAATGAAACTGACATGCCCCCATTAACAGGTACGGCCCTCGTCCCGGTGCCCCTGACACATCTCATGTGATTGTTATACCTTCCTGTTTGTCGTTGATTATCATTTTCATTCATTGTCATCACTCATCTCTGCAATGTTTTTGAGATGATGTTACATAACTGTCTGTGCTGTAACGTGAAACCTCATTGGCTGGCTGCCGCTGTTCACGCGACAGGGTTCACGTTCCCCCACAAGGTTCTGACATTCAGCCTGCTCGGCGGCCTCTGCTGTCGGCAGCGCATGAGCTCTCACCTCACGTCAGGTGGCGCTGATCAAGGCGCAGTGGGAAGGCCGGTCTGATCAGTGCGCGGCATGTCTCTTCTCTCCTCCAGCTCCTGGTTGTATGCCGGATGGCAGCTACCCACACACATTACCTGCAGCCCCCGCTGAAGTCACGTACGATGAGGACTGGGAGGTTTTTGATCCGTAAGTGGATTGAACGTCTAATAACTCACTGAGGCGCTGAAGACTTGAAGAACGGTGTGAAACCCTGGAATCGAAAAAAGAGAATATCATAGAAATTAACACAAATTATTTAATGCATTTTTAGATTCAGTGAACAGAGTGAGAGGGAGAGAGAGGGAATTAAAACAAACAGACCTGTTGAAACCTTTAGTTTGCATATAAGTGGAGAAAATCCACCTAGTTTACTGGTTTTCCATGCTATTCAAATTTTTTGTGATGCACCTTTTTTATAGGTCAGGTCTAAGTCACTACTTGAGATCTTTAATCCATCTCTGGGGTCAAGTTTAAATTCTGCCCTCCTGATCATTCCAGAAATCACCTCTAAGGTGACATTGATGGGTTTTGTTTTTTTTATAACACCCGTCAACAACCTCTACCGTAAAACCATTAGGTGGCAGCAAAAACACAGCTCTCACCCTCATCTGTTGCTGATAGGACTCATGAAGAGACAGGACGATTCACTTCCTGTTGTTGTATTTGTTTTTTCATTCTTCTCTCGACAGGTACTTCTTTATCAAGCACGTGCCGCCACTGACAGAAGAACAGCTGACGCGCAAACCAGCGTTACCTTTGAAAACACGCAGCACGCCAGAGTTTTCTCTTGTTTTGGATCTGGTGAGCGAGGACGACGGCACCAAAATCTCTCCCACAGTGTCTCGTATGGGAGGTGACTTGACTTTTCCACGACTGTCTGTTTTCAGGACGAAACCCTGGTCCACTGTAGTTTGAACGAGCTGGAAGATGCTGCTCTGACATTCCCTGTTCTCTTTCAAGACGTAATATACCAGGTAGGAACTGTCGGCGCCATCCACCAGCTGCTCTCCTCACTGACCGAACGTCCTGTTGTTTTAATCCAGGTGTACGTGCGGTTGAGACCCTTTTTCCGAGAGTTTCTCGAGCGCATGTCTCAGATGTATGAGGTAGGTTTTCCTCATGACTCTGCGCTGTCTGTTTTTTTTTTTTTTTCTTTCTCCAAGTCACATGTGACTCTTTTCCTCAAACCCCCTCCAGATTATCCTCTTCACGGCGTCCAAGAAAGTCTACGCTGACAAGCTGCTCAACATCCTGGATCCTAAAAAACAGCTGGTCAGGTCAGCGACACCCTGAAGCTGAAGTCACTTTAGTAAAAGAATGAATCTGATCATTCAATCGGGAGCCGTCTTGTCGGATGCTGTGTTTGGAAGATGTCAATGGCATCTGCTTTTCTATAATAGCACCTGTGTTTGACCAGATGGACTTAAAATGCACTATTAGCACATTAGGGCATTGAACTGTTTATGAACTAAAAAAGAGGAAATAAGTCGTCCTCAGTTGGAATTCCTCGATGTCATCACATGAAGATGCATCCATTTACTGCACTCAGGTCCCCGTTAGCTGCAGCGACACTGCAGATGTTCTTCCCGGGGGTCCGCCCATGTTTTAAAGTAACAAAGGCTCCTGTGTGTTCTGCAGGCACAGGCTGTTTCGTGAGCACTGTGTGTGTGTTCAAGGAAACTACATCAAAGACCTCAACATCCTCGGGCGGGATCTCTCCAAGACGATAATAATTGACAACTCACCTCAAGCCTTTGCCTACCAGGTAAAACCAACCCAACAAAGCCCTGCTTCGCCGTCACGCCGTCCCACCTGCGGGTGGATTGTCTCACTCTGCGCTTGTCTCACTTTCAGCTGTCCAACGGAATCCCCATCGAGAGCTGGTTTGTGGACAGAAACGACAACGAGCTTCTAAAACTCGTTCCTTTCCTCGAGAAGCTGGTGACGCTGGTAGGTTCCGACACCCTGATGTTTTTTTTCCCCTCTGTCACTTCCTGAGCAACTGAACCTTTTTATTTTTCTCATTGAAATCCTAGAATGAAGATGTCAGACCGCACATCCGTGACCGGTTTCGTTTGCACGACCTCTTGCCTCCAGATTGAGAACCTGGTGCTCTTTGACTCCAACACTGACTATGAACATGGGGGGGGGGAAATGCTGACTTGTAGAAGGATACATTCAATGGATTTCTCTTTGCAAAAACAACATTGGCATTATTCTTTTTAAACATGCAAAAAAAATATTTTGGAGTGTTTTTATGCACGTACAGTGGGGCTACCAAGTATTTGGCTGCCACACTGTACACTCGCCTGAGAACAAACACACCTGCTCACCGCAGCAGGTTCTTCACTCTTTTCTCGCATTTTTTTAAAAAAGTGCTGCGTTGGAGACGGCCTCCTAGAAGCTATTTTGTCTTGTTCACCCGTTTGGGATGGACAAGCCTGAATGTCATGCAGTGTTGGATTCTGTGGACCTTAAGGGGGCGTCAGCCAGACTGTAAACGGCCAGTCGAACCTGTATTATATTCACGCTCTTGTAAATATATGTACAGTTTTTTTCCCTCAAGGTTTTTAAGTCATTTTACTTTCAGATTTTAGTATGTCATCTTGTTGTTGCTTTTTTTTTTTTTTAAATAGCAAAAAACAAAACATGCTCGTGTGTTCGCTGAAGCCACACACAGCTTCTTCTCTGTTGATGCCTGCGTTCTTCCGTGATGCTTTACTCCATTACATGCAGTTGTTTCTTAACAAAAAAAAAGAAGGTGCAGTTAAAAAAAAAAAAACAAAAGTATCTTTGGGACGACCATGTTTCTGAAATGATATTTTAAAGCTATATAATGTAAGCTAGAATAGGGTCTAACAGAATACAAAGCCATAACGGCCAAATAATTTTTGGAGATTTGCATCAAGGGTCCATTTTGACACCTTGATCATCCTCTGACAGGTGGGCGGGGCTTGGCAGGGTTCAGGCATCTTGCACTTTGACATCCAGCCCTTTGTAAGTCTGTGTAAAATCTTGTCACTTTTCTACACGGGTGTGTATCACCTCGGTATAAGTGGGGGGGGGGGTAAATTGTAGCACCAGCAAATTGCCAACATGATCGCTTTGAAATCTCGTTTTCCAAGATGTCTTGTACGTGGGATCTTTATGATGTAGGAGTCACAAGTTTTATTGACTATTGAATGATCACTCCTGTTGTATTCAGTGTTACTCAATGGTTTCCTTGAAAATAAATCAATTTTTGTACGATTCAGAGCATCCTTATTTGGAGACATTTTTCTTTTTAACTGTTGACTATTCGAACCGGCATTTAGACAAGCTGACCCTCTATAGCAGGGGTCACCACCCTTTCTGAAACAGAGCTACGTCTAAGGTGTTTAGTAAATCCAATGGTCTCGCCGGTATAATATACACGTCAGAAAATAACTAAATGGCAGTTTCACTTCAACAAGTCATTGACAGTGATTTAACAAGGTAGGAAATTCATGTTTCTTTGAACGTCCGCACTAGTTTCATTTTCAAAGATCATAGTGCTATTTTTAGAACATTTTACAGGAGAACAAGTCACAATTGTTCGGTGAGTTTGATGAGAATCACACACAAAGGGGGACGGTCTTTCCACCTCCATCCAACTTAGATCTAACACTATTCAGAAGGAAGAAATGTTTCGGAACAAAACCCCACGGATGATAGTGTCAAGACGTGGGGATAATAAAGTGTTTGAGTATCAAAAGTACTCACTTAGCATCAGTGGGATATTGCTATTTAAATGCAATTCAACTAATTTCAATGACTGTAGATGAGCTGGTGTTATGACACTTAGAAGAGAATTATTTGTTGACATTGACAGGTCAGTTTCTGTTTTCAAGTCAGTCATGAATCCAGTGTTTGGACATTCATTATACGTATACATATTCCTGACTTTCCTTTTTTTGGCTCGTAAGGAAAGTTAAGACGTCTCTGACTCCCCGCAGCATTGCTGCCCCCTGATGGTTATTGAATAAAGTGTGAACCCATGATATGATGGGCAATTTATTCTGTGTCCTTCAAAAAAAAAAAAAATCATTCAATTCCACAACAATGAGGGCACTTTAAAACACGAGATATCCACCTACTCTAAATACTATTCGGTCACTAGATTAGAGGAAAGCTCAGCTATGTGTTCACCCTCGATCAGAGTTAGCAGCCAGAAAGAAGAAAACAGATCAATGACAAACCAAGTGACGGTTGACTGTGAGCTCACATCTCCACCGATCTATGATCTGCAGCAACGTACAGTTTACATCTCACAATGCGGGCGAACACAATGACGCATCACACAGCCGTGTATCCGATCGCGTCTATTAGAGGGACAGGATGTGTGTTCAAAGCCAGCCGCCGCCCTTATCAATCCCATATATCCTCACTTTGTTTTGAGCTGATTAAAGACGAGGATAATGGAGTGTCAATAAACGTCCCCTGCGTCTCACTTGGAATATGCCTTGGAGTCACACAAAGACACGTCTGTTGGAGCTACAGAAGCAGCCGCTGCAGCGGAACCCTGGTCGGTCACAAACTCAACTATCAAACTAGAAAAAAAAGAATCAAAGCTCTGATGAAATGAAAAGAATAACTTTATTATTGTTGAAGTGTCTCTAGCTCGCCTCCCGTACTACTCAGAACGTAAACACCGATGTCAAGCTGCTACATACAAACATCTTTTCGGTGGCGCCGCGGCGACCGGTTTCCAACCTCACCGTTCATGTCTGACAGAGAGCGGATCAGTCAGACGTTCAGTTTGTACAAACTTCCTGCTGAACTACAGTTCACTTCAGCTGATTTGTATTCCTGCACTGAAAACAAAAAAAAACAGATGAGGTCAGACAGGAGTCTCCCTGGACTATGATGTTTGCAGATGACATTGTGATCTGTAGTGAGAGTAGGCA
>JBBMJM010098223.1:0-11634 GCA_037832705.1 Centriscus cristatus
ACACACACACACACACACACACACACACACACACACACACACACACACACACACACACACACACACACACCATTTCCTCAACACCAAAAAAGAGGACACTTTGCAGCATTTAGTGAGAAAAGAAAAGTCAACCATCCAGTGAACTCCCTGGAACTAAACAATTCACTACATGAAAACAACCGTGTCATGTTACAGTGATTCTGACAGATTCTGTTCATCACGACAATTTTTCTGATACACCGATTCATACCAAATACCTGTATGTATTTGTCATATACTGCAATACCGGTGTACAGCATTTAAGAAAAGAAATCAATCTTACGGGTTTCTTTTATGACAAAAAGTTGTGCTATAGCATAATATAAAATAGTGTGTGTGTCTAAATAACAAAGAACATGTGTAACTGATTTTATTTAGACAAACAGACTTACATATACATTTTTTCATTTCATTTTTCCTTTTAACAAGTCACTCGCTTTTTTACAAAACATGATGCTACAACCTTGTTTTATGACAATAAAAAAGTTTTACTGTACTACAGCATTATTTAAAAAGACAGACTGACAGAAAGTGAAGGAAGTGGTTGAACAAGCACTGTTCAGTTCATCCTCCTCCAACATGACAGGAGGTCAAAGGTCAACGGGATAGGAGTGGAAGGTCACTCGCATTCATGATGAGACTGGAGTCCAGGTTCAGGTTTTCTAGACAGATGTGCACAGGCACACACACACACACACACACACACGTCATTATCAGGAAACGTTAAAACAAAAAACACCATCGTCCTCCAGAGTTGAACGTCACCTTGATCAAAGTTGTTGAGTTTCTTGGAGGGAGAAGCTTCACCCATCACCTCCATGTCCACCAGGTCGCTGTTCACGTCCGAGTCGTTGAGCGCGCTGAGGGTCACGTCTGGAACGACGACAAACAACCGGAGTCTGCCTGAGAATCTGAGTCTGTGGGGATGATTGGATGACACCAACGCTGAGTCAGCAGCAGTCACTCACCAGCTGTCTTCTGCTTCTTCACACCGGACTGGTCGACCGTTGGACCCTGGAGCTTGGGCGCCATGACGACCTGAGCCGCGGGCACAGAGAGGGCGGGGGCGTGCTGCACGGTGGCGACGGACGCTGTTGCTTTCTTGGTTCGATTCTTGGGCCCGTCGGAGGAAACCGCTGGAGCTACGTCGTCATACAACTTCCTCTTCACGGCGCTCTTGTTCTGACCGCTGGGGGAACATTCTATCATGAGACCTTCAGGGGGCCTTCACACCTGTCTGTCTGTCTGTGTGCGCGTTACCCTGCAGGACTGGCGTCCACCACTGGGTGCAGCTGCATCGTCAGCTCTCCCAGCTTGGTGAAGGCAGCTCCAGCAGCAGAGAAGATTTCTCCAACCTGAACCAACAAGTGTCAGCGTGTTGAGTTGTTGCAGCTGCTGCTTCGTGACAGACCACGGAACCAGCAAACACAGGAACCAGTGTCTCCACACGGGCTGAAAAACCCCATCCACTGACCGCCATTTATTTACACAATGATTTACACATGAACAAGTCAATTTTTATGAATGGTTCGTTTTAAATGATCATTGACAAGACTGGCAATGCGCATTGATGTTTATTTATTATTTCCCGTACTTGTAGAAGAACTCATAATGGGGATCTGGCGCCACCTCCTTTTATCACAGATAGAAAAACGAGCCATTTCTTTTGAACGGCTCTTTGACGGGATACGGCTCCTCCACATACGACTCTTTCAGAGCGCCATGGATCCGTAATTATCTCTAAGCAGTGTGTGAAAGGACTTACTTTAGTGGAAGCTGAAGTCATGTTCTTCGTCGAGGAGACCGAATCCAGTCGGTCTCGGTGGCGGAGCCGCTGCGAAGACTTAGACTTTCTTTATTGTCATTGCACAAAAAACACAGTGAGGTTTTTCGGCAACGAAATGTCGTTGCTTGGCTTCCCGTTTTTCACCTTAAGAAGAGCCTCCTACGAGGCTAACAGTGAACGTTTTCTACTTTTGACATGGAACACGTCGCCGCAGAAACGAGTTGGAACCGTGATGATGTCCACGGACAAAGGAAACACAGTCCATCGGGTCGAATCCACTCACGGCTCCTTGGAAGAAGAAGCTTCCACAGAAAGACAATTACGTGCCGACGGCCATTGTTGATGACGTAGCCCCGCAGACTTCTTGCTCATGTTTAATGGCGGTTGGCAAACACCGAATTGGCGCATTACCGCCCCCTACTGGTATGGAGCGTGGGTGAAATTGCTACAACACCCGCTCCTAAAGGTAGCCACAGACTTGCAATTACGGTATTTTCCAGCTCCAAGTGTTGAGTACACAGCAGGACTACGGACTCTGGGATAATAGAGATGATGAAGAAGCTGCGTGGACTTTTGGTTCCAGTGTCGTTCTTGAGGTTTGAACGATTATGTAATGATTTGTCATTATCAGATTTATCTGAAAGAAGAAAACACGATGATCAACCACTAAAACTATGATGTCAAACTACACAAGTACACATTCCACAGCAGAAATCCCAGTTTTGTACTGTTTTATAACAAAGCATTTGACAGAAGCAACAAACACAGAACCAAAAAGATGCAGATGAATCCAGGAGCCACGTCGAACGCGAGCGGCTCCACGTGGCGGAACCTTCCAAAGTAGTGATGTATGATGAAACTGCAACGAACCGAGGGCTGTGGTCTGAGGTAACAGTCCGCTGTATCCATGGTAACCAATCACAGGAGCGTTTACGAGCACTTCGATCTGGAGGCACCATCCTCATCGTCGGGTGGACAGGCGACAAAGTCCGCCAACATGGACGCCATAGCTTCATCTTCCAGCTGAGGGAGACAGAGTCATTAGAGCCGCAGGATGACACGCCTGACGGACATGTGACCGGCAGCAGCTTAGAAAAATGTGGAAATAATACGTTTTCATGAAAACCTGAAAGTCTGGTTGCTTCCTCTAAATCGATCTGACATTGTCCCTATTCTGAGCATTAGAGTGACAGCAACAACTCCCGTGAACACCACCAAGGACTCTCGTACCTTCTGCTGCTTCGTGCTCTGTTCCACCTCTTCATCCTGCTGCAAGTCCTCTCCCTTCCTCTTCACCCCTTTCCCCTCCTCTCCTTCGCTGTCCTCCCCTCGTCCCGCCGTCCCCGTCGCGTCCGTCTCGGGGTCTTGGTGCTCTGTGTGCGTCTCCTCCGGCTCCCTGACACCGGGGCCCGATGGGGGTTCTCGGTCCAGGTGAGAAGCTGCCAGCGGTTCCTCTGGAGGACACGGGGGCTGGTTGTCATTGACGACGGCCTCCTGAGCAGGTTCAGCTGATGGATCCTGTGGGGTTGGATATACAAGACCCATCAGGTACCTCCAGCGGCAGTAAAGGTTCATGAATGTTGACTGACATCGGTGCACACTGTTTGGATGATTCCAGATTTGGTTCCACCTGCAGATGATCAAACGTCTTTGTGAACAGAACTTTGTTCTGAAGGACGTTACCTGCTGCGGCGGACTGCCGGCGTGTTCGTCTGCAGCAGCAGGAAACTCCGCCTCGCCGCTTCTCTGCTTCCATGAGCTCGTCTCCTCCGGCAGCGACGTCTCTCCGTCTCCTCCCACCACCTCCCCCTCCTCCCCCTCCTCCTCCTCCTCCTCCTCCACGTTCTCCTCCAGAGCTCCTCCGGTGACACACAGGATCTGGGGCATGCTGGGGTCATCCATCCGTTCGCTCTCATCCTCCTCTGCCTCCACTCCTCTGGCCTCCTCCAGGACTCCGATGCTCTCCACCTCCTGCATCTTCATCCTGTCCTCCCCGAACGCTGTCCTGTTGGTCTGGATCTCCTCGATCCCCCCCTCCCCCTCCACGCTGAAGGCCACCATCCCTCCTTCATCTACGGCTGCCTGGAGCACCTTCCCCTCCTCTAAGTCCACTTCATCGACTTTGTCCCCTGGTCCCTCCAGAGGAGGGATGTGCCCGTCTTCCTCCTCCTCATCCTCCTCTTCCTCCTCCTCCTCCTCCTCCAGCTCTTCACCCTCTTCATCAAAATCGTCATACTCCTCCCCTTCATCAAACTCTCCATCTACATAATCGCTCACGTCCTCCTCCTCCTCCTCGTCCATGCCTTCCTCGTCTTCCTCCAGCTCCTCATCATCCTCCATGTCCTCCTCTTCGTCTTCCTCGTCGTCCGTGCTGTTGATGTTGATGACGGCAGACTCCTCGTTGCCGGCGGGGGGCGGCGGCGGCGGCGCCGGGTGTTGATGGAGGTGCCGTCCCTGCTGACTCAGCTGATGCATCTGGAGCGGCAGAGCCATCGGACCGGGTGGGGGCGGCTGCAGCAGCATCTGCTGGAGCTGTGGTCGCCCAGGCAACGAGTCCCCCCCCAAAGCAGGGGCTGGAGTCGCCAGCGGGCTGGAGTTCAAAGGTGGGACGAGGGAGACCACGGAGGAGCTGGAGGGGGGGAAGGAGTTGATGGGGGTGGTGGAGGTGGTGAGGAGGGGGGACGAGGTGGCCAGGTCGTTGGAGAGGGAGACCCCGTCTATCGAGCTGGTCGCTGGCGTGCTTGCGACCAAGGAGGGGGGCTCACCTCCTGGAATTGCGACCGCAGCGCCCCCTGGGACCACAGAGACCAGGTTCTGGGCTGCCGACGTGTCCTCCTGCTGGTTCTCCACGTTGAGCATCCCAGGAGGAACGATGACCACGCTGTCATCCGAGTCGCTGCCCAGGGAGATCTCCACGTCGTCCGCTTCCTCTTTGTCGTAGCGGACAAACACGGGCCTCTGCCCCTCCAGAGGTCCTAGTCCCACCTGGTCCGGCTGGTGGAGCGCATGTGGGGACAGGATCATGTCACTGGGGGCGTGGCCCTGGCCCGGCAACCCCGGAACCAGGGAGAGGTGGTTCTCCAGAGAGCTCAGCAGGGAGCCGGGGCCCAGGCCCAGGGAGTGGCGATTGGGGAAGGCGGGGCCTGGGGCGGGGCCTCCGAGAAGGGTCGGTAAAGTGAGCGCTGCGGTTGGTCCCTGGGAGGAGGAGAGAACTGGAGCAGCGGGTTTGAGGGTGAGGGCGGGTAAGGGCATGGCGATGGAGGGAGTGCGGGGATGGAGGAGAGAGTTACAGATGGTCAGGGCCTCGATACAGAACGAGGAAACCTGAAAGGAGGGGGGGGGGTGTTAGCAAACAGTGGAACCACTTTTGCATAAAGCAGCTGGTGAAACCACAAACAGACACTGGCAAGTAGTGTTGTTGCTATGGTTACAGCAGTCGGCTGCCGTTCACGTTCACACGTTTTCTCCCAGAGGATTCTTCCGTTAGCATGTTTGCAGCCTCGGCCCTTTGACCTACAGCCGCCCACGTCACCTTGAGGTTTCTGTCGCTGCGTCCTCTGCTCAGGATGGACACGGCACACGTCAGGGGTGGAGGCCAGCAGGGGGACGGGACCAGGACCAGGGCTAGCAATAACCTGGAATGAGTCCACGACCACACACTGAGTCACAGGAAAGGGAAACTCACACTGGAAGCGTCTGTGGTTGTTCTGGTGTTTTGCTGCTGCCGGAGGTCGTACCTGTAGAGCTCCCGTCGTGTCAGAGCGCTGCTGTACTGCCCGCTGACGCCCCCCGCGGCTTCACAGACGGTGCTGCTGCCCGACTGCTGCTGCTGCAGGCGCACACACAGCGGCAGCACCACATCGTGGAGACGCTGAGAGGTGAGAACAGACTGAGCGGCGGGTCGCGGCTGGGTTTGGTGGCTTTCAGTATTTCAGCCAAACGCTGACACTGACCTTGTGCATGTCGTCCTTCAGCAGCGTCCCACTGGCCAGGACGATTAGTCTGAGAGCTGGAGAACACACGCCTCGTTACAGCAGAGTCACCACAGAGCAGCACACGGGACTCACGGACGCTTTGTACCTCTGAGCGCTGACAGGCACGTGTCCTGATTGGCCAGAACGTCTCCTTTCCTCTGGAGCGAGGGCCCGCCCGCATCCGCCAGAACCAGTGGCTTGGTCCTCCGAGGGCCTGGTTTACCCCCTGGAACCGCTTCGGCTGACAGCCCGGCCCGGAGCTGGAGGACACAGACGGCTCCGCTCAGAGATCATTTCACGAACAGAGATCAGAGAGTCCAAACACGTTGACGGTGTTGCCAGCTTACTGGTCCAGTTCCTGCGTGTCAGCTTCATGCGTTTGTCAACTAAATGGTATTAGACTTTTAAAAATAAACAACTTTCAAATACTATGTTGAATTTTCCAATCATAGAAAAAACATGTGATTAATCACAGTTAAATACATGAATCGTTGCCAAACACTACTGGTTAGTTTGTTTAATAAAGGAAACGTGGCAAAGAATCTGGCCGAAACTCACCTTGACAGACTCCGCCCCCGGTGTGATGTCACCGAGCAGGTGGTTGAATAGGAGCTCCGAGTGGCCGGGGCTTCCCTGAAGGACACTGGAGGAGGCCCCCCCCACTTGGACCCACAGTTCTAAGGTTTTATAGACGGACACGCGCACCGAGCTGTGAGCGGAGCAAAGACATGTTATCACATAGACACGTCAAAGCAGATCGACACACACACACACACACACACTACCTGTAGGCTCTCTGTTGTCCTGGGCTGGCTTCGGGGGGGGGCGTCCAGGCAGACAGCGTCTGAGAGAAGAGCCTCTGGATGACGACGGCGTACTGAACCATGCTGCTGCGGACACTGAGGTCAGGAGAAGACACGCGCCGACACATTAAACAGACTGACAACTGGACACAAACACAGCTCACACAACTGTACTTACACTGTAAGAAGAGCTGACAGGACCTCCAGAGTAAGTGTGTGTATGATGGGCAGGACCAGCAGCCTCACACTGCCATCTCCTGTGAGGCTCTGACACACACACACACACACACACACACGATCAGAAAAACTGACAGCTCTGCTCGCTGATGAGGATTGTGTGTGTGTGTGTGTGTGTGTGTGCACTCACGATGCTCTTGGAGCTGACAGACAGCGCTCGACACACCAGGTTGATGATCGGTCTGAAAGGAACACGTACGGCAGAAGCTGGATCCCCGCTGAGGACGGAGACGAGCAGCAGTGGATCATTTACACCGAATAAACAAACAAAACAGTTTGTACATGATGATCAAGTCAAGTCAATAATCAAGTATTATTGTTACAATAATAAACGTCATCATAGTCATTATTATTACAATAATTAATTACAATAACATGAGGGGCTGAGAGGGGGCGGGGCAAATCATTTAATACAAATAAAATCTGACTGGTTGTGACATGTGACGTGAATAAACAAACAACGCTGAATCGTCATTCAGTAAATTGGAGACGATAAACTTCCTCTGCTCCGTGTGTGTGTGTGTGTGTGTGTGTGTGTGTGTGTGTGTGTGTGTACCAGAGTGTGTGCTTCAGGGCCTGGCACACAGCAGTGTATCTGTGCTGAAGCTGCAGCAGCAGCAGTGGATCTGATTGGTCGAGAGGGGGAAAGGCCAGCTCCACCCCCGGACCTTCGTACTGCATCGTTCCATCTGGAACAGAGAGCGACAAGTGTTGGCTGTGAACCAGATTGGCTGTTTTCATCAGTAAACGCTGAGTAAGGTCAGGTGCCTACCTGTTTCGGAGCCCTGGTAGATCTGAGCCAGCAGGTTATTGGCCGACGCCAGGAGGCAGTGAATATGAGTGGTCCATCCCTCGGCTCGGCCGGCACCCACCCCTCTGTCCAACAGCCCCCCCAGACAGGGAAGGCGAGCGTAACACTGACAGGCCGTCTGCCGGGAGACGAGGACCGATGTGAACGCACGCAATCAAGACACGCACGGTCCATGAGACGACGTCACAAACCTCCTGGGTTTTCTTGTTGCTGCTGTCCATTTTGGAGAGAAAATAGGCTCCGAGTTTGTTCTGGAAGACAAAAACAGTTTGTCGACCTGATGCAGCTCACGGCTCCACGCTCCTCAGCTTACCCTCAGGGATCCACATGCTCGGGGGTAGAAGGTCATGCAGGCCATCATCCCCTCCATGGCTGCCAGCTCACACTGAGGTCACAGTAGAGAGGACGCGTCAGGACACAGAGACATGTTGAGACTAGTCAGGACGTGGGGACACGTGGGTCCCGCTCAGCGTCCTACTCACCTCTGACTTGAGGCCCAGCAGAGACGTGAGGATTCCCAGGACACAGTTGAGACCGACCTCTCTGGACAACTCTGGTATCTGGGAGGAGAACTGGAGCAAATCCTTCAGGATGTTCACCGCCAGCTGGAGGGTCTGAGCTGGAGCCTGGGACTGGAGGAGATGGAGGAGAAGGTCACCGAGTCCTTCAGGGGCTGAAGGGAAACACCTGACATGTGTCCTACCTGTATGACCTGCTGCAGAGAACGCAGCCAGGAGAGGCAGTGCTGCTGAAACACCTCAGAGGAACTGTCCTTCACCAGCATGGACAGCAGACAGAGACCCTCGAACCTGCTCACACACCACACCGACGCATGAGGCCTCAGCAGGACTACTGATTATTGTACAAGTTATTACAATAACCAATGCATTTCTGGCCTCTTCCATCTTTCAAGGTCATTGGGGTCACTGAGGTCAGCTGACCAGCAGAGGCATAACAAGCCTTTTCTGCAGCTGCATCGAAACTGTGGACTACGATTTGCTGACTCATGTGAAGTAGTTCAACTCTGTCCATCAGTCCAAAGAACTGCTTTTTATGGGTGAATGACTGAAAAGATTTGTTAAACTGCTGCAGGTGAATCTGATTCGCTGGTTCCCTTGGGAATGTAACGATTCGGTAAACGACTCTTTTTAATGAACGGACTCTAATTCTTCAGTACACCTCAAAGAACCGTTTTACACTACAAACAGAACGCGACAATGGCTCAGAACTTCTCTTAGTTCCCGTGTTCCAGTGTTTCTCACCTGGTCTTGCTCGAGCTCAGCTTGCTGTTACTGAACCCCACGAGTCCCCCGGCAGCGCTCGAGCTCTGCGGAGGAAAACTAGGAATTAGCGGCTAAAAACAAACGCTAATAACAATAGAACGGAGACGCCACCTCACTCACATACACACAGTTAGTCAGACAGAAACACACACACAGATGTGCTGTATCTCCAGATGTGAACTCCGTTGACAACAAAGCCCGGTGCAGCTAATTCACAGCAGGCTAACAGATTCCCGGCTAACGCGGGTCTGCGGCGGAATGTACCTGTGCCGGGAAGACGCCATGTTCCCTGTAGTTGGACACCAGAGTAGGTAAGTACTCAGAACGCTGTTCCTTCAGAACCGACAACAAACCCTCCGTTAGTCGCATAGCGGACGGGCCATGCAGCCAAGCCGATGCCGCCATCTTGCCTGCCTCTCCGCCAAGCAAACGTCACAACAGTGCGACGCGTGACATCATTTTCCAGCGCTCTTTGTTGACGTCGAGGCGGTTGGAGTACGTCCGAGTAATACGGAGCTAGTACTGATAGTAAACTTGTTTGTGGGTCTGTTCCGATGGCCAACGAGCGACTGCGAGCTCTGGAGGAGGTGGAGAAGGAGATAGCGATGATCCTGCAGTGCGCCGGTGAGCGAACCGACCTCCAGAGTTCATCATAGAGGATGTTAACATTCGTAGTGTGATGTGTTGCTTTCACATGGGATCAGGGAAACGGGAGAGACGTCTGTTGGACGAGACCCGTGTGACATATTTCTGTGGAGATATCGCATTGTTCACAGTAAACGGAATACAAGTTGTATGCGTTGTTCCCATAGCAATACCACAATGGTTATGACATCGGGTTTTCTCTAAATATTGAATCGCAAACTGGGTCTATGTAACATCCGGTAGTGAATTCCATGGCTATAGACTTTAAACGTCAACCAATGTATATAAAATTGGCGTTTCCCTGATTCAATGTGAATGCAGCAACTTTCACCGTCTACCGCCACGGAATTCTCTACCGGATGTGACGTAGTTTGTTTGCGTTGCAATATCTAAAAATGGAGCCATATATATTATGATAACACTAAATGACACACAAGTATTTTTTTTTATTTAATTTTATTTATTGTGAATATATGGATATATGTATATAAGGAACTTCAGGTCGTTGACTCTTTCCACCGTTCACAACTAGTTATGTGTTGATTTGCAGATTGTGACTTCCTGTTTGTGCCCTGGTGGTCACCCACCCCACACTTGATCACTGATCTGATTCACTGCTGCGTTGCCTCTTGCAGGTAACATTGTTCTGGAACTTTCTAAAGACAAACACAACGCCAGCCTTCTGGACAGACAGCTGGTCCAGTTCCAGAGCTCCGTCAACAGGGTGGAGAGCGAACTGAGCGGCCAGATCCGCTACCTCACACAGGTCACACACTTTTCCAGTCTAGTCCAGGCTAAAGATTCCAAGCGTAACAACTTGTATCATGCAGCTACGTGCATCCTTGTCTTTTGTCCAAAGTGTGTCTGCAGCAGTTCAGTGGCTCCTGGAGTCTCTGGTGGACTGAACTACAGTGATCAGGATGTTCTGTTCATGCCACGTTCAGGACAAAAGCTGTTGTTCTCTTCCAGGTCGCCACTGGTCAACCTCATGAAGGCTCCACGTATTCATGCAGGAAGGACTGTCAGATGGCTCTGAACCGAGCCGAGTACGCTAAGGTCAAACTGGGGGAGCTGGGCCGGACCTGTGAAATCATGCTGGAGCAGCAGACGTAACCATCTTCATCATGCCTCGGAAGCAGCTGCAGCGTTTGTCCTCCGTCAACGGCGGAAAACAACAAGTTACATTACAGAATGAACGCTTTTACTTACAGAAGATGAGTCATTATTTCTCTGAAGAAAAGCTTTCTAATAAGTATGAAAACATGTATTTTTTTCTATTTCAAAACTTTTTTTTTTATTTAAGTATTGACAAGCATTTCACTGTCCATACTCATTAATTTACAAAACATGTGCAGGAATATAGACAAAGTTTTCTGTCACCAGTATAAGACCTTAATAAAAATATTAAACATGTTGTTTGAACGAGTTGGCTTTCACTATTAAACCTGAGCTCAGTGTCTCCAACAAAAGCACGTGAACAGGTTCACACTCCGGAGCAGTAGGTGGCGCTACTACACCTAACAACTAAAAATCAAAACAAGGAGGGCGGGCGGGCGCGCGCTTGTACACGCGTGTGTGTGTGTGTGTGTGTGTGAGAGAGAGAGAGAGAGAGAGAGAGAGTGAGCGACAGCCATACTGAACACGCCTTTTCTGCGGCAGCGGAGGAGAGACAGTCCCGTTAGCTCTCCGTTGCATCCCGGTGAAAGCGTGTGCGGTCCGGAGCGATGGCTCGTGTCTCCCGGATGTGTGTGTGCGCCCTGTTGGTCGTTGCCCCGCTGCTCGGTGAGTCTTTGTCCTCCGTCTTTGTCTTCAGTGGGACCGCACAGGCCGGTGCACCCACCGCCTCTGACGATCGATCAGACATTACCAATAGATCACACGTGTGCCGTACTGAGTGATGACGTCATGTTTACTCCACGATTGGTTAATTAGACATCAGGATCTGACACACAGATGTGCGTATGCGCATCACTGCAGCACGGAGGAGTCACACCCACTGACGCGCAAGTCCTCAGTGTCCCCATGTCCACCGCATCACCCCGGAGCTGAGAGAGAG
>JBBMJM010099089.1:0-16404 GCA_037832705.1 Centriscus cristatus
ACACACACACACACACACACACACACACACACACACACACACACACACACACACACACACACACACACACGTTTTTCTCAGCTTGATTGTTCAATCACATTAATAGGGTGGCTATAATTTCTCCACCTTTCGTGCTACTGGCAAGTTTTCACCGAGATAATCTATCAAGTGAACGTCTCCTGCTGCTGCTGCTGCTGCTGCTTGCAGTGTTTTTCCACATGACACTGGGACTCTTGCGGTGGCCCTCCCCTGAAGAGTACAGTTCATAATTGTTGGTTTATTGCAGAGAAGGAATGTTGCATTCATTTCATTGGGGGCTCAGTTTAGGTGGTTGCCTTTGGGGCAGGGGCGAAGGGTGAGGGGGTGTGTGGGGGGGGCATTCTGAATTAGAATACTCAGCGAAATGGGAGCAAAATGACAAATTTGTGGACAGTTCAAGCTCACAAACCCACAACTGTATTGAATTTAAAAAACAAAACAGAAGTGTTGCCTGTTGGAAGATGTTTTTTATGGTGACAGACAAAAACAACCAAAGTGGTTGTGTTATTAAGATTTCAGCCGGGCCATATTCACATTTTGTGGCTGACTGTAAATGTGATGTACTGCATGTCACTTCCAATTACCACTTAATTGCTTGGTCCATAAAATGGCGAAGATGAGGGGAGCTGATTCCAGCAGGGGCGGAATGGGGAGGTGGACACGTGTCCTCCTCACTTGTTCCAAGTGGCAGCGAGTTTTTTCACAGATTTCTCGACACCTCTCTCTGTCTCCTCGTCCCCGTCACATTGTGACGCTGTGTCTGTAGCTGCTAGGTACAAGATGCTGCACTCTGTCCATTGAATGCAGTGGAAATCCATTTACGCCCTGGCTGAGCTTGACAGAAACTCAGCCATACTGCTCCTTCCGTCTCGTGCTGTCCCACTCTTCCTCTTTGGAAGACTGATGCACATGTGAATAATAATAATAATCATCTCAGTAAGTGATTCAGTAGATTCTTTCACCCCAAAAGATCTGTTCTTTTGAATGAATCATTTGCAAACGGGACAACTCTAACAGTCTGCGCAAAGGCGCATCCAGACGTTATTCATTAGGGTGGTCCAAGTGGAGCACAGAGTCTTGGAGCGGCTACACACACCAGAATAGTATTAATTCATATTAATTCTTACTAATAACATTCTTGTGTTTGTAGCATAAGGCCAAAGCTAACTAGACCTATCAATCACAATTGACTACTTTAGGCTAATGGAGGGGGTGGCCCATGCCATACCCGGGACCTGCCCATGAGTTGGTGTTTCACATCCTCCTTGTCCTGTCAAGTTTCCCATGTGTGTTTGCATCCCCACATTCTGAATTCAAGCTGTGTTCTTTCCCTTCTGTGCCGGTTTGTCCCGACTCCTGCCCTCATTCTCGAGTCTTGATCTGGTCTGGATGACCAGTCTTGATCTGGATGAACGGGTCTACATTTCCATCAGTTTCTGCTGATGACTCCGTCTTCCCCGCTGACTGTTGTACCTCTGCCTGATCATGTGCATTTCCCTTGGCCCTGACCTCATGTTGTATTAAAGGACTCATTGTGCTCCATCCTCCAAGTCTCACTCTGGGAACTCAGAGAGGAATACCCATCCAGTAATATGGACAAGTTGTGTCTTTTCAACTCATGTTACCACATGTTTTGTCCTGCAAAGGACAAAACACTCCCGAACAACAAATACATGTGTTTCATCACATGGTCTTCATTGCAACTTGTTGTCTGACCTTTGACACCGGGGCCTAGTGATGGTTGTTTCTCATTTTAAAGGCAGTTGCCAAAAACCACCAACCAAAGTTGAAGGGGTCTATTTGTTCCC
This sequence comes from Centriscus cristatus, assembly GCA_037832705.1. Taxonomy (NCBI): domain Eukaryota; kingdom Metazoa; phylum Chordata; class Actinopteri; order Syngnathiformes; family Centriscidae; genus Centriscus; species Centriscus cristatus. Next base: position 1,848 of record JBBMJM010099089.1, read on the forward strand.
AGCGAGCCAAATCCCTTATGACCAATCTTTCTGTTGAAATATCAGTTTATATGAATCTGCCATGTTGTAAAAATGCCGGCAAACATCGCAAAAAGCGGCGAAATGTGCCGATGTTTCCTCAGTGGTCCCCAGGTTAGTTGTTCTGGCTGCAGCTGAGCACAGGGAGGTTTGGCTTGGATTTGGGCTGAAATGGCCCCAGACTCGACATGAAGGATTTCCAGCGTGTCTTTATGTTCATATCGTCATTTCAGAGTTTACACACAACTAATCCAAAGTCAGGCAGCCTCGTCCTGAATTCCAGCGGTGAAGGGGGAAGAATGTGACTTGCCATCCTCCGTACTATCTCCTTCCTCCGCTGCTCTCCGTGGGAGTGAGTGCCTCTCAGGCTCGTCAGCTCGGCGCTGTGCCAGCGGCATTTGGCTGGGGAACGTTATTTGGAATTCACACACATTTGAAGGGGACACGGCGGGGGCATTTTCTCAGCACTACAGGGGTGCTCTCAGCGGGGAGGAGGAGGTGGCTTGGGGGGGCGTTCTTGGCTCGGTTGCTGGTAGATCTCAGAACGAGTGCTTGGCAAATCACAGACCTTAGTGGAGAGCAATGGCAGTAGTTTTATGAATGTTCTGATTGTTACGGACTCACAACATCCTTGGAGATTGTCGGGGGGGTTGTAAGTCTGAGGGGGGGGCAAAGGGCATCTCGGGCTACCCTCTTTCTCTTTGGCTTTGTCTGTCTTATCTACTTCTCTCTCTTTTCCTGGCAGAGCTGAGTTGTCAACTAGATCACAGACTGAAGAACAGCGAGGAGAGAATGATTTCATTTAGGATGGGGAGGGGGCTTTTCTCTCTTTTCTGAAAGTACTGCCTGAAATTGTACAAGTCCTTGTGGGGAGGCGAGTGCGCGGCTACAATAGATGCACAGTCTGTCTGCTTCTCTGACAAAAGGCTGTAATGTGGACGGGAGCTCTGAGGCGTGAATGAAATGCTTGTGTCATGTGTCAGATATGTTCCCAGATAGAAAATGGAAGTCATTTAAATTTCCGTGCTGGTTTATTTGAGAATATGACAGCCCATGTGGTTAAATTAAATCTAAAATGACCTCTTGTGCCTCCTCTGACTGCTGTTATTGATGACTAACAGTGCATGTATACGTCTCTGTTCCACACGTTTTTAGTCCTTACTGTGTTCAAAATAGGCATGAACGCAGGTAGAAACGGTTCTTATAATGCGCCGTCCTCACAGATGAGTTTGGCTCTCCCGCCTGCTGCTGATGCAGAGAACAACTGTGCAAATTATGACCAAGGTCAAGAGGTGTGAACATAAACCTTTCCAGCTATAGCCACCGTACGCTGGCTCGCTGTCAGGCCTCTGTATCGATTTTAAAATTTGACCACAGACTTTAAACCCTTAAATAGCTTCATGGAAGAATTAATCACTGACCCGCATGTCTCCACAGCCCGAGACAGAAGTGAACTCAATGACATGCAGCCGGGAGACCGTCCTCCTGAGAAAGAAAAAAAAAAAAAAGTGCTCGTAATTGTGAACACGCCAGAACGACTTCTACTAAAACCCAGTCGCCACAGTAAAACTGTGGAATTTAACCTTTCAGCATGAGACCAATAATGTCAATGCCTATATTTGAAAATACAGGGTGAAAGAGGATGATGCTTCATGACGAGTCAACACCGCAGTTCACATCTGGTTTGGGTTTAGACCCAAAATCCACTCAGAGACTCAACCTGCCAGTCTGGTATGTGGTGGTATCGTCAGCGTCCCAACCTGCCTCCTGCTGTGCGCTGTCGTTTGTACAAATATCATCACAGTACCGCCGCTTCTCTGCGTAGAAACATTGATACGTTGTCAATATGTCTGTGGGAACCTACGGCGTCAGTAGTTTACACTTGGCTTGATTTTTGTAAATGACAGTTTTAGTGTCTGTAGCGATTAAGATAAAAGGCAAAGGAGGAAATCAGATGATACCCAGTCAGTATCGGGACAAGGTCGAGTGGATTGATGGGTCAACACAACTCTTGGCAGATTGCAGCTTCGTCCTCGGTCCATTGATTCTTTCCAGGTTTAAATGTAAGACCCCTGCTGGCAGTTAGATGTCATTACAGGATGCTGTGGATAAAGTCTGTGTATATGTCTGCTGGGACACCAGAGCTGTTTTAGTTCAATGAGTTAGTTGGCACCTTTGGATCCACTAGTAGTGGAAAACTGAAAACAGATGCTAACCCCTTGATTTATGATCCTGCATACGAACTGACACGAACCCTGCGCTGCACCATTCGCAGGTGTCCTACGCGGTTCGTGAGTCTGCGTTGAATCTCAAGGCTGTGTTGTTTCTTGCAGCGTTTTTCTTTGTTTACGTCAAGCGATAGCCACTGAAAGTGAGCAGATCCTGTTACCGCAGCAACACCAACAAGTTTTGCACGATTTTCTGCTTACGCATCGTTACATTTCTGGTGAGGTGCACCTCAAGATACACCGTAGGCAACGCGTCGACACGAACCCTCCGCCATGGTTTTCATACAGAAGCGTAAAGGTGCCTGGAATAACCTTCAAACATAGTTTTGAGGCACATGCTAATGTAGGGAACGTTCCTCTAGGTTGTATGGTTTGTTACCGTAGCCATAAGAGCACAAAATACATTTTTATACTGTCAATAAATCTTTTCAATTAAGCTGTCTTGGCACTTCAGGGGTGAGGAGGATGAATAGAGGAGGAAGTGGAAGGGAGGGGTGACCGGTGAGGGTGAGAAGGAAGAAGAGCAAAGACGGGATGTGTGAAGAGAAAAGGAGGCGCGAGGCGACGTGGCTGTGAGAAGCCTCACTGTGTCTTCCTGTAAGAATGCAGCCTCTGAACTGGATGTCACGTAGAGACAAAACAATCTGTGAGATGGTTAAAGGGATTCTTTGTCAGGAGAGTCTGGTGTGTGTGTGTGTGTGTGTGTGTGTGTGTGTGTGTGTCTGAACCAGAGATGGGAGGGAAGCATTGATTCAACTGGAGTTTGGACCACTAAAAATATTTGATTCTGTCAATTCAAATACAGCTTGATGTATTAAGTCAGACGAGGATTGTTTGTCAGCTGTTGAGGTCATGGTTTACTGTTAATCTGGAAGCTAAATATAAAAGTATGTAAATTATGTTGAGACAGGGAAAGAGGGTGGAAAGAAAATCTTCCAACCACCCCTTTTGAACATGAAAATATGTGAAACAATTCAGGTGAACGTTCAATAATAATAATAATAATAATAATAATAATAATAATAATAATAATAATAATAGAATCTGAAAACCATGGAAACATGTGCATTCCTGATTTTCTCCACAAGACTAACCTTTGAACTGACTTTGGAATTGATGGACCGACGGAGGAAAATCAATTTCTCTGTTGATCCATGGAGCGCTGATTAAACCGGGTGACTAAAATTGCACAAAGACTGAGTTACCTGTCATGTGACCTCATTTGTCAGGTGTGAACATTAAACTGGGCCACAGTGGCTGAAACATAATGGAACGGAGCTGAAAGACATGCATCATTCCCTTAAATTAGTCTGAACCACGTGAACCGAGTCACAAGTCTGAGAGCGAGACTCATTCCAGGAAATGACAAATTTGACCACCATCACCAACGAGCTCATCTTACGCAGGATCTTTTCTTCTAAGATGAGTTTGTACCAGAATCAAACAACCACCATCCCAGATAACCTGTGGCATGATGACGGGTATCAAGTCTTCAATCAGTCCTGGTCACGAGTTGCAAGCGCGCTCATATAAAATGGGACATTGTTAACGCCATCAAACCCAAATGTTTCCGTGAGATGTTTGTGTGACCACATGTGATCGGGTCTGTGACACGCTGTCACTGGAACGCCGGAACAAAAATCACCTAAAGTGGCAAAATGGGGGCAGAAAGCATGCAGCTTTGATGAAACCCGTCTTTATGACCAAATGCTCCCTTTCAGCAGCGCTCGGGGTGATTTAATGGCTTGTACACGAAGAATGGAGGGGTGAGTCACCCGATGTCGAGGTGCTAAGTCATTTTCGGACTTGCCCCCCTGCCATGCCCCTCTGAATCTTTTGAATGATTTCACTGAAGCAATAGAGGCATTGTGTCAGAAAGCAGAGCGGATATGGGCCTCCTGTGTCAGCCGATGCACCAACCACAGGCTCATTCATCTGTGTGTGTTTGTGTGCCGTGGCAGATGAGTTTAAAGAGAAGCTGTGTTTTTTTGTGCGTGTGCGTGTGTGTTGTTTCCTGTTTGTACAGACAAACACACCCATTGAATCAAAGCTAACTGGGGTTTGTCAAACACTTCTGATTAAACAGCACAATCAAAAGCAACGCTGCTGCTGAGTTCTTTGTGGCTCGTTTAATCTGCCGGACAAAAGAGAAACAAACACTTTTCATATGCGAGTTTCACTCACATGATGTCAGCTCATCACACAAAAAGGAAAATGACAGAAGAAGATTTGATTGTGATCAGATCCAGGCAGAGATGGTGAAGGCACACAAACGGACGTCTGAACTTGTAATTTAGTTTTGAACTAAAACAAAATACATCCTTAACAATTTGTTAGAACTTTCCAATTCAACGTATGTGCTGACTATGTAAAGAGTATGGAGGACTGATGATGCCAAAATGATTTAATGATGTATTTATGTATCTACTTTTAGTCCTCAATAAATGAGCAAGTCTAGTTCAGGACACATGATCACAGTATTAATGTCTAGAAAGATGAAGGCTCTGGCAAAGTGCAAAATAAAATGAAATACAAACTTTCAAAAAGGAAAAATATAAAAAAAAGCAACAAAAAAAAAGGTGACAGAAACCAGTCAATGGCAGAATATGGTCAATGGAGTGGGAATGGACCCTCTGTTGGTCACACAGATCCTGTACATTTATCTGAGACCACCTACATGAGACCGACCCGTGTGATTGCTCAGATTTTCGGGCATCGGTAACGAGATCCAGACCCACTTGCTGACAGTACATCTGGATTCCCAGGCTGAGATATGGCAGCATAAATCCGAAGTGAGGAGGAAGTATCACCAGCACGGTAGCAGTAGTGATGTTGCTGTAATTACCAGTAGTTTCTGCTCTTCTTGCCCTAACTTTGAGATTCCCTGCGGGGCTCAGCGGAGTATCATAATGACGGCAGAAGCTGAATTGACCACTGCATGAGCTGCGGACCGCAGACAAACACGGCACGTCTGGACAAACACACAGATAATAAGCTCTCAAAATAAAGCCTGCCACCATATAGGAGCTCTGTCCACACCTCAATATTGCAGCTATGCTATGGAAACACCGACACATTAACCCCTCATCGAGCCTCCCGCTCCTCATGTTCAATCAGTGCTGGACATATTCTGACCAGAGGACCATTCATTACCAGACATTACAAGTAACGTTATACCTCAACTTTAAACATGGCCATCGACCTTAGGGCCAGTTAATGATAGAAAAATGATATCATTTGCAGCAATGCTCCTTTGTAAGCTGACCCAGAAAACCACATGGGGGTCTCTTCATCTTGACCACGTCGGCTATCGATTTCCACTGAGGATAATGACTTTTTATGTCTGTAATATATGAGGAGATGTTTGATGTAGGCTGATCTGTTGGCTCACTGTGGCCCACTTTCATTGCCGTTGTCAGGGGAGCCGTACTGTGGAAGCAATATATATCAGAAGACACTCTGTGGACATTGCTTAGCGGGCTTTCACCTTTCATTTTAGCGAACAGCTTACGTATCCGAGGATCCACCGCACTCAATACGGGATATCTGAGCCGCTTCAGGTTTAATGCTCGATTGATTTTGCACGTGTGTATTTTTGATAATAACACAGTGTGAATACAATATATACACAGCAACATAATAATAATTACCCACTTTGTGCTGCTGAACAATCCGATATTATATTGGTGTTTAGTTTAACTTTACAGACCACAGAGATATAGACTGAAGAAATACGAGCATTATCGCAATTCGAACAAGAAATTGGAACAAATGCGTTGAGATCTAACACAGACACAGAGGATATAGTTTATTACCAATTATAAATTTACATTGGACAGAGACTAAAGATGAACAAAACATCAATAACAAAAGCAATAATTCCAGGGACAGAGGATTTGGTGAAGTTATTGTCTGGGTGCTGTGGTTCTGACCTTTGACCCCATGCTATTGGCTGTTTGTAATGTTGGTGATCCAGGAAATTCATCTTGTGCTACTTTTGGCATCTGTGTCCAGCAGCTCTACTGGTCTGTACTCACCATGAAGGTATTGCTCCGGTTACCGCACGGCAGTGCCGGAGCTGATCCCAGCTGTCAATGGGTGAACGGGAGGGTCCACCCTGGACGAGTCACCAGCTCATCGCAGGGCCGCATGTAGACAATAGACAGAGCAACCAATGAACCTCTGGATGCTTCTGGAGGTGGAAGGGAGCTAGAGTACCTGGAGAGAACCCACGCCATATAGGCCAATAAAGGGTCGTCTTGCTATGAGGCTAACCAGTGCACCACAGTGTTGCCTGAGGACGGAAAATAAATATTTGTACTATCAATAGTGTGTTCACCAACAGCTGATTTGACACTCCAAACCATTAGGAGGCAAGATACCACCATAATGTTGGGGTGTCCACGTTGAATCCTAGGTTTCTTAGCATTAGTAGAGTTAGATTTTCACTTGGTTTGCTTTCCAACACTCACAATGCTCTATGTAGAGCCATTAAAAGCATGACGTCACACTTGGAGGTTTCTCCACAAGCGGGGTTATTAATAGCCGTGTAAAACAATTGTTTACTGTTCATGGTGAGATTAGCAACTTTTAATCTCTTTAGCTTTAACTTCTCTCATCAGAAATGCGGTGGTTTGACAGACACTGTTTGGGGGCAGCAGAAAAGCTATGTAAAGGGAGTAATTACAGTCCCAGAAATAGGTCAAACAGCCCCTGAAAGTCCCTGACCTTCCGCTCGCACTGCGGCGTCCGTCTGCAACCACAGGGTCATGTGGCAGTGACCCTTTTTCAAGCTCATTGAGGAGGATGAGTTGCCTGAAATTAGCTCAGGCAGCGAATGGCTAACGACCCTAGTTTGGCTCAGTACTCACAGGAAAAAGGACCCCCACCCCCACTCCCCCCCAGCACTCCCTCCCAGGGTTAATGGACACATAGATTTGTTTTCTTTTTTGATTCCAATTTATCTCATTCCTATTGGCATTACCCTTTTGCCTCCATGCTCCAGCTGGGAGGGGGGACGCTAGGCGAAACACGAGACAGTAATGAGATTTTGCAGACGTTGCACCATGTAGAATTTCTCATGATCGTATTACATTTTGTCGATAACCAACAGAACATATTAAATCAGGCCTTCTTGGAGCAGCAGCAGATTGAGTGGCGTGATTACAGACTGCGTCTGACCCACTTTTTTTATAGGCTTTGTTAACGTGGAGAATTTCACTTTTGACCCTTTGTCTCCCATCAACTTCCATAAGATTAGTTTGACAATGTGGAATATAATCTCATTTGTGGCAAAGTTTGACGGATAACAGAAGTAAAAACAGCATTTTTACGTTTTTCATCAGGACAAGGAACAAAGAATTGAGACAGTATCCGCATTTATGAAACATCAGTCAGACCAGTTAGACTTTGTCATGACAAAGGGTCCTAATAGTTGCTTTCGCAGTTGATTATAACCCGATTGGACAAAACAAAACGAAACAAAAAACATCCAGCAGTTATCCTGTGGAAGACTAACTTTCAAATATTTCAACTTTATCATCAGTTTTATCGACATGGTGAAATTATTGTATCCCAAACTGGAGTCTGAGCTTTCTCCTTTTTTTTTTTGTTTTGTTTTGTTTTTTTCCCCCCGATGAAAGACGTGTCACCTCATGTGGCGCTGCAGTTGCATAATTAGCTCAGAATCACATCTACAACATTACAGCATGTTGCTTGACATTACAGCAACCCAGAGTAAGTCAAGTCAGCCACTGAACCGAAAAGAAGAGCAGGCGGGGGGGAAAAAAAAACAAGTATATGTGCTGTAAGTGGGTCAAGTCGAGCCTGCTGGGGAGGCGTTGAGCAGGACTCCAGATGCGAGCAGGGTGGGGGTGCTGCGTTGAGTTTTCCCCGTACAGGCAGGGGTCGACCCTGCAGCATGTAGCCCCAATGAAAACCACGTGTAGCCTGCGGACAAGGTTCCCTCCCGAAACCAGATGTGCTCCGGCTCAGGTGTCAGTCACTGCGATCTCTTTCCACGTCCGACTCGCTGGAGTCCGACTCAGTCTTCCATGATGGATTCACTGACTGACTTGTTTTTTAATTGTCATGTAATAAACCAACAGACCCAAACGCTCAAGTTCTTTGCGAGACGATCTTGTCCTTTGTTTAACACTTGTTCTGAACATGATTCGGAGCTCTTGCACAAGACACATGAAATGACGTTTCAGGCGTGTAACACAATTTTCCAAAATCCTCCATAAGAATGATGATATCTCGCCGATTTAAACCCGTTGGCGTGTCAGTTGCACAGAGAAGTAAAAGGTCAGCGAGTGTAGACGGGGGAACGAGGTTAACCGTAATAGCCGGTTAATTCTGATAAAAGTCAAAAGACACAAACGATACTTCAGATGTGTAACGACCTGGAGCTGACAGGTAACTGATCTTCAAAAGGAAAATCCAGCAGCAAAGCATGAAGGATTATTACTGCGTGGGTCGGGGTCATTAGTCCTGTAATTTGACTATGTGATGGATATGCAGCGTGTTTATTACTCCGGCCTCCGTCTGCTTGCCAACGTTACATAACGATTGGGTCTCTCTTCTCTTCCCCTCCGTCTTTTACTTCGTTCATTGGTCATAACACTCATAAACCCTGCAACAAAAAGGGACTTTCATGGATCCGCTGTTTTGGTTGTGGACCGCTGTTGTGCTCATATTGGAGTCTGTTCCCATAGCGATGATTCAATCAACTTACTCGTGACACTTGGGCTTCTAATCACTTGCACAGACTCCACAAAGTCTTTTAAAAGGGTCATTTCAAGCAGTCGCTAGATGTTTGTGTCCATGTTTGACTGTCAAACATTCCCTCAGGAGGTCGGCAGTTTGAATCCCGTTCCATCCAAGCTGTGTCACCCGCATTGCCCCGTCTGAATGTCAAGCTCGGCCACGGTGGTGGGTGTGAATTGGCACCCATGTTCCCGTCAGTCTGCCCCAGGGCACCTGTGGTCACAGTTGTAGTTTATCACCATCAGCGTGTGACCGTGGAATGAACGATGGATTCATTGTTAAGTGACTTGCATTATTGTCACTGAGCACACACACATAAATAATCTGAAATAATATGAGAATATTAAAACAATTAATGGCAACTGGGACAAGTACAAGTATAAAGTGATAGTAGGACTACAAATAAGTTAAAAGTGGAGTGTCTCACACACACAAACACACACACGTGGTATGTGATAAATGGATATGGACGCATTAAACAACAGCTGTACATTTCTATGTTCTATGCTGAGTGAGCGTGAAATACACAGTGAACGCGTTCTGGTGTAGGATGTTGTGCTGTAATGGGCTTAAGTGGCTGGTTGCTTATTGGATTTAGAAAAAAAAAAAAAAAAACAGCATTTAACAGCAAAATCATATCCATTATAGCGTTGTGCCTGGTGTCAAATCGTGTTGATGTGATTTGGATTCATCCCTCGCTGTTCCATTTACAGTCGCAGAGAGAGATGAGACAGAACCTGTCACACTCGTCGGAAAGGAACGCCGACAGATGTGATTCATGTCGTATGAAGTGTGTCAGGCCGGCTCCGGGCTCTTTGCCGCGCTTTGGTCACCAGTCAGCTTGTTTCAACATCTGTGCCCCCCCGCCCCTCTGTAGGGTTTTCTCTGTTTTCTCCATTAGCGTTTATTCTTCACAGATCCAAAGCATAAGGTTTCATGGAGGACCTGGCTCAGGTGAGTGTGTGTGTAGGTCCTCTTACATAATACACATCCAGCAGGTTTGAACGGGCTTCAAACCCTTTGGCAGAGCTCCAGTCACACATCCATTGACATGCCTTTGCACTTTCCCCTTTGGCTCACATTTCCAAATACCACTTCTATCACCCACCCGGTCCTTCCTCCTCCTCCCTCCTCCTCCTCCTCTGCCGAAAAATCACTGCACGAGTTCACTTATCCGTACAGGATGTGAGTGCATAGAGCATTTCATCGACTGAACCGGCTGTTCAGGGGAATCCGCATGTGTTTGATTTCCTGGCAAAGGACAACAACAACAAATTCAATGCGTTCCATAAAATATGTGTTTCCCAAATCAGCTATCAAAGTGGATGATTGAGTGAGTGAAAACTGGTCATTTGGATTTTAAATAGATCCTCTGTTGGCTGGAGAACATCCATTGACATTGTTAGAGTAATAATCAGTGTTGGTTAGAGAACAACTACATTCATGGTTAAATATGAATTAAATGAATAAACCACACTGACTTTTTAAAAACATTCAACCACTCTGAAAATGATGATGTTTTGACTTGTCCCCAGTTCTAACTTATCAAATAACCACAACTTCTGCCCAATCTAGTTAAGGCTATCCATTCATTTCAATTCAGTTTTACTGTAATAGCCCAATGTCAATGGTCTCGATGGACTTTACAGTCAACACAGTACTACACCCCCGTCCTTGGAAAAAAAAAGTATTTTGTGAATAGAAATAAACATACAGTAACCAACCAAGTGTGCTGAGTCTTCTAATATGCCGTTTCCCAACAGTTACACATTGGATAAGAAGCTTCCCATCTCTTTTTGATTGTTAACACACTGCTGTTTCACATACCACCTGCTGACTACTTCAAAACCAAATCCATGAATTACAACACATTTACTCCAACCAGCAGATGTTCTGAAACCAGAGCTCCTGCTGTATTTAGCCAACTTCCACTTGGGTCATTGTTCAAATGTCATTGTACATTGTACAAACAGGCAAGTGTTGATGTTTCAGACATGTGTGGAGGTGTGTGTGTGTGTGTGTGTGTGTGTGTGGGGGGGGGTCTTTGCAGCGCAGTTTCCATCAGTAGCCTACTGCATTTCATTCCGTCCCCAGCATGTGCTTTTGTTGCACAATAGGTCGTCTCCAGTGAAAACAAAATATGACTTGCAGTGTTGATTTTGGTGGATATGGAAAACATATGGCGCTGCTGAAAGCCACTGAGCTGCTGCTCCTGTGTGTTTGGTCAGAACCTCAGCACAGGACGCGCACATGGGACCCACCAGTCGGAGAGACTGAAAATCGACTGCTCCTGGCGCAGAGAGCATGTCGTCAGAAGAGAGGGTCACGGCTGAGGAGCTGGTGAGGAGGAGAGATAACCCTGTGGGTGTTTTTGTTGAAGGGACATTATTATATAAACAGACTTAATGATGTTGACTTTATATATTTATTCTTTCATTCATTTATATGACGGGATGGGGGGCTTTAAACAGGTTTGCCCAGGGGCCCAGCAAAGTGTTAGTCCGGCCCTGGTTGTTACAGGGCAAAAAGTCCATTAGTAGCGTAGTTCTCCAGAAGCAGGGCGTGGTCATCATCCCCCTGACACAGACATGATTTCAGTCAATATTCAGACATCTTTGTGGCACAAAATCCGTCTTTATTGACATGCTGCATATATAAATCTTCTGTTGTGGTTTGAAAAGAAGCAGCATCACCAGGAAAACATAAATACGTGTGTATTCTGTGGAATGTATCCACCGCCGACATGCTGTCAGCTCACAAGATGCAGAAATCTACATCTGAGGCGTTTATCTACCAGTCTTATCGTGTGAGAGTCTCAGCGCCTCACTCAAAGACATTACATGGCTGTTAATGGACGAGACCGGCTGAACTTGTGACCTCCCATGTGATACTGAAGCTGACCTTCATGATTTGAACGTTTGCCTGGACGTAGAAGTTTAAACAAAGTCAGGGTGATGATGAATTGGCAGTGAAAACTGAGGGTCCAGGATTCACACTCATGTTTTGACAAAGACTCTACAGCTGTTTCGACTCGTATCCCCATCCATCGACCTCCTGACCGTGTTCTCATTTCACATGATACACTGTGGTCCGTTAATGAAGCACAGACGTTTGTTTTGTGATTTTTGTCTGGTTAAGAACGTAAGAGGTCAACGGAGAGACCGCGTCTCAGAGTTTGCCTTCTGCTCCGTCTCTTTTCTCTCGCTCTGTCCGTCACAATAATCCGAAAACAGCCACAACTTCCACCACCTCCTCTGTGTTTCTGTCCACATTGTTTCTGTTACGTCACAGTAAGAAAAATGTCTTTGTAGCAGTTTCGCGCAACCAGCGCAGTGACGTCAGGACCCAATTGTAATGGAAAAGAGCCTGAAGGGAACATGGAGTTACATAATACAGCTTCATTTCTTTATTGAGCTCATTTTCTTGATCAGTGAGAAAGTGAATTTGATTTTGAACGATTCATCCTCGACCGCTTGAAGGACACAAAGAAAAACACTGCTCACGGAAAAACAAACGGGTTCAATGAAACACTATTTCAAGGACGTTGTCAGACCCCACCTGTGCGACAGAGGCGTACGTGGTACGGATGGAAGACTCCAGCGGGGTGGACCTGGACTGACCCGTGGAGTGGAGCAACATGCCCCAACGATGTTTTAGAGCGATGATATAATCAGTGAATGATTCCGAAGCGCTCAGCTCCAGGACGGACAAACAGCGCTGGAGCTTTGAAACGCCAACTTCAAAGCCCGTCGACACATGTTGAGGTGTGAATTATGTGTGGACCCCCCCCCCACAACCCTCTGTCCAGTTTACACAGTGGTGGCTGCGGCGGTGGCGGCGGCAGGGTGCCTTCAACCAGATGTTGGTGAGCCCTATCGCTGCAGGTCAAAGGTCGTGGGCCTACGGTAGGGGTCCAGGAGGGCTCGCAATGGCCATTGAGCCAGGCTGTGTAGCACTTCATCAGCTGGGGGCTAAACAGACCGCGCCCTCCTCCGACCTTGTGTGGTTTGAATTAGGGCCGCCACGATGGAGGTCTGCTAATTGAATTCTGCCCCCACAAATAAATAACACCTGATAGATATTTTTTTAGAGGTCATTTGTTCCCGAGTAGAATTTCCCCGGTTGTGTTCATATGACCTCTTTCCTATGTTCACAATCTGTTTTGAAAACGATGAAACGGGTGAATTAACAGACGATTGTCTGTTCAACGATCAGGATCCGTGAAGACAAGGTGAACGCAAACGCAAATTACAGAAATATGTGACAATCATCAAGCCACCAAACGAGAGCAGAGATGAACAGAGGAGGGAGGGAGTTCACAACCCAACTTACATAACAGAAAGTCCCCAGCGGTCAGGCAGAACAAACGTCTTGACGCAGACAGACAAGTCGACAATTCACATCAGTCAATCAGTTGTCAGAGGAGCAAAGAAACCGCTGAATATCAACAGCAACAAGTTTACAAGTCATTTATCAGACCATTAGTGATGAATTCCTTGGTGTCAAAGCCATGTTATCCCCGAAATACTAAATAAATACTGTTCATCTTCTCTACTTGTTGAACTTTGAAAGGCTTCAGGACAAAAGCATGATTGAAACAGGAGAAAATCTGGCGTTTGTTAAAAGACGAGACGAGTGAATATGTTTGTCAAGATTCTGTCACGGCAGAGGTGGAGCAGACGAGAGGAAGCTACTAGAAGGTTATTTATTACGGCCTTGTATGTTGTCAGGGGAGGAGTGACGGGAGGTTTTGTGCCAAAAAGGAACTTTGGATGTCTTCCACTCCCCGGGAAGTATTTCTGATCTCATTCTCCTCTTGTGTAATCCGGAGAGCGTTTCCCTCGCTGCGTATGTTACTATATGAGCGTCCCTGAGACATCCGAGAACTCTTTATGTGTTGATTTATGTGCATATATGTCCGCCGCTGTGTCACTTAACATTTTGTCCACACTGCGAATGCACAAGTAAGCAGATCTCACGAAAGGGTTGTGGGTTTTATTTGCCATTTATTTTGCATTTACGGCGACACCTGATCCTTCTGCAGGTGTCGTAATCTGGGGAGCTGTGCCTTCTATCCACCTAAGCACTTCATTCAAGCACACGGCATTACTATTCATCATCAGTATTCACACCTGTCCAAATCCATAACCTCACTGCCCGGGGAGAGGAAAGAATCGGGGGAGGGAGGGGGACATTGCCATCATGAGGAGAAGAATCCAATTCCCCTCCGCCTGCGTTTCCAACATGCATTTGTCATACATCAAGCAGACAAGTGAACTCCCTCCTCTCGCACGCAGCTCGTTCTGACCTGGCCAGCTTTTCCCTGACTCATAAAGAGAGCTAAATGAAAACCATCCCCATCCCCAACCCCCCAACCCCCACGCTCCTCTGTCGCACTTGTCTCTCTGCAACCAAAACTCATTTCCTCTGCAGTGTATCAGTAGGAAAAACACACACACACACACACACAATATCCAGGGCAGGAGGGCCTGATCGAGCATCTCCAGCTGGCTCAGATACATCGCGTACATTTCTTGAAGGAA
>JBBMJM010099637.1:0-10790 GCA_037832705.1 Centriscus cristatus
CACACACACACACACACACACACACACACACACACACACACACACACACACACACACACACACACACACACACCTCCTGAAAAGACTCCAGAAAGGCACAGAGGGCCGTCCACCGCGGTGGCCTCTGAGCGTCCACCAACACAAGACCTTCAACACAAACCCACAAAGTGTGTTTGTGTGCTTAAAAACGAGGACGTCCACCAGCCGAGCAGCAGCTCACCGAGCCTCCACGTCCATGGGACTGCAGGCACCGACGTGTCACTGTGGGATGTTTTCTGATGAACTGCTGCAGACTTTGTGCCGTGAGTCGATGGAGAAGGAGAGAACTGTGACTGAGGGGGCTGTAATGTTCAACGCACCAACACATGCGACCACGCTCACCAGTCTCTTTCAATAACGCGCCACACTGGCGCTAGCGTACGGTGGAGTACCGTAATACGTGGAACAGTTCCTGTTCCTTTGTTGTCATTACGGTAACGATGGTAATGACCCTTTGCACTTGGGTCTCCTACCTGGTGTGAAGAAGAAGAAGCAAGAAGAATGGAGAAACTGCTGTCATTACGGTAATCCTGTGGAAGTGAGCGAGTCATTACTGCAATGATAGCAACATGGGTGTGTAGTGCAAAAAGTCACGCAACTGCGGTATGCCAAGGTATGCTAGTGTCAATGTAGCAGCAGCGATACTGTGGTGGTACAATGTCAAATGCTAGGGAGGGCGCCCCCTGATGGGGGCCATGGTACTGCAGAGTTAAAAACGATTCCTCTGTGATTTGTTCTGGAGAAAACCCGAAAACGTCCGACAGTTACTGAAAGCTGAGACGTTGCACTGACATGTCACAACAGTGGAGAACGTCCATTGAACATTCTGAAAAGTAACCAAACATCATAAGCGACGTTACTTTGATGAACTGGATTCACTGTTGTTCCATTTACGGAATAACACTGGTGTCCAACTGTTTAATGTGACTACGAGCAGTGACCAGTTACCATGGCAATGAGACGTACCTCCAGCAGACATAAATCGAACACCCAGAATCAGCAGCACAAGAGTTACGACACTGACCTACATTAAACCGCGGCGAGCAGCTGCCGGTCGCGCACTTGTGAGTTACAGACGTTACTCAGTGAGCACTCGGCGCTCTGTGGTAAATCTGACCTTCTTGAACACCCGTTCATGGTCTTTGTTGCTGCGATGAGAACTTTTCCACACCTCAGAGGTGAAGAAAAGTGTTTTAATGAGATCAAATGTGGTGATGTATGAAGCCAAACTAAGCCACCGTTGATATAATAATAAGGTTAAAACAGAATGTGTTCGCTGCACCTGCTGTGATCATAACTGCATCATCTGCATATTGAGAAATCCTTCAGCTGAGAGTGTCAACAAAGTTCTTACCTTGTGGTTGGCAGACGTTCCTGTGGAGCCTGAAAACGTTGATGAATCTCTCTGAGCAGATGGATCAGGCTGGGTGTTTGTTGTTGTTTTTAAAACTTTTACTTCCAGAGTTTTGTTGACATGTTTGACTTTCTTCCCTCACATTACATCGTTCGCTCCTACGTCATCATCGTTACCGTCCAAACGGGAAATGCTCGGAGGAGGTTGTGCTCACTGGTGCCGCCGGTCCCAGCTCACTGAGCGGGACATTATGTAATGGGATGAGCAGAGTTTCTTCTGGAGTCCAGAGAGAAGTTAAAGGACGTATCCCTGCGCTGTCCAGCTCTCTCAACCCCCCCCAACCCCTGCACATCTCTATATAAACCCACCCGCATTCAGACAGCCGCTGTTTCACCACATTTTTAATTCATTAATTCAACTCTCCTCCCAGCTTCTCCTCCCACCCTCCCTCACCGTGTCGCTCCTCGACTGTACGCTATAAATGGGCCCCTTTGTTGGCCAGCCTCCTCCGCTGCTTCGGCCTTTGTCAACTTTCTCATGTAAATGTTTGATGGTTATAAGATACAAGCCTGGAAGTTGTTTCACTGAAACTGAGTTATTTACAAATCAAAGACGGGGGGGGGGAATGGAGCTCTGTCCTTCTGCGCGTTCCGGCGTTGGCCGGAGTGTATAATCCAGTGAATGGATAATGTCGGCGCATCTCTGTGAGGCCGTGCCACGTCCGCCTGCAGACGGGGGGAAGTTGGTGAAGGCGAGCGCACGTGCTCCTGCTGCGAATGGACGACCCCCCCAAAGTACCAGCGGAGCGCGAACAGGCACTGCCAGGACCTTCACTCAGTTGACTGAAGTTTTTGTCACATAAATCTACACAAAACATACTGTATCCACGCATGCACACACACACACACACACACACACACACACACACACAGATGCTGTCTGTGAGCTAAAGCTAACAGACGTTGCTAACAGACAGACAAACACCTCCTTGGTGGAGGTAATAAGGCCAGAGTTCATCGGAGGAAAGGCCATCCTGTCAGCCATCAATCACACGTCCTGTGTTCACTTTGTTTTGATGGGATGGAAACAAACCTAAACGCCCGCCGGAGGGTCGGCGGGCACCGCGACCACGCAGGAATCTGACACAATAAACTGCACAATATTCAGCCCAACTGGTTTCACATGCACATCAATCTGCCTGCACCCCCACCCCCCCGTCAGCCTGCCAGCATGTGTTGTTTCCTGTCAACTCTTTTTCCATCCTGCAGAGCCCAGGGCCCCTCCGGTCCATAGCAATGGGGCCCTGCAGCCGTAGGGGCCCTGATTATACGAGTGTGTTTACCGCAGTTTGCCCCTCCAGCTCCTAGTGGGGGGTAAGGGGGGGGCACCTGAAATCATGAAGGATGAACTTTGTCCTGATGCTTGTCAGGTGCTTGTGCACATTTTTCACTGAAAATGCCCTGAAACGTTAGTTTCATCCTGTTGAAGCTTTTATGTAAAAAACAGAAGAGGACACACATGATTGTAATTCTTTTCAAACATTCTACTGTGTGAGTTCACACAAAACCAAAACCGCTGTAGTATGTCCTCCAGGCCTGTAGCTGGCGCTGTATTGTTGCCACAGAAACACCACATCACATGGAGGAGGACATGGAGCATGAGATGGAAAGAAACTCAGGAAGGAGAAGATGAATGGAACCAAAACAAGAAGAATTGTTGATGTTGTTGGCGAGGGGCTAAGGAGAAGGGGAGCTATGACGTCATAGAAGGGTGGACACGTGGTTCATGTCACGTGCAGCAAAGGTCCAGAAGGTAAAAGACCTTACTGATTCACCGGAACTCATCTCTGTGTGGTCGTGGCTTAAGGTTCATGGCCGGCACTGTGCGAGTGGGCGGGGCTTAACTGATCCTTCGATGCTGATTGCTATTTGATCAGTCATCACATCAGAGGTTGGACTGCGAAACGGTGGACTGGATTATTATGGTTGGATGGTTTCACATCAAACTTGACCTGCTTCATGTGCACGTGAAAGAATGTGACCACAGCGATGCAGACATTCTGTTTTCTGACCGAGGAGAAAGTTTTAGGAAAACCGTGTCAAGGAGGTCACCAGCCCCTGAGGAGTCAACATACGGTGTGTGTGTGTGTGTGTGTGTGTGTGTGTGTGTGTGGGGGGGGGGTGTTGAACGACTCACGTGATGGTGAAATGTGATCGGACAGGAAGTCTCTGTCCCTCGCTCTTCCACCCTCCTCTTCTTGATCCTTCTCTCTGGCACATGATGAGTGTCCATTGACTCACTGATCCACACACACACACACACACACACACACACACACACACACACAGGTGAGCATTTGTGGTACTGTGGCAAATGGTTTCTATGACAACGCCTGACCTCTGCATTCATTATCGGTGTCATTCAAATGAAGAACAAAGGAATTCTACGTTGTCGGTGAAAATCCAGATGAAGACTTCAGTCTGTGACGACCTGTGCACTCCATCTAGTGGTCGTCTGTCACCCACACGTTCATCACGGTTATACACACATCAGTGTACAAATCATGAAACGTGTATAAAAATCATGAAAACTACAGACAGACAATGATGAATTCATGCAATAATATAATGAATCACTGTATTTGTTCATTGGTTCAAGTTACTGCATACTTGACAGGTGTGTGGCGCTGCACTGAGCAGCAGCAGCCTCAGGAGGGCGCCACCTCTCTCCAGCACAGATGAACTGTCACTGACATGGATTTTTTTTTACCCCTGAGGCCTCAGCGGAACACAAATCATATCAATGAATATAGTGAAGGAAGTGACACAGCGTCAGACTGGAGGTTTGTGTGTGTTCATCATGAAATCACCTTCAGGTGACTAAATGTGCAGCTCAAACTGAAAAAAAACCCTGTCTATTGTTAAGTGAGTTTCATCCCGTCGTCCCACAGTAATTAAAGCTCCCCAGCTCTCACGTCTCTGTCACATCCTGACGCAGCTTCATATCAATATTCATGGGTCGAACATGCTGACTCTCAGTTTTCGGCTCCGTGAGCAGTCAGCTGTCTGACTGTCTTATCACACAGTCGTCTCTCCAGTCCACTGGTATTTCAACATCTTTTGCAACTTACACATGAATGTGTTTGAACTCCTGTTGACACCAGAGTGTCGAAGATCAAACATCTGTCTGCACTCACAGCAAACGAGTGATAAGAGACACCAGCAGCAGCATGTGACCTGTCCGACTTCACCTCAGGGAGACAGCAGCAGTCATGTGACCAGCAGGTCCCACGGCTTCAGTGATGTGGTTTTTTTGTGCCCAATCATCAGCTTGACAACAACTTTGTGGCGCTGAATTTTGGTGGATAAAAGTGACCGGAGCGTTTGACAAACAAACGCTGGACGGCGTTGGGCCGTTGAGACATTAGACATTTGATTTCACGGGGTCCAATTCTTTTTCCTGATCAATAGAGTAAATTTAACAGTAACAGAGACGTTTGAGTGTCAAGGCCACAGGAGCGACGTTCTACAGCAAAGACACAATAGAGACACAGTCCCCTGGACGCCGTGCTGTGGATACCTGAGCATGTGACCATGCAGCTGATCTGATCTAAGAAGACTCTTCCAATCACATGTCCAGGGACGTCGGCATCGATCGTTCAATGGCCGTTGTGAAAGTCACGGCGGGGTCATCTGGAGATGTGGACGTGGACGTGACGTGTCGTCAGAACACCACCTGTATGAGTGGACATGAGGAATGATGGCTCAGGGAGGAAGGGCTCTTGGTGACATATCACATGTTCTCGAGGTCCACTGATGGATGGTCTGTTCATGATGTTTATTCCTTTTTTAAAAAAAGTTTGTTCAAAATCACGTGTGTTCAGTGTTTGCAGAGCCTGGTCAATGCTTGACATAAAAAAAGCGGGACGTGTTTCCCTATAATTAATCGTGTAAATTGGGATTATTTCCTCGAAGATAATCACACCTGGAAAATGTCTAATCCTGTAGTCCCAGATTATTAACTTGCGCTGCTTCACGTTACAAGTACAAATATCAGAACAGGTTTATTGTAAATGTAGAATGACATGAGATTTTCCACAACAGAGTCCCAGTAGAAGTTCATCTCAGGGTCGCTATGAACTCAAACGGCTCATTACGGTCAGGGTCAGTCCTTTTTTTATTGTCGTCATTTCGTGTGGCTGTAAACGCCAGTAAACAGTCCGACTCGCTCTCATTGGCCGAGGCCAAAGGCGCGTTCCACACCGCGGGGAGGAGTGAACGAGGTCAACGGGTCAGAGACCTGCGCTGCGTTATCAGACAATATTCCACAATAACCCCAAAAGAACCAGTGATATGAGGACGCCAGAACCCAAACAAAGCTTGTGTTCACTCAGAGGGAGGTCACAACACTCCAGCAGCCGGCCGACGCCCGGTCACACGGCAAACGCTCCAACGTCATCGGGTTCCATCCAACGCCTGGAGCTGCCACTGGTTTATGTCAGAGGGTGATGGACATTGTACTGAGCTGTGTTACACTTCAAAGCCCTTTACACAAACATGACAAACACCGAGTTTCCTGTGCCACAAGAAGGGGGTGGAGAGTTACGTAATATGTGCTGTCTTTGCACAACCTCTGCTCAAACATCCTCTGACCTGCCAGCAGCGTTCACAATAAAACAGACATTTGACAGGTGCTGCTGTGGGGACGTCCTCACACAAATACCAAATGTGGTTCCACAGAAACTTGAGGTAC
The DNA here is from genome assembly GCA_037832705.1 of Centriscus cristatus. NCBI lineage: Eukaryota > Metazoa > Chordata > Actinopteri > Syngnathiformes > Centriscidae > Centriscus > Centriscus cristatus. The sequence continues at coordinate 6,146 of JBBMJM010099637.1, forward strand.
CTGCTGTTTGACAGCCATAGTGTTTGGGTGCACAGCAGCTTCTCAGTCAGGGACGTGCGACGTGGAGCCAAATGTGAGCTGCTCTGAAGCCGCCGTTGTCCTCTGAGGACCCGCTGACACGGGAGGGTTCTTCCGGGCATCAGGTCATATCATGAAGCAATGTACATCAGGGGACATGTAAACATTATAAATAACAGACTTTGACCTGACAGGTGTAAAACGTCCATCACATCCTGGTCCTTGACTCACAGGTGGATTCCAGACTCCAGCGTTCGATATGGAAATGTAACTCGGAAGGAACACTGTGAACAGTCAACAGCACGCTGCAGTTAATGATTGTCCTGAAAGGAAATACACCACCGTTTCCCAATAGACCACTGACGAACCAGCTCATGATTTCCCAAGAAACATACTGTCACTTCTGCTTGTGATAGAAAAGGCTAATGTTTGTCGCTGTGTGTGCAATAAATGATCAGAGGCAAACTATGTCCACAGAGAATCAACAACGTAAATTATTGAATGAAACACAAACTACTGCCACGTTTACATGCTTTGAACACGTATCTACAGACAGATTGACCAGATGAGAGTAAAATATCTGCATTTCACAACCGCCAGGGTACCAGAGGTCACGTGACGCTTGGTTCTCCCGCCAAGTTCGAGGGAATGACGAGCGCAAACACATCTGGCGCGTGAACACATCTGGTGGATCACAGCGGTCACAATTCATTGAAACCCGCAATCACCGTATTTTTTGTCAGTATTTTACTGACAAAATACAATAAGAGCGAAGTTACAAAGCGAAGTACGGCTTCCCGCCAACATGGCGGCGGTTTGTTTGGTGGGTGTCACGTGACGAGTACGGGCAGGTGACGGGCAGCGCCTCACCTGGTCCGGCTGACACACTTTGACCTTTGAGTGTTTTAGTCATGGACATGCTGAAAACAATGGAACACACAGATGAAAAACGTTCCGAACCCGAGTCACAGTGAAGTGACAGTGAAGACCACCGCTTTCCGAAGGTGTGTCTGCGCAGCCAATCAGAGGCAGCACGGTTACGTCACTTCTGGCCAAGGCGGGGTGCAGGGGGTGTATATAAGAAACTCCAGAGCGTCACCCAGCCACAAGAACAGAAGAGGAGAGAAAACTCCAGGAAACACACCTCAGACTTTGTTTTTTCACTCGGGAGAGTAAAATATTTTTTGAACTTTATTTTTTATTACATTCATTAGTTTGTCAAGGACCTCTTGAAATGTTTTCAGAGAAAAACAAGAGGTGAGTTCAGTTCTTTTACTCCTTGATGTTTCCTTTAGTGTGGGGTCAATGATGAACTAATGAGCAGTCACATTTATTTATTAAGGAACAAATTATATGACCCATTACATATATTGAAACATGTCCTGAGCCTCCGCTTGCCCCCGCAGACTCATGAGACGGACACAAACAGTGTAATGTGAGATCTGCTGTCACTTTGCAGGAATGTCATCAGCAGATCTCTGGTCAGTCCAGCTCCATATAAATTTTAAAAAACTTGAGTTCTGAGGTATAAGTCCCAAAAAAACTCAAAAATGTTTGTTATTTGATCAAGCAAGTCAATAAGACATTGTATTATTCTCACGAGTCAGCACATTCTTTCGGTATTTGAATGAACACACCAGATATCCCAGTGGTCACATGATTCACTGACAGTGGGTTCTTGTCAGATATAACTTTTGACCTCATCCCTCTTCTCCTCCAGCTACAACTATGATGACTGTAAGGCCACTGCTGATTGGCTGCTGGCCCAGACAGACGTGCGACCGTTGATCGGCATCGTGTGCGGCTCGGGGCTCGGAGGGCTGGCGGACATGTTGAAACACCCGCTCGCCTTTAATTACAAGGACATCCCCGACTTCCCACAGAGCACCGGTGAGTCACGCCACATCCCGTCGTCGTAGACACGCCGCGCCGCCCGACGAGTGCCACTGAGCCGTCGTGTCGTTGTTCTGCAGTTCACGGACACGCAGGTCGGCTGGTGTTCGGCTACCTGAAGGGGCGTCCGTGTGTGTGCATGCAGGGGCGCTTCCACCTCTATGAAGGTTATCCTATCCAGCAGGTACGTGTGACCCACTGCTGGTCCCGTGATCCAACGCTGCAGAAACACGCCGTAAACCGGTGTTGTGTGTGTGTGCATCTTCAGATCACGCTGCCCATACGCATCTTCAAGCTGCTCGGCGTGGAGACGGTGATGCTGACCAACGCGGCCGGCGGCCTCAACCAGGACTTCAAAGTGGGCGACGTCATGATCATCAAAGACCACCTCAACATTCCCGGCTTCGCTGGCTACAACCCGCTGGTGGGACCCAACGACGACCGGTACGTCTGCGTGAGGCCCCGGCCGCGAGCGCTCCAGTGACCTTTGACCTGGACTACATGCTGACGCCTCTCCCGCTCAGGTTCGGCGTGCGTTTCCCCTGCATGTCTGACGCGTACGACCGAGAGCTGCAGCAGCTGGCGGCGGACGTGGGACAGGAGCTGGGCTACGGGGACTTCCTGAAGGAGGGCGTGTACTGCGTGGTTGGAGGGCCGTCGTTTGAGACCATCGCTGAGTGCAGGCTGCTGCACAAACTGGGCGCCGACGCCGTCGGTGAGTGTCCAGCGCCCATCTGCATTTCGGTGTTTTACCCCGGCGTTTCATTGGAATCTCTCTGCAGGCATGAGCACGGCCCATGAGGTGATCGTGGCGCGCCACTGTGGCATGCGTGTGTTCGCCCTCTCGTTGATCACCAACCAGGTGGTGATGAGCTACGACAGCGAGGACAAGGCCAACCACGAGGATGTGCTCCAGACGGGCAAGCAGCGGGCGCACCAGCTGGAGCGCCTCATCTCCACCATGGTCACCCGGGTCGAGCACAACAACAACTTTGCCTAGGAGGCGCTGGTCACACGCTGGTCACACGCTGGTCACACGCCGCTCCCACACGTCTCCTCCCTGCTGTGTTTGTCCTTGCACATGGCACATTCCTCTGGTGAAACACAGCTTTCTGTATCATTTCAAACACGCCGTTATTAATGTGACTATTTGATCAGTTTGTGTACGTCTGCGATTTAACTTAATGAGTCGGAATCTCTTGTAGTTTGAAACGTGTATGTTCTTTGAATATTTTTAGTTTTTTTATGTGACTGTTCTTACTAAAGCTATTTATTACAATACTTTGTGTCCTGTGTGTCTAAAGTGCGTATTTCCACACCTACGACGGTGCATTCGATTCAAAAACAGACTTCAGACACTCCGTTTTATTGGCTGATGTTGAACAGGCGGCAGAGTTCACGCAATCATTATGTTGTAAACTTTGCACTCAGGTTACATAAGCATTAGTAGGCAAAAAATGGAGCAGGAGCCTGACGGCAACGGAGGCGCTCAGAGCGCCGGACGACAACAGGTAAAAGGATCAAATCCACCCCCCCCCATCAGTGACACAAAAACCATGAAATACTTGCTCCCTTTAGTTGTAAAAACATTTGGCAGGTAGACAACCCCACGCTGCACACACACACACACACACACACACACACACTTCTGCCTCTGGTCTGCAGGATTACATGTAAAACATGAGAGCGCGGAGAAGAAGGAACGTTCTGGGGCTGATGTGTTTACATTTCTTTCCGTCGTTCCCTCAGTGCACTCAAACTAACTGTTCCCTTTTAGAAGCAGATTAATGGGGGGGGTTGCACTTTTTTTTTTCTTCTTTGTTTTACAGTGACATTTCTTCCTTTCCTTGGTGGCTCCTGTACAAACCCACGCTCAATGATAAACAAACATCCTCTGTGACTCCCTGACGTGTAAACAGGTGAAGGTTCGTCAGAAACGGTGGCGCGAGCAGCTCGTCTGCGTCCTCGCCGGGCCGAAAACAACAACAACAAACATTGACAGAGAGATTGGAGCGACGGATATCAGATTGTTGGCATGTTAAAAAAACAAATGGATTCAGCTGAGTGACGCAATCTCAGTGAAGAAACAGAGGAGGCTGTGGAGGAAACACCTCCTCTGATAGCACCTGAACACAGCGCTGACACGTGTGTCCCGTTCAGGCAACGTGTCGATGGATTTACAGTGGTCTTCACCCCCAGCTGGGGGACGACGAGGAGGAGGCACTTGGGAAAGGACGAGCGTCAAGCTGGCGCGTCCTCTCCTCGCTAGGCGAACATGGTCAGAGAGATCCACTGTGAACAGAGAGAAGAAGAAGCACTCAACACAAAGGTCAAACCATCCATTGACCCCAGACCGTAGACTGGGCCCGACACCGTCTGTGTGTCTGGATTTTTTTCCTTCTTCTTCATCTTCTCTCTCTCTCTCGTTGTGTCAGATATGAGGTTCCCTGACAGGTGGCTTCTGACCTCTACGTCTTTTGTAAATATGTTTTGAAGGTGTGCAAATCAACCAAACTCAGAGGAAACAGGACAGCGTGGTCGCACCTGAACGAAGTTAAGAGATATGACGCCATCTGTGTCCGTGTCCATGGTCTTGAAAGTTTCTACGGAAACAAAGGATCAGGAATTCACTGAAATGAACGTGTGTGTGTGTGTGTGTGTGTGTGTGTGTGTGTGTGTGTGTGTGTGTGTGTGTGTATTTTTCCAAACTCCCGGACTGTTCCTTCAACACGCC
>JBBMJM010099857.1:3064-16390 GCA_037832705.1 Centriscus cristatus
CGATGCGACTCCATCTGTGGTTCATGTACCAGCGCCTTCTAGCGGTACATAGAGGAATGTCAGAAATAAACATTTTAGTATCAAATGTATTCATTCGATATGAAATACGGAACAACTAAAAGAAACATGATATACCTTGATATGTTATATTCGGTTAATTAAAATTATTTATTTGTGTAATATGTCAGGCTGCTGTTTTTAAGTTTTAATTTCTTTTTTAATTTTATTTTTACTTAATGACTCGTGAATTTACATGACTTCATGTAAATGACTCTCGCTCACTGTGTGTGTACACGTGTGTGCACGTGTGTGCGTGCGTGCGCGTGTGTTTGTGTGTGTGTGTGTGTGTGTGTGTGTGTGTGTGTGGCATGTTTATGTCTCTTTATTTCAAAATACATGTACGTTCCTGCATTGGATGAAGAATTGGTCAACAGAAAATTAAATTATGAAGTTAGTGTTTTATGTTTATTTTTGTATATACAGACGTGGACGTGGTTTCCGTTTTATTTCCTACGGGACGTGAATGCAGCACGCCTCCCAGCGCTTTGCTTGGAAAGAGTTCCAGCAAAAGTTGTGCTTTTCAGCAAAACGTGTTATTTTACTGTTTAACAGTACACTTAATTCAGTCGTATCGATCCGAGCAAACGACTTCAAGATTAACTGTCCTCTGTTTTTTACTCGTCGGTCTACAGAAAGAACTCCCCCAGCTCCAATCTGGGAAAAAATGTGGAGCGATGGAGAGCAAATTGCATCACAGAAGAGACACGATGCTAGCTAGCTAACTGGCGATAGCTACGAAGGTAAGAAAGTTGGCATTTTGTCAGCACAATTTTTTTAGCATTTCCATTCGGTTTGCTCATCTGATGATGTCGACCTCGCCGTCCAAGTCAGAATAACTAAATGCAAGTTAAGAGTGAAACTTCCCGAAGTTTTGCGAACATTGTTAAAGTTAGGGCCCATCAGCTGAGTGAAGTTGAATAACGGGAAAAGATAATGATCCATAAATAGTTTCCGCGATTTTTTTCAATGTGATCCGTTAACTCATCTGGCAGAAAGGGGGATGTCATTTACATTCTCTAGATAAGTGTAATTGTGTAAATGAAGTATTATAGACATATATTATTCAGATGTGCATGGCATGGGTTTAATCACAATCATTAGGTGATCAAAAATGTGTGTGTATGTATATATATATGTGTGTGTGTATCCATTTTGAATGTAATTAATGGCATCAAAATGCAGAGACTTCACTTGTATTTTCTGCAGAAAATCACTTGAAAAAACAGGTACAGTGATATTGAATTCTGCACTCACTATTCACTCATATGTTTCATATATGCTTTAAATCGCCAGAATGAACGTTTTATATTTAATTGTACTGATTCTGAGAAGAAGTTCTATGAGTCGACTTGTGATTGAGATGTTCTGTAGACTACACATTCTTGTGATCGGACCTGGGGGCAAAAGGACAGAGGTGGCTTAACCTCACCGACCTGCTGCTGGGAGCCTCACTACCTCTCCTCGTGTTCCACAGCACTCAATTGTTTTATAGAGAGAAGGTGGATACGTGTACTTGTTTATATCTGTCGTATAAATGCCTGTTTTTAAAATGAGGATTCTCAGTGGCTTTAATTTCCTGGTGTTGCACAAACTGACAATCGATAGCATCCACAGGTGACATCACATGTTCACACATTGTTTCATTATAAATTCTATGACACATCTCACGTGAACACAACATTTAACGAGAGCCCCGTCTTTAAATCCCTCACACCAAATGAAACCATATCACCAACTTATTTGAATCCACTTCCGAGGACAATCTGTACATTACTGATATCTTAACACCCCAACCCCCTTGAAGCCTTTTTCAAAAATATTCTTTCCAAGACCCCCTAAAGTTCTCGACCCCCCCCCCATACCACCTCCCCCTGGGCAGGGCGGGTGATACACCGCCTTTCAGAAACATTAACCTTTAGGCAGCACAGCTTGACGTTTTCTTCAGTCACAGATGGGACAGCTCCAACCTTGTTACCTCAATCTCCTCAAGGATCGGTCATGTAGGTCGGCAGTGGTTCGTCTGACTTTCACTGAACAAAATGATGCAAAAACTCCTTCACGCAACATGATGGAGCGGTTAGATCAATTTAACATAGAAAGAAATAAAGCGGGGTGACACGGAGGTGCAGTGGATTTCACTGTTGCCTCATTGCAAAAATGCAATGCAAAATGCAAAAAAATGCAAAAAATTCTCTCCAGGTACTTTGGCTTCCTCCCACCTCCAAAAGCATGCTGAGGTTAATTGCCCGTAGGTGTGAATGTGAGTGTGAATGGGTGACTCAGCCAGGGTGTATCCTGCTGGCCGCTTGTTGACAGCCGGGATCGGCTCCAGAACAACCCAACACCATGGTGAATGAATGGGGGGGAAAAAAGAAAGAAAGAAATATGGCACAAGTCTTCATTCTGTGCACAACAATCACTGCTGTCATGCACATGTGTATGTAAATGATCATTTGTTTACAACGGACTCTCCTAATGACATGTAAGAATGTCCTCAGTTATGTTTTGTTTTGTCATTGGAGGAGTTGTAGGTCAAAATGTAATTTTAGTTTTCAGTCGGCTTATTTGATTGTTTTAGTTTTGCAGTTAATATTAATCTGAGGGTCGGCACTCTCGGAGTTTGTTTTAAATCCAAGAAATGTTTGCAGTCTTGGAATTAAAAAAATGTCCCCGAGCAACTGATGTCTCTGGCACCAGTCGTCTAGTTGTACACTTATAAAAATGACTCAAGAACATTTGAAGAATTTGTTTTGCCAGCTGCTGTGTTGCCTACACAAAGCCTCCTCTCTGTCCCTTTGGGGACGACTGATTTATAAAACCACCCATGACATCCTCCAACTGGCTGCACAGCGCCACTGTTTTCAGAGACAAGTGATTAACCAGGCGGACTTTACAACGAGCACCTTGGATCAGTCCTGCACATATGTGTTAGTTTCAGAGCGTTTTTGTCGTGTTTCAGTGTTCCACGGCAGCTTCCATCGTATTATTACTTCCTGGCTCTCAGTTCCTTTAGTATTCTTGGCATCAGTGTTGGCATAACCTCTGACAGTTCCCACGATTAGAGTTTATCTGCTTTTATGTTCACAAGCTACTTGGCGCGCGGCCTGTTTACTCAGGCTGCTGTTGCACACTCACTGAATTAACTGTCACACTTATATTCAGTAGGTGTCAGTCCTACTCTCTGACTGTTCCCATTCATATTTGTTAAGGAGATATTGTTCATTGTACAGCCAAACCTAAGCCCAATAGTGCGTCTTGTGGCACCAACATTCTTATTGGTTTATCTAAAATACAGTGTAGGTTTATATATAGAAAAAAAATAAATGCATAGTAATGCATTTGATTTGTGTGTTAAACAGGCAGGGTTGTGTCATTTGTACGGCGTTAGCATGTTGCTACATTATTTTTCTACAATCCGTCAACAGATGTGATGAGCCTGTCTTGGTTCAGTCTTTGCTTCAACCCGCAGTAAAAAAAAACAACAAAATATAGCGACTGAATGAAGCACGTCGGAGCTATCTGAAGACAAACGCCCTGGTGTCTGTGGGATGTGCTCTTTTGTTCTCACACTAAAAGCTAAATGTGGAATTTAACCAAATCGAATATCTTCCCAGGCTAGCGACTGCTCTCTCGGTGCCGTGTCATCTGAGATGTGCTTCTTGAGTGTCTGAGAATTGCCGGAGATTTGTCAGTGTGTCTGGGCACCGACATTCCTGGAAAGCCAACATGAATATTGAGATTGAGAATGAATGTGAGCCATGCGGTTCCAGAGCAGGTGCTGCCTCTGCGTCTCTGTAAATCATGCCAACCATCCCACCACCATGTGTTCCCCTCTTTTTTAGCCCACGGCCAGAACAAGAGGGTGAAAAAGCGATTTTTGTGGACTGGACGTAGGAAGGGATGTTTCATATGTGGGGAGAAAAAACATTACTGTCATTATTTGTTCCGTTGTTCGATCCCTCAACAAGCAGGAGACGGTATAGTAGACGTGCTGTGTCAGATACTGATCTTTGAAGGAGGTGAAGTCTTTCCGAGGTTCCCTCTGATTTATTGTTGTTTATCTGCAGACAATGTCCCAAGTCCAAGAAGGTCAGCGGGTCATTCCCCCTCACTTATCAAGCTGTAGCGTCGGGTTCCTTATGCGAGGAGGAATGTAAAGAGTTAAGCGTTGTGTAGTGTTCCTCAGTTCTCCTGCTCATTGTTGTTGACACAGTTTCAAACTCTGATGGGAGAGCTGAGTTATATGATACTGACTCAAGCGGTCGGCCCTCCGTATGTGGCCACTCCCTTTCAGCAGGCAGCGCTTTCTTAGTGGGCGAGTCTCTCATTCCTGTCCAGACTCCACACAGCTCAGGTTTTTGTGCAATTTCTTATCACATGGGGAACTCAGGAGGGACACTTGCTTTCTCTCAGGCTTTTTTTCTATTTTTAATTTTTTTGTAAAGTAAGTACCATGTATGTTTTTGTCTTATTTATGTCATTTTTCTTGAAATGTTTAATTGTGTCTAGAATAATTTTAGAAATCCTGAAGAGTATCCATGCAGTAAGCTGGGTCTGTGAGGGGGTATTAAGGGAGTACGTTTGTCAGGTCAGTTTGGTGCGAAAATGTCAGAAAGGTGTGCAGGTAATCCACACGTTGTTGTTTTCTATTCTAGATTGTCTGTGTGCTCTGTTTCTAAATAAGATAACTACACTTTTTGAAACTTGTTGAAAATGTTCAGTGTAACGAGTAAACATTTAATCAGATGATGATTTATGGGAAAACACTCGGTAGGGGATATGTTCAGATCTTTCAGTGTATAACTGTTGACATTCTTTTTTTTTCCCCTGCTGCATCGGGTTATTAAAGTGTGGTGTGCAAAAACAGATTTGCCCTAATTTGGTACACACAGCTGCCTGTTATCTCTGATAAGGACGTGTGAGGGGTCCGTCACAGTCATGAGCTGTACGGAGGATGTGTCACGTTTGTGTCATGTTCAGGATGGTCTCAGTGGCTTGAAGAAAACAAGAACAACAATGGACATGTTTCACATGAAGTATTAAAGTTTCCTGGAGGAGGTTTTCGACCACTGCCCAGGTCAAAGGCTCCCGCTGTGATGGAATGCAGCCACCACCTCCACATTCCTCCATCGACCTCAGTTAATGATCCATCCAGCCGTTTTGATTTGACACAGTTCAATATATGGTTGGTTTGTGTTGAACTGCTAAGCTGATTGAATGAGATCATATGACCTCAGACCTCCAAACAGGCAGTCACAGGAAAGGACTTAGACAGACTCAGACATGTATGTTCGCTCAGGTTGTGGGAGGCTGGATGACGACACCTGACTGCGGGGTCAAGGTTGTAAGTCACACCTGAGTCATTCCAGCACAGGTCACATGTTTGGGTCGTGGAAGGATTTTCGATATCAGCACAGATCTGTGTGCTGTGTCGGTTTGGACTTCTGTTATTCAGTGTTGTTCACGTCATAAACAAATCACATGGGAAGACGTTGTTCATGACGTCGAGATTGAGGTCTACCTAAAAACAACGTGGATCTCTAAAAGGAATCCGTCTTTCCAGGACATGGTGATCGTCAACGGTTTCTTCTGCCTCCACTGAAGACTTGGAAGTTATTCAACTGATCCCGATGGAAGGCAACGGAGAGATCAGTGACACGGACAGCGGTATCATCCTGCATTCAGGTGAGAAGAAGATTTCCGGACTTTTTCCTTTCTTTTCTTCTCATATCATCATTGTTCAACAAAGACAAACTAATAAATTAGTGTTAATGTTCAGAAATGTAAAAAATAGCAAATGCAGACATATCCCCCGCATGATTATCACATGCCCTTAACAGGCATTTATCTGTATATTTATTGATGCACCTCTTTACAGAAGTCTCTAAACACACAGCAGGATTCCTCTGTCAGTAAATGAGTAATATTCTATTGCGTCCATCCTCCAACCCTCTGTCCTCCTGTTTGTCTCTGCTGCTGCGGTTCACAGTCGCACACGTACAGACAGAAAGGACAGACGTCCCAGCCAGTCGCCAAGACGACAAGAATTTACCACATTTTAAAATTCGTGGTTATTTGTGTGTGCAAGAGCGTGTGAGAGCGAGTTATAACGGTAGGGAATGTGTTTATGAAAGCGAGAAGAGCAGGGAGGGGCTGAATGATTCAGTGCACCGAGTGCAGCTCAACAATGACATTGGACTGACCAGATTTATAATTGTAAAAAAAAAAATCCAATATTTATAGATAATATCAAGACAAATGAATGTATGGGAACTCGTTCTTACTGTTCATTCAGCCCAGTGTCAGAACTATATTTAAACATCACACAGTTTCTAGAAGTCAGCAACTCTTTAAAACCACAATAATTTTGTGCATACATCGGCTACAAGGCACACTGGAATTAGCAATGTTGTCATGACAACAAGACATAGAATGCAGTGCAACATCATAATTGAATGAAATGATGAATTGATGCCCTTCAAGTTGATATGATGATAGTCAGATATTTTCTATTGTAAATGCAGCAAACTTACATCTTAATTAGCTGTTTGATTGCTCTGGTCTGATAATTGTGCCGTATTTTGCCAGTCAGTCTAATGTAGGCCCGTAGGCCACCATCGATCCAGCAGCCAGTTTAAACAGCCTTTTTTTGCCCCGTGCTGTCCTGTCCACTGATTCCTGGCGTCTGTGACATTCCTTACGCCTTAATTGAACCATGTGACAAAGAGAAAGCATCCACGAACAAATAAAAGGGATATTGTCACTCGCGGACGAGGAATGCTACGCTCCATTGTAGTGCTGCCGCACGTCTTTCCTGTCACACCTCAGATATTTGTCCATACCTGCAGGGATTCTGTTAATAATCTCTGAAGGTATGCGCCACTCAATGCAGTTTGCGCCCAGACACTCCCACTGCCCAGAGACTAATCTTGCTGTCATTAGTCACCAAGGCGACAGACAACCCCAGTCAAACATCGTTAAAAGATCCAGACACTCGTTTTGCATGTTTTGTGTCACTAATAAAAACACCATCAAAAACAAAAGGCCCATGTTTGTGTGTTCAGTTCAGTTACTTATGCTGTCTGTTTTGGTTTAATGCCTTGACAAATAGCAACGTTGTAAATATGTTGTTTGGCATCGGAATAGAGATGAAGGCGAAGTCACAGTGTGAGTGTGAAAGTAGTACGTCATGTCATTTAACTTCTTGCATCATTAACGTGTGTGTTTGTGCGTTTGATGGATGAAGAAACATGAATGAAATCAGCTCTGGATTCAAATTTGCTTGTAAGGCATCAGTTCATATGCACAACGTAAAGTAATAGACTTTTTGTATAGATTTACATTTGTCACAAGGAAATTAACTGCTTAGTAAGTGATAAAAACAATCCCTTATTTCACTTATTCAATAACATTTATTGTCATAGGCTGTTTTCCTGACCTGCTTGCTTCCACATTCAGGCTCTGACAGTCCAACGTCGCATACGAAGGATGTGACCACACACACACGGGCCATGAAGCTCAAACATCAGGCGCTCCAAGACCGACTGGAGCTCTGCTTACTGGAACTGAAGAAACTGTGCATCCGAGAAGCGGTGAGTGATCTTTGGAGACAAGAAGCGGACATACGTGCACGCACACACACGTCTCAAAACAAATGAATTACATAATCACAGTCGGTTTTATTTGTCCAGGACAAACCCAAGACAGATGAGTCAACAGGCAGGGAAATAACGCAGTACTTTTTATGATGCACAGGATGATGGATGACACATTTTAATGCATGCTAATAAAGTAGCCTGTGAGACAGGACGTTTGTGGGAGGCGTCCACACGGAAACGCAAACTGAAGTTTGATTCTCCAGTTTCAAATGTCGTAAATGTCACTTTATAGTTTCGATTTAGTTCGTACGTTGGTCTGGTCTGGTGTCTGGTCCTAGTTGAGTTGTGTTTAAACGACCTGTCACCATGAAATATTGGAGATTTAAAACCATTTGTCACACTGATCTGTATCAACATTAATGTTCAGTGGATGAAAACAGACCTTAAAAAAAAGTGATAAATTCACATATTTTCAAGTAACTACTGTGGCTGTAATGAGGGTTTCCTGGTGGCTCGACCATCCTAAAGACAAATCCAACTGGTTCCCACAGATTTATCCAGATCTCACAATGATCAGATTAAAAAGAAAACTGTCACACGAGTGATTTTGAAACAAGTAATGAAATCCTGAGGCATCCGTGATGTGTTGGTGCTCCAGGGTAAAAAATCCCACGAGCAATCGTTCTTCCCGTTGACACTCGGGCTGGGCGCTCCTGTCGGGACATGCTACGGTGTTGCCTCTCCCGACTCTCTGCGACAAAGGAACTCACTGGCCACTCTTCCATCGTGCCTGACTGGGAATGACTCAGCGACCGTTTATGACTGTTCTCTTATGAAATCGGGCAGCGTCATGCTCCGGGTCTGGTTTGGACATGGAATCTTGATGTGGACAGAGAGCGACACTCAAAGAATGTGTTGTGAAAGACAATCTCTGCAAAAGCACAATTAGGCAACAGATTCCTCCAACCTATATGTCTGAACATGTGCAGAACCAGATACTTAAAGAGGTCTTTGGGAATGCCATGCATGGTTCAACAAACTCTTTTAAAAGCTGAGTTAAGCATCATTTGATCTGCTGAGGGAGGATCGTTTGCATTTCAAATGGGGGGGGAAGTTTGTTTCTTGAAATCTAAACTTCCAGGTTCAAATGTTATGTATCAGCACATAAGCCTGCGTTTGTGTTGTTTAGGAGCTGACGGGTCGACTGTCAGAAGATTATCCTCTGCGGTCCGGAGAGAAGCGTCCACAGGTTCGCCAACGTATCGGAGCTGCATTCAAACTGGACGAACAAAGCATCGCTGGAGCAGCGCAGGTAGAATCAGCATCTGACCGAATGCCAGATTGGCAGTCTTCAGACTTACTTGTATATAACGTCGGTTCCTCTTCTCTAAACTTTGCAGGAGTCTGAATTGAATATGGTGGATGCTGAGTTAGCGCTGCAGTTAAAGATATACGAGGCAGCGCGCAAACTCTGTGAAGAGACTCGTCTGAGTAAGGCTGTGAGAAAGAGCCGGTTGCAGCAGTACAGGCGAGAGGAGATGAAGCTCAAACATCTACAGGAGACGGCGTTTCAGCTGCGACTGGACCACGGCCGATCGTCACCGCTCCCTGCTTTTAACCTTTCCCAACTGGGTGAGAATCACTGGCCTGTTGATGAGAAGGTGGTTCGAGTTTTTTTTTTTCCATTTTCCGTGCAGGAAATTCATTGAATAGGATGACGTCATTATCAACCAAGGAAAACTATTGACCAGGAGTCTGGATGTTCAGCAGCTCATGTGACTGAAAGCGTTTTCTGTGTTCTAGATCTCGGTGCATCTGATGACAGTTCCTTGTCTGATTCCGCGGTTCAGGATGAAGGTACAGTTGACCATAGCTCGTTTTCTACCAGGACAAAAGAATCCTAGCGCTGATGAGCAGGTTTACAGTTGGACAATACGTTGAAATCTTGAAATCCTTTCTACTTGGAGTTGGAGCTGATGATATGCTCGACATATTTGACAAACCTTTCAATAACTTTGGAACGAACTGATACAGGAGAACAGGAACTACGTCTTCTATCAAAGTCCTATAAGAGCAGGGACAATCATTTGATGCTGCTCATGATTTTTGTTTCATATCGTGACTTTTGAAATCCACAGGAGTGCAGGCACTGTATGTTTTTCTTTTCTTGTTCTAGAGGTGGCAAGCCAGTCATCACAGCCATCCTCAGGCCTCCCATACCCAGGAGAGACAGATCCCCTTCCGATGTCCGCTGTGCCCTCGGAGTCGCACGCAGACGGCTCCTACCTGTCACCATCTGTGCTTCCGCACAGCCTGCCGCTGACCCCCAGCATGTCTCCGCGCCCCAGCCTTGACTCTCCCCTGAGTTTCAACTCCAGTGCTGTATTCGACTCTCCTCCCATCCAGCATTCCCCCTGGACCGAGTCGAGCCTCGACCAGCCGTACCAGAAGAGCAAGAAATCCCGTTCCTTCAGTAAGACCAGGTAACACCGGCCGTTTCCTGTTTCTCAGGTTGTCGGTGTCAGAAAGGGTTATGGTCGGGGGGACTGAAAGGCAGATTATCTGGCTGCTGAAATTAGGAACAAGCTTGTGAACAAAATATTTAATTTTCCATCATATGTTGTGGTGTTTAATGTGCTTGTTAATGTGCTTACTACCAGTTTGTGATTCTGATCCTAATAACAGTAACAATAGTGGACTAAATAGACCTGTCCATTTTTTCTAAAGTTAATGTGCACGCATGTGTGCCACTGACGTCGGTTTCCTTCGTGAGTACAATGCGCAGAACTATAGCTGAGATTAATCTGAACTATAAAACCATTCCGTTTATCACCCAGTAGCCAATTGCTGCGGAGGTTCATGGGTAATAAATAGTGAGCATGCTTGGAAAATTGGGCAACATGTACAAGTTTTCTATTAAATTATTGGTCGGTTTGCTTTTGTTGTTGTTGTTTTTTTTTTTTCAAATTAACTTGCACTGAGGCACTAAATATCATGTGAAATGTGTGTGTGTGTTCCACAGTCCAGCCAAAACTGAACTACTTCCACCATTAGAGGTTTGCTTGGCACAGTCGGGCCTGTCACTGCAGCTTTCCCAGCTGAAACTGTGCCGCTCCCAGTCGAGCAGCGTGCCCTCCACGCCCGAGATGCGTGTGCACAGACAACTGTCCCTCAGGTATTTGTGCTGAAAACGTACACAGCTGTACTTTATGTACTTTAAACAGCTGTGTCTTCTTCTTCTTCTTTAGCTCACAGTGATATTTTTGTAAATTGCTTGTATTTCATGCACAGGATATCGAACCCTGAGTCTTCAGCGGGCTCAGAAAAGGACCGTGGTCGCACCAGAGGTCCCAGACGACGACTGACAGAGTACAAGATATCTGTGCCAGAATCTGCTTCCCCTACCTTGACTTACAGAAGCCATCTGAGCTCTGAGGATGGCAACTCGGAACACTCCTTTGCGTCTTACACCAGCTCCCCTTGTCAGGAGATGCCACGTGATTTTCCCAAACACCATCAGTCAGCGTTCCCACACCCTGGTCCCTTTAGCGGCTACGGCTCTCAAGCCTTCCCACACACCGGCTTTTACCAAGATCCGAGGCAGCAGTCCAGCCCGAGTATTCCCGGTGCCTATTACAAGGAGGAAGTGGTCTACCCACCGTATGTGGACGTGCCGCGGAGCTATTATGCCCAGCAGGCTCCCTGTCCCTCCAACAGATACGAGTGTTGGTACAAACCCACTCCTGTGCCCCTGCAGAGAACACAGAGGCCTTTGCCTCCCGCTGTGAGACTCTCCCCCTCCTCAGCACAACACGAGCATCCCCACTACTGTTCCAGTGGTGTTCCAGGCCTCCCACGCCAAGTGGTGAACGAACAGCTGAAGTCATGGCACAGGCGCAGTCAACTCAAAGCACCCAGATCCCGTTCCCTCGACCGGCAGGGAGCAGTCAGAGTGAAAAACACGACGGCCCGCGAGCCATCATACCAAAATCAGACGTACCACGAACAGGTAAGCCGGCAAAAATAGATGTACTCTGAAATAAACACCAAAGTCAACTCACCGTTAGCGTGTTATTCATTCTTTCCCATCAACTGAATGTTTTTCCTCTGTCGCTAACTTTCAGGGTATCCAAAGAAGGGCTCCTCATATGGCTGCAGATAGCAATCAAGGACACTGGGTCGTAGATGATGGTTCTCATTATGTAAGTGAAGTTTAAAGAGCTGATACTGAACGTCTGAGCTGCATCTCGATTAACCAGTAAACTAAAGTGAAGACTTTTTCACAGATAGGTCCAATTAAGTATTTATGCACATCTTTAACTGAAGGTGGAACTTGTCAGAACAGAAAACACCACGTACAGCAGCTTCAAATTTGATGAGAAGCCTGTGAAAATAAAAAAAAAGGTGTACTGTTGTTTCTTATGCACACTCTATGCTGTTTTGAAAATGTTTTAATGATTTGACTTATTGTGAAAAGAATTGAAAGGGGATAAACACTCCTCATAGTATGTATTTACAAGTATTTCCCAAATGGCCCCACAAGTTATCAGAAAGCGGGTGCCTTTTTTTCAACAAGCTGTGTGAAGGAAATGAATTGCCCTTCTGAATTATTGTAAATGAGCCACATGTGCGATTTTTCAATCTTGGTGTGTTTAAGTGTTGTTTTGTGTCATGTACCTTTGCAGGCAACTAATGCTTGTAGTTTTAGTTACATGTGCTTATGCCAGTTAACTTGAATTACTTACAAACCTAACACCCGTGACATTACATGTAGCACATTAGGAGAAAAGCGTAGCCTTGTGTCTTGGCAGCTATCAGTGTGTCAAAATGAAACTTATAAAATGTTGAAAACAGTTTCTATGTCGCAGGTCAGACATTAGCGCCATACCAAGTTCAACCTCTAGGTGGTGAACTCTACCGAATTACAGTTGAGACACTGGCAATGTGTGATTTCCAACCAGAAGTATCTGTCTCTTCACCAAATAATATTTTGATGGCAGTGAGAATCTGTAATTTCTGACTGGTTAATCATCTGTTGTAATTTGCACCAAGTTGGAGGAAAATCAGTGAAGACATGGATTTCATTTGTGCAATGCTGCTGTAGTCATGACGTTTCAGCCGTATAAAAGTGAGAGACCACAATCATGTAACCTTCTGTGCATTTTTACTGTCTTTATTTATGTTTTTTTACAGGTACAGTAGTTTTAATGCTGTAATGATGCTGTTTAAATGTCTGTGAAAAACGCTTCTTTTCCCTGTGGAAGTAAATAAAGACTGGGTCTTGTTAAGTTTCAGTTTATAGTGTCATATTTGCCGTCTCCAATCTCATTGAATTTTCTCAGAGTATACATTTTGGATGACAGTCATCAAGGACAATAAAATGAATGATTCAATTCCATACAGCTACTTTAGGTACCTGGTGTTGTCCATGTTGACCTCCACTCCCACACTGAGTGCAAGCACTGCTGTGAAAGATGTCTGTTGAGATTTTATTATTTTTTCAGTTGTTATGATGTGTAAAACTACAAGTTTTGCTTCTGTAAGAAGAGCACATGAATGAGTGTCTGTGTGTATGTAAGAAGAAAATGTCATGGTGTCAATGGCATGGTGGCTGGTGGAATGGAGAAATAATCCAGGGCACAGAAAATTATTTTTTCAACTTTTTACA
>JBBMJM010100290.1:0-16378 GCA_037832705.1 Centriscus cristatus
ACAGTAACTTAAGCGACTATTGTTGCTTCTAAATAGTATCCTTTGATTTAAAATCAAATAACCAATAAAATGTCATCTTCTTGAATCACATCAGATTCCAGGTTGTAGGCAGTTCAGTGAAGCCCCCTTTATTGCAGTTGTGTTGCCTGAGCTGACCGGAGTGACGCATCATTCTGTGCTGTAAGATTTGAGCAGATGTGGTTTGGTTTGGCAATTTGTAAGTGAAAGTTTAAAATGTATAAATAAGTATTCTACATTCACCCCGGAGCTCTGACAGAGATGGCCAGTCCATTGCGAAACATGTTTTCTCTTTCTAGTGTCGTTGCTGCCGATTCAAATTTAAATGCTTTTTCAAAAAGTGTTATGTGCTGTATTCAGACGTAATAATTGTAAAATGAGTTTAATAATTATGTATTATACCCCATTGTCTTGTGTTTGACATCATGTGAAACAACAGTCCAACACTCCAAGTTCAGGGACTTGTGATGCGCATTTTTAATATTATATTATTAATATATATTTAATGTTTTATAAATTTCATAGAGTTTGTTGTTGTTTTTTGTTCAATAAAATGCCATTCTGGTATAAAGAAGTGACTAATAAGTTCAAGTGAAAGAATGAGAAGATGTAAGTCGTGGTATGAGTTGTATGGTTGTATAGTAGTATAGTAATATATGGTGTTATGGTCATTTTGTTCTGTGTTTAAAATGTTATTTTCCCAGGCTTTTCTTTTTCTCCATATAGATTCAAAAACACAGATAGACACGAGCCTCCTGACCACCAGTCTTAAATATAGCAGGATGTATCTGACATAAACTTGAAGTTATTAATGAATTGAGTGAAATAAAACATAGTATGTGCATAAACTCAATTTAAAAAGACTCCCCTCTACAGCATTAACACTTTCAGGACCTGACACTCGTCACGTGGACTTTTTATGGCATCCTGCTGCACCACAGATCCGGTTAGACCGAATCGCTGACATTTCTGCTGGAATATTGCTGCAGTATGCGTCGTACAGCTCCAGGGTAACGGTTTGAGAAACCTAGTGATGGGCCGCTGGTAGCTCTCCAAGTTGAGGATCATTTACTAAATTCAAACACTTGTCCAGCTTTCCCTGATATTCATTGATGTTTTCTTGGTGTTGTCTCCTAAAAATAGTTTGTTTTCCTCTTGGTTTGGGTCATGTTGCACAGAGAATGACTTTCTGCTCTGATGGTCCACTACACAGTTCCAGACGACATGGCTCCACCTGGTATCTGGTACTTTTTTTTAGTACCAAAAAAATGACCAAAGAAGCAAAAGGCTGAAGAGAGGTCCGTCCATTTGTATCCTGCTCCACCTCCTCTCTGCTTTGTCTGTGACAAAAACCCACTAACCGACCAGTGAGTTCACTGTGGCTGTATGTGTGTGTGTTTGGTGTGTGTCCACCTTGCGTGATCCAGAAATGAACAAATCTTTTCAGTGATTCAGTCCAGTTTGTCGCTCTTATGAACGAACCGGGACAATGCAGACATATACAAACGTGTTAGATCTCATTTATCCTCTCCACAAAGAACCGACGCCTTTCTATGCAATTAATATAAGGCTGGTGGAGCCTTTTAGGTCACTGAGTGTTTATCCAATACCCACAGACAAGCAGACGTCGCTGTTTGTTTTTAAATAAACCTAACCCATTTCCAGCCTTTGACTCCATCCTTGCAACAGAATGTTCACCCAGTCATCTGTCAGCAATCGGAGCGAGCAGGACGACACACAGAGAGTTGTCCCCTCATTTCATCCGTTAAATGGGACAAGCTGATAAAATATGTATAATTTGTGAAGAGAAATATAAATGAAATTCTGTCTGTGCTCTGATTTCAGAGTTCTCACTTGAATCCACGACACATACATGAATACTAACGTCAGCTCTCAGGATTAATTTTTGTTTTATGTGGGCCACAGCATATTATTATTACACATTAGTGTATTATTTCAGCTTTTCCCTGAGAGATTTATAAAGAACCTAGAGGCTACGTGTAGCGTATGCGCACGCCCTATGCCACCATGCATTGGATCCTGTAACTGTACTTAGTGACCTTTAGGATGGCAGCCTTTTCTTGGCAAACGGTGCCAACATCCGAGAGCTGTGAAAGCCACGTGATGCCATCGCTGCGACGTGTCGTTCACGTCAGGCTGCGGCATCGATTTCACACAGAACCATAAAAACAGCTAGAAATGGAAAGTGTCTCCTCTCCTCTGCTGTCGTCTTTATTGGGCTGCAGAATCTCTTGCCAGGTAACTGACTGGGTGCGGTGGGGTCTGATTACTGGGGGCATCTAGTCATCTGATCCAGCCACTTGCAGGTGCACTGTGAGGAAATCTGCTGAGTCATGTTAAATATATGCTGTTTTTTTCCCCATGCTTTCCTTCTGTTGACAGTTTTACATTAATTGACCTTTTGCTTCACAAAATTCTTTTCATCGCTGCTTGAAATCCCCAAAAGTCCTTCAAGAAGCATCTGACTAAAGTTTAATCCGCTCCTGGTTGTTTCAGTTTATTTTTTCCCCTCGGCTTTGTCGTGTATTGTTCTCCGTCGCCTTTAAGATATATTTTTGGCCCGTGTTTGCATCTGGGTTTTCACTTTGCTGGACCATTATCCTCCAGTGTCCAACAAGACAATTCCTGACTTCCTGGAATGCCATACATGTGAAACACTTGTTAAACACACAAACATGCTCTGGACGTGAACGCGGGCGGCTGACCATGTCACAATAACTGGCCTGGCAAGTTCATAAAAGAGAATTACAGATGTTTGGTTTTTTTAACCACTCTGGTCAATTCATGTCACTTTCTTACTCAATGCCGAGTGTTGTGAGTCAGAGAGAAAAGAGAACAAAATGAGGAAAGAGCAGAAAAGGCCTCTGACACATAAAAACCTCTTGTGGTACGGAAACTGTCCTCACTGCGCCCCCAGTCGTTCAGGAGTGAGTAATTTGAAACTCATGCAGGTCTTAAATGTTGCCCCCCCCCTCCCAAAACACACACACCAACAGGTGTCTCAGAGCAGATCCCACTGACACCATCAGGGGGAACTGGACAGAGAGCGACAGGGTGCTTGAAGAGTTGATTTGTGTCAGGCAGCAAACAGTTCCCGTGGGATTGATCTAAGGGGAAGGATAATCTGGGTAATCCTATAACGGCGTGGATAGGCTCCTCCCCCTTTGACTTATCACCGATGCTCCCTGTCACCATTCCTGAAAAGAAGTTGAGATCTGGAGCACTAGCGTCATTTTTAGTTTGGCACCAACGCCACGCCATTCTGACCGCTCGTTTGGGGCAGCTGGCGTCCTGCCAGTGGAGGCATGTGGCACCCTGCGACGGGAGGCAGCCCTGGGAGGGACACGGGCCTTGGTAACTGTGAGTAGGTTGTCTTCGCCTTCGTGTGAACCTCCTCGTCGGGAATGCTGACGTGCAGAATGGAGTCGGTTGCGGGATTGTGGGGGCGGGGGTGATGCCGTCCACATCACCATGATACATATAATCCCTTAATATTCTGAAAAACAAGAAAAAAAAACTCCCACAGAAAATTCATGCATGGCAAGTCTTTGCTTTTTCCCCCCTCCAGATTCAGAGCTTTATTGATCACGCTGGCTCATCTTAACCATGTGTGACAGGTACATGGTTTTGCTGTTACAGTGCAAGGGCTCACATGTGGGTCTCAGATGTGGTCGGTGCGAAAGCCTCAGACTTGAGGGATGCTTTTAGCTCTCACGTCTCTCAACACTTGTCCTGTCTTATTAGCCCCTCTCCGTTTGTCTCTGCTGTTTGTTTTTTTTTCCTCCCTCCACCCTGGGTTTGGTGTTGATGGGTGCTCACGTATCGTAGGTGTTGTTACTGTCTGCGTGTGTCTGTGATAGACGCAGAGCTGCTTACTTGAAACCAACCCTCACCTCAGAAAGAATGAGATCACGATACAAGCAGCCGTTCATCTGCTTGGCTTAGAGCTATGAGGAGGAGCTTCGACATCCAGACTATTGCCCTTTATGTTGGAAGGGGTCAGCTCAGGCGGTTGTGGTGTGATGTTCCTAAGGGATGCTTGTTTGCAGACCCTGTGATATACAGAAATCTGCTGGAGGGACTTAGCTTGGGGAGCTACTGTACAGTATGTCGTGTTGCCGGGGAGAGGAATGTTTGATTTACCACAGTCAGTCCGCCGCCACGTCTCGGCTCGGGATGAGAGGACAATTAATCAAAAATACTGTGGATGAACCTATCAAGTACGTGGTAATGATTCGGCATGTTTGGACTGGGTTGTAACAACATAATCAATCAATCTAAAAAACAAAGTGTTTGGAACACCAAGGGCAGCAGAAGACTGAACACAACCATCTTTATCTTTATCTTCATCTTTCATCTTTTACATTAGTTTGATTTAATATGCCCCATTACGCCCCATTACTGCGTAGTGAACTCCTGTTCCGCGTGTCCTCAACAGGCTGTGTAGTCTGGCTGGCTCTCTAAGATCTGGTCACAAGTCCAGAGGTCAGGTCACGCTGGTTGAGGCTCACAGCGTGGGACCAGTGTGTGTGTTGACAGCACACACTCATGTCTTTGCAGCCTTATGGCTTTGTGGAATGAATATGGGCTGCCACATTAACAGGACCTAGCCCCCACCCACACTAGCAATTGGCTCAGTTGACATACAGCAGACCAGTACACAGTCCAGTCTAAGTGTGTGTTGTAAAAGTGTTTCGAAATGTTGTAACGTGTCAGTGTTCCAGCTAAATCGTTTTCTCTCCCCATTCTTGAACATTTTGTGGCAGGCCACAAAATATTTGTGAAAAAAAAGCACATTTCACAACACGTTCAGGCAACATCAGTGGGTTTCACCCTGTGGCAAGAAACACACTAATTGAAGCTGTATTTCAGAGTGAGTATTTAACAGAGGAGAACACTGTTTGAACAAAGAGCAGTAATTATGTTCTTCACTTTGTTAGCTCATTTACTGCCGACACAGTTTTCCACAGACCGGTTTGTTTCTTCTTCCATGGAAAACAGCCAAACGCATCCTGTCGGGGGCTTGTCTGAGTGAATCGAGAAGGAGCTGATGAGCGTCACAGTCACTGTCACAGTCACAGTCATGGAATATCAAAGTGAGAAGGGTGAGGAAGATGTTGGACACGTGATACAACAATACTGCCACTGGTAAATGTATGTTGAGTACAATATCTGTCCTATAAGATATATAGTTAAATACTTTTTCATGTACATCCATTATTCTTAATGTTTCCAACAAATTGCCTTGATTTTGATTCTGGCTGGTATGAGGAAATCAGCGCCAGAGTCATCACTGGCATGAATTTGCTGACTTGTGCCATCACTAGCAGATCATGTTGTGATACGATTAGACCATTAGACCATGAGAGATTTTGCAGGTGTGATTAACCTCAAGGAAATAATCCAGATTATCTCAATTTCCACTATTATTAACAAGAAGAACTTGAAGATTGTTCTAGAAATCCAGGTTTTTGCTCATCAAAGGGGCATCATGTGCTTTGGTATGAAACATGGCACCGCGGTTTGGCTTGTTTTGACAGGGAGCATATTTAACGGGCTTTGAAAATGACTTTTACACGGAGCTGCAGCCTGATAAGGATTCAGTTTCGGCTAAAAATGAATAATACATCTTAATAAACACTCCATTTGTGAGAGGATCTCAATAGGACTAGAATATTTGATATATCACCATCATCCCTTCAACTATTAGAAACATCCTTCATGTCGCCAGACATTCAACTTGTTCAGCCCCAAGTAATTACTCCTTTGAAGCAGCCAGATGTGGGTAATCGGCTACATTCTGCATGCTGGATTGTTTACCTTGTGTGATATAATTGTTCTTACAATACAGTGCATGTGAATTTGAGAGACACTGCAGTCAACTGCTCAGCACCTTGCATAGCGCTTCATGGTGTGGGAATGCAGGAGACGCAAGAACATTATTGCACATTGTCAAACATTAGATACATTTTGTTGAAAGCAGTGGAGCAGAGCAGAACCCTGGCAGGAGCAGAGGTAATAGTAAAAAAAAACAAACATCAGTTTGATATGAAAGGCAAAGCGTTTATTTTTAAAGATTATGAACTGTGGAAATGTGGGAACTGACAAATATATATCGCTGTGTCATATGTCAGTAAAAAAACGAACATGGAGACAAAGGGGACAGACGGCAGGACAGTGGAACAAAACTAGATAAAGAGATAAATGATTTTTAATTGAGGCTGAATATATGGGCTATTGTCCTTCTGTTGTTGAATGGAGCTTCTAAAAGTCCAATGGTGCAGTGTCTGTGTCCAGTAGTTGGTTTGTTTATAGCCTCATATCTCAGTGTGTTTGACCCTTTTGCATTCAGTGTTTTTGTAAGAAGCCTCATAATGGCCTCATTTGCTCTGTTACAAAAGCATTCTTACTTTTAATATTTGAATCAAACTTCTTTTGCACAAAAAAACATATGAACAAAACACAAACCCACAGAGGAGAACCAGAACAGACACAACTAACATGCTCCTCAAAGCAGTCGTCAGTGCAGGTTGGCATTTAGACAGATCACATGCCTGAGTTGGATGGACGGACGGATGTGTTAGTCATATGTCAATGTCCTCCTCACCGCTGTCTAAAGGACAAGGTCATATTCCACAAGAACTCCACTGCCCAACTCTGGAGTGCATAGCATCAGATTGACTCCTGGTCAGAGGTCTTTCTCAGACGAGTTTTCATCCTCTATCCTTCTACCCTGGGTAACCCAGCTCCCTTCCACCTCCAAAAACACACTGAGGTTAATTTGGCTGATAAACACAGACACGGTGCATATAGTTCCCACTTCATGTGAAAACTGGCAAGTTACTATTTTATAAAAGAAATACATTTCCTGAATGAGTAGTAGGATAGTTTCGATTATTAACATGCGGACCCCCTTTAAACCCGTGGTTTAAAGTGTCCAACTTAAATCACCCCAGTTTCACATAAATGGACGTTCATGGGGATTTTTCATAATTCAGACTTGGTGTGAGCACATTGGTGTTACGTCTCGTTTGAATTTCACATTCTTTTACCACTTGTAAAACAATCTCTTTCTGGTCAGGTCCGGTGTCACCTCTGGCCTCCGACTCGATCTGCGACCTCGGCGTCTCCTAGGTCCAGATCTGCTACGTTGCCCAGATGGTAGCGTTTTGGCCATGTTTTTTTTATACGGTATATAAACATAAATGTTGCTTGTTTAGTTCAAGCAGAGAAGGGGGGTGTCTGTCCTTTTCAGGGAACCGGTGTTTGTTCACTGGAGAGTTCACCACAGGGCAGCATCTTAGGTCAGAGAAGTTCACTGTCTTGTGTTGTCACAGCCGTATGGTTTCATGTGAGGAAACATTTTCTGTTTCTTTATGTGTGCAACAAGAGACAAATAATACATCGGTCTGCAAATTCTTTCTTCCTGTCTGTGCTTTTTTTTTCTTTTTTTTTTTTCTGCTGCTGAACTGTGCTATGGACTGTATTTATTTTGGGCGTTTAACAGCATTTTAGGAAATGGAACACGAGTTGTTCCAAGTTCTTTGTTGCTGTAAAAGAAAACAAATTCTTACTTCTGCTTCACAGCTGTGACCTGGCACTTTTCTGGAGTGCTGCGCTCATGTTGTCAGACAGAGAGATTAGGTGTTTGTGTTTGTAGGATCATGTGAGCGGAGTTGGGAGTGGGACGTGGCCCTCCCCCCATCCATCAACCATCCGTCCATCGCTCCCTTCCTCACTCTATCTGTCTCTCCATCCCCTCTGCCAGGCCTCCCACCTTCTTGACAGCTGGCCTGCTGAGCTGCAGATACTTAACCCAGGGATAAGAGGATTTACTGACACAACCAATCAGACATCAACCTCATTTAGCAAAGAAATTAATGTTTGAAGGGCAGTGATACTTGTGTGTGCGTGGAAGATCTGTGTGTTTTCTTTTGTTAAAAGATTTGTACGTTTGTGATTTGTGAGTTTGATTCCAGGTCTGACACTTCATGTGACTTGTTCCATGTATCCAACAAACTCTACTCCAGGGTTCGATCTGTGTCATTTGTAAGCAACACGTGCAGTTGAACTGCAAACAAGACAAACAAACAAAGACACGCACACAACAGGTATTCACAGATGGTTGCACAAGCTGGAGATCCTTCTTTGCAGGAGCTAATCTGGCAGATATCAAGAGTGGTGTTGTTCAAGACTAGATCCGCTTCTTCCACCCCTGTTGTGTTTCCTCCCTCACTTCACACTCCAACTGCAGCTCCACTCTCCGGAGAGGAGATATTATTAGTTAGTGGGCCATAGGCTTATTGAATTACCACACTGTGGACTGCTACATCCAGCCACCACCCAGTAAATAACAGTCAGGGATTTAGAGGTTTCACAGTCTGTGATGATTCTATAAACCTGTGGATCATCAGATCAGTATGTGGCTTTGTTGGCTTTGGCCGTGCTCTACCTGAGATGTGAGAACTGAAGATGGCCGTCCCACACAAATGATCAGTAATGACCCATATTTTATTATGTAATACAGAGAATTTGGGGATGAATCTTTGTTCAATGATGTTCCCCCACTGTTTACTACACTGGAGCAAGACACGGTCCAAAAATTGTAGACATGGACGATCTCTGTAACTGATAACATCTTAGAAATAGGTGTGGGTAGGAAAAATGAAAGAGGTAGTGAGCAAAGATGGATTTACCATTCTATCTTTGCCTCCAACCTGGAACCAAGAAGTATTACTGACATCAACTTGTTGCTGATCACAGACTACATATATATAGTTATTATTTTCTAAATTTAGATCCACCTGTAGTTTGTCCACACCTGGATGTAAGAGACTGGTAAATAAAGGTGGATTTCACAGCTGTACCTGTGGATTTATTAGATGATCTTCCAGGACGGCTGAGGGGTGGTTGTTTCCATGATGAAATCACAGAATGGTTCAGTCCTCAGGTCGTCACCACGGCGACAGGAACAGCCCCGGGCCTTTCTCTGCAGTAGCGCAGGCGTCTACGTATTCCTTGAAAACACAGTCGTAGTGATGCTGGAGTTTCAGGTGTTTATTTACACCGACCTCACTGCGGGGAAGTTACGGCAGAGGTAAGAGAAAAGGAACGCTTGATTTGATCACCCTAACCCACATAAGCACCGTACGCTCACACGTGCTCATTGTGCCTCATTGGAGTGTTTTGGTTTTTTTTTTTTAATCTGAGCTATTCTTTATTGTTTTCGGATTTTTCTGCATGGACGTCATAATTCCTCATATGGGACCAATACGCATCATTCCAAGTTTTATCGTGCACCCAATATAAACAGGCGATGTTGATGTGTTCAGATCATCAGTTTATCAGTTGAGCTTGTCAAAGTATTTACTCCAGGTTGTGAAAAATCACAATCAACAGTACAACACCATCACAGTTGACTAGTTATGTATATATTCATGTGACAAATTATTTTGCATGTGATCGTCATCCTCTTAAAGTGTTATTATGAATGAATGAAAGTGCTGAACGTGTCTTTTTGGTGTTGTATGGATTTGTTATTTTGTTGGGTTAAATCTGGGAATGATTAGTATAAACTGGCTGCTGTCAGGAACTCTTTTGAACTTGGTTCAGGAGTTTGGCAATGGGCGACCTTTGATTTGCGACGCCAGTGGTCAAAGGTGCCCTTTGCTGCCGTCTGTTTGCTCTCAAATAGATGCTTGCACCGCTGCAGCAGAGGCAGTAGTAGTAGTTGATTTTAAACAGAAATTGACAGGCGATGTCAAACCTTACACCCCTACACACTCTGCCTTTGTGCAGATTTGATTTACATAGAATGGGGTGGTTCATTCGGGGACAGACCTCTGAGCCGTTCTCAGGCTGATTCATGCTGCCCTTCCTGCACATGTTGGCCCCCTTCCCCGCACACACGCTCCTCACCTCACCAGGCGTTTGCATCCTGACAGCTGCCGGTCCATGTGCTGTCAGACCCCCGTACCCCACTGTGAATCAGTCCCTCAGCTCTGGGGAAAGTTACGGTTTATTCTTACATGTACATTTACAGAAAAATCCAATCTTGAAGATGCGCATGCTCACTGTTAGCATTTTTAGTTTCAGTCTGCAAGTAAGTCAGGTTCACAAGCCCCACAATTTGACCTCATATGTTTTGTGATCTCTGATCTGTATCACCGTGCCGATCTTGTTATCCTCCTCCGTTTCCTCACTTGCTGATCTTGTTTCTCGCTGAATAAGAACATGGTGGCACAGCTGCTGGCAAGTCTGTGACTATATCTCATACTCAGCACTTCTAGAATAGAATGGATCTTTACAAGGCCTGAGGGGAATTTGCCATGCACTAAAAGAGAAGGGTCAGTGCACAAAATCAGACACAGGACGTGCTGTACAGTCTGTTACGTAAGCCCGTTAATTACATGAATCTGTTCTTTCCAAAAGTTTTGAATACATTCCCACACTTGATGGATTCAAAACCTGGCAGAACGCTTCTAACTGAGGGGTTAATGTATGTTTCAAGTCGTTTTCATCCTCATGCTCAGTGGGAGAGACGGCAGGGCCCGATACATGTTTGCCTTTCCGAGTATCACTCATGGAGAGCTAGAGAAAGTGGGGAAGGGGGTGGAGGCTGCAGTCTTGCTGCTAAACAGGAAGTTGCACAACATCTGTTTCTTGGCATACAGAGGGAAGGGAATGGCCAGCTGTGTGACTTCGAGTGCTCCATCCACGCAGACAATGTGACATTCCTCTTTGTTAGCTAATTCAAAGACATTTGGAAAGAGGTCTTTTACTGCCAAATGTCTCCGTTTTATTTTAACCACACAGCCCTAATGGAGTGCGTATATCAGTTACAGGAGGCCAGGATTGATTATACCACATTTTTAGAAAATTTAAAATCATAACTGCTGTTGTAGTGGCCACAGCGACCCCTGTAGCCATAAACTGTAATTACCGGATGCCGGTGCAGAATATTCTGTTATTCTGACGCCACACGGACTGATTATATATGTCTGTTATCTCATCACACTGAGCACATGGACTATTCTAACAGAAACCCAATATTTTACAGGCTCAGAAACCTCGGGTAGGATTCGACTGGAATATGTTGTGCTAGGTCTAGAACTAC
Source organism: Centriscus cristatus (assembly GCA_037832705.1). Taxonomy (NCBI): domain Eukaryota; kingdom Metazoa; phylum Chordata; class Actinopteri; order Syngnathiformes; family Centriscidae; genus Centriscus; species Centriscus cristatus. The sequence goes on from JBBMJM010100290.1 coordinate 11,156, forward strand.
AGTTTGAAGATGAACTACAGGAAATTGTTTGTGCCATCACCCATTTGATGTGATTTAGACGAGAGGTGGTGCTTTGGTGGACATCGTATGGCCAATGGAACGTGGTCACACACATCAGGCCAGGTTCCAGTTCATTTCTTTAGACATGTACTGAACATGATGAAACTAGTTTTTCACCACAACAGTCTAAAGTGGAGCCTGCCTACAACAAATGGAATACAAACGAGGTGAGGAAATGATGACAGATACACATAGACACAAAGTGGAATTATTTTTCTGTGAAAAGATCTTTGCCAGCTTTAACTTGGACAACATAAGATAAAAATGAAAAATTGAGTTTGTACACCTCCATTTGCTTGCATGTATACTCATAAGAGGACAGTCAGTTTTATTTAATTTGTTTTATTTTGATGATAGCTGTTGGTTGTATGAAGAAGCAATAGAATCAAAAGGAAAATAGAAAATACTTTGAAAGGGAAATGCAGAGAATCCTTGCGTGCCAATTCCAGTTTGTCATACCAGCGCCCACATTCATACACACATGCACACAAACACAGGGAATGTGACATTTAACTCTGAGCATGGGCACTGGGCCATGTGTATATACTGGTGTGTGTGTGTGTGTGTGTGTGTGTGTGTGTGTGTGTGTGTGTGTGTGTGTGTGTGTGTGTGTTGGACTGGCACACAAGGGCATTTTCTGAGACTCATCCAAACGTTTACGTGCAAATGGTGACATGCCACCCAGCATCAGTCACATTTTTTCTGAAATGGCCTTGTTGAATTAATTTGTCTGAGCACTAGCCGAGAGATGTTTACTGTCCAATGCTTCCATACATACCAGACTGAGTGGCGACAGCCCTGTGTATTAATTATGTCCGCACATACTCTTGGTATTTGTAGCAATTTGTGTTGATGAATCAATGTCCTCACAGCTACAGCACATGCATGAAGTTACACACCCAGCTGACTGACTGATTTCCTAAGTAGGTCATCTATGTAAATGCCAGCCTGTCAGTTTACATCAATAGATGCAAAGCAAAGTCAGCACCCTGTGACCAAAACTGAGCGGGATTTGTTCTGTGAAGCTGTAATTATACAACAGTGACAGTCTGAAGAATATCACAGTTTTAATCAAATATTTTACTGTCATTAAATTGACATCACCATCATGTTGGAGCTTTCATGACCATGACAATGAGCTGTCACATTTTCCTAGTGACGTTACACTGTCGATGGTATTCACACGAGGTTAGCCTTGATGTCAACATGGGCATGGGAGCTGCAACTCCGACATGGGGAGATTCAATTCAAGGACTAGATGTTGATCCCAGCAATACTTATCTGAAGCGCCGAAGCAGGTGCTCAGCTGAGTGAACCCTAGCAATAGGAAAGGGTAAAAATATTGAAAAATCAAGGCATGGAAATGATGCACACCCCAATTCAATATCGATTAAACAAACTCTCTGAATCAATTCACCTACTGGCCAGTGGGGGCGCTGTACACAACTTCTTCATGGTGAATCGTGTTTCATGGACGAAAGCTGCAGGCGACCAAACAACAGAATGCAAGAACGCAAGCGGTGGAAAAAGATCAGATGTTTGGACTCTTTGAATTCCAATGTAAATCCGGAACATAAGAAATAGACAAATGTTAGGTAGTGTGTAACTTATGCCAGGCAGAATTAAAGTACAACAGTAACACGAAGAATCTCTGGAACCACTTAATCCGACACCATACAGATGCTCTACAACAGTGGTGTCCAAACTATGCCCATTTTTAATTGGCCCGCAGGACATTTTTTAAATAGAATAGAATGTGGCCCGCACTTCAACTTTTGCCTGAGTGTATTGCACTTCTTAGTTTTAACTCCAGGGGGCGCTACTGTTAATCAAGGCAGTTGCTCCTGTAACAGAGTTGAGCGAGCTGTGGATTCCACTTGTCACAATACAGCCAATGGTGTTTGTGTGTACCTATGACCTGGACGCTGATTGGCTCCCATGGCTCTCCTCGTCTTAAACTTGGGCTGTGACGTCAACACAGCGCCAGTACTCGAGGATTGAGCTCATGGTAAGTTACAATCACGAAGCACAAGCCTTATGTCCATGTAAATAGTGCATTAGTAAAGTGCACAAGTAAAGGGATCTGAGTGTTCGCAGTTCGTAACGCGGGCCCTGAGATGACGTCGCTAATTGTTCTAATGAAGCTGTAGGAAGTGCTGTGGTCGGATGTGGCCGACTGGTGCGTCCCCGAGTTCTACCGCAGCGCAAAAAGAACGATCAGTCTGTTTTTTTGTCATTTTGTCTGTTAACACTGAACAAAACATGCAACAAATATTAGTAATTTTGTGCACCACTTTCTTATTTGCGATTTTCTTATACACCACTGTGCACAGACTGTGCACACAGTCAGCTGATCTCATCTGATGCAGATTTGCTCGTTGACAAAGTGACTGATTTGTCCGCACTTTTGGCACGGATGTCACGGATGTCGGATATTGGATCAGCACTGCAGCTGGATGGTCCGAGTTACATACCCAGCACAGCCAATACTCACCAGAATAATTTACTAAAATTATATGCACTCCTGTTATTAAGTCCAGTTAAGTCGTTCATGTTGATAACTGTTTCAAACGTTAATAGGTGTGTTGCTAAGCCTAATTGTTCTTTTCTTTGTCCTGTAACTCTTCTGTCTAAGGAGAAATCTGAGGCTGCTGTTCTGAGAATGTGCTACCAAAGCTTTTCCTGAATAAATCAGTAAAGATCCATTTATGTAAAGCTGTGATAAAGGTTTTGTCTTTAATTATATTCAACAATACATAATATTTGTCCACTATCAATTGATTTGTCTTAACTTTAATACACAAAAGTTATTGTTATATACATAATTTCTAGTAAGTGACCCAGCCTCTTCTATATATGTATGTATGTGACCCTCAGTGAAAAAAGTTTGGACACACCTGCTCTACAACAACCCTCAGCTAAAACTGTTGATCCGAAACAGACGCAACTCGAAAAGCCTTTGCCTGCAAACTACCACCAAGCTCGGTCTGTGTGCAAAAGATAACAGAGTCTGTGGGCATCTTCAATCGCAAGGACCTTCAACCCTACAGTGTTGTGGAAAATCAATGTTTAAGAAGATGTGAGACACTCTTAAACCACACTACGCAATGCCAACACGATAGGTCATGTTTTTTTTACATTTGTACTACATACTGTGCGAACAAGTGAGCTGATACAGTGCTACCTGCTAATCTTTCATTTTCAGAAGTTTTATTGCTCAAAGGTATTATGACGTAAGTAACATACCGCATGTGTTAGTATGGGCATGAAAACAAATGTTTAAAAATTGCTATTTATCATTTGTGTATTTGTACTTCTTAAGGAATCAATATTGAAGCATTTAAATGATTATTTAATCAAATCCAAACGTAAATAATCAAAATCAAATCATCAAGTTCTTAACAATACTCGACACTAGCCATCGATAGACAATTGATTGGAGGAATCAGAGGCCCACGTAGAAGGATGTAGATCAAGTTTATAGAGAGAAGGATCTTGAGATAATTAGGATAAGGGAAGTAGAGTAAGGGAGAGATGTCCTTACCTGGAGTAACATCTCTCCTGCCGGTCCGGGCGTAGTATTCTACCACCACTACTTCATGATGAGGGGTGTAATTTCGGGAAAAATGTAAAAGTGTACCCTAGAGTCATCAGGTGTTTTGGCCTTTGAACATGAGACAAAATCATCAAAGGTGGCCAGCTACAGGTTGATCATGGCGATGAGCTGGTGTCCCAAGCCCAATCCCCACAATTTCCTCGGGGGTGTGGTGGGGGGGGATTAGTGAGCAGGTCATGTTGATGTTCTATGAGCCCAGTGAGGATGCTTCAGCTTTCTCCATATCCACTGGCTGCTTTTGTCAGATGTGTTGTAGATCTAGTTGTCTACCTCGGCCTTTCAGCAGCCTGATGGTGGAACAGGCCACAAAACCGCTGCATCCCACATCAACCGGATAGCCGGACTTTGGCATTGCATCCTTGTTGTTGAACGTCTGCTACCAGTTGTGTGTAGAGACGTTTCTCACACTCACAGGATGTAGCATGTAATTCTCCCCTGTGAGCTCTGTGATGTAAACCAACTTCAGCGAAGGGGACCAGAGGACCAAGTCTGGCCTAACGGTGGTGGCTGATAAGTCACTGGCCAATATCGACCAGCATGTTCCAATCCCAAGCCATGGCCAGAGGTCCGGCTTTTGGTCTGGTAGGGTGGTTCGGCCTTTTCTCTCTAAATGTTGGCGCCGTTGTGGACATGGTAGTTCTCAGGGGCACTCTCGATGACTGCTCCCCAGACTCTTGAGGACCCTGTTGTGTCTCCTGGTTTATCAGCCTTCTGCGAGACTGGTCTTACATCTCTGGGATGTCTCACGTCTACTAATGATGCATTGGACTTAATTTTATATCCCATTTTTTGTCCATTTCTCCTCCAGACTCTACAGGTCCGATGAGCACAGCCCACTCCCATCCACACCCCCCACCCATGGGGGGTATGTTGGGCCACCCGTCAGTCATCAGCAGCTCCAGACACTTGCCGTCATCTATGTCCACCTTGGGCTCACCAATTAATGGTCTGGCCTCACCCTACCCTGTCATCACCTCATCTCTTGGTTCGCCCTCCATATCACTGCCGTCCACGCCCAACATGAACTTTGGACCACTCAGCAGTCCTCAGGTGAGACGGTGTGCAGATGACACGATGGTTCTCTACTGACCTCTTCTGAACTAAAAGTTGGCATCAAGTTGAGGAGTATGACGTGACACGTGCTTCAATCATGTGTTCAAGTACTGTTTTCAGATACTTACTAACACAAGTACCATTTATTTTTTAAAGCAACTGAAAAACTGGACATGCAGGACCAAGAAAGCAAAAACACAAAGGAATATGGTGACTAAAAGTAAAATAGTAAATGGAATAGGTCCTAATTTCTGCAACAAGGTCCAGTGTCAGCCTCTGTTATCTCCTCCCCCAAGAGGTGTTGTAGAGCCTCATGGCTCGGGGGAGGAAGTAACTGTAGTTGTCAAATATTCAGTATGTATGATTATGGCAGTGCTTCTCAATTATTTTCTGTCACACCCACCCTCAGCAACAAGAAAACAGTTTGCGCCCCCCCGACTATAAATAATTGTTATAAGTACACATATGTATAACATTGTGTCCTTGTTAACATA
>JBBMJM010100397.1:5569-28974 GCA_037832705.1 Centriscus cristatus
TGGCATTCCAGGTTGACAGATTTCGCCCCTCAGGCGGTAATGAGAAGGGAATCCGATGCGATCGTCTTGATGCACTCAGGTATACATTCGGCCTCCAAACCTCCCAAAGAGTGCTGCAGGGCTCCAGCAGCATCAAACAGTCTACATTTGGACCCTCGTCTATTCCCAAAGCTTTTATGTCTGAGCTCCGCTACTGTCGTGGGATCATAGTCCAACAGGACCCGCTCCTGTAACCTGCAACAAGCACGCTCACCATCACTGATGACACCCAGCAACCCCCCCGGTGCACTGAAACGCAAAAACATCCAAAGCTTAGTTTGTAGGTCAGAGGTAGATTCTGCGTTCACACCACTTCCCCCCACGAAAGAGAGAAAGCTACTTCTTTGTCCCTGTGGAGACCTAGTGTCCTAACAGCCCACCGCTGTTTCCTTCTCACCTCTCTGACCCTCTGGCTGAGGAGAGCAGCAAGCAGGAGGAACTTCTCCCCAGACTGTCACCACCCAACCTGCTGCGGAGCTCTCTCCATCCTGCTGCCGTTAGGACCGGACTCAGCAGGTACTGATGCCGCCTGACAGTTGGCCACGATGTGTTGATGTTCACAGATGGTAAACAGGATGTGGGGGCATCATGATGAAGTAGGTCAGTGGATTGTAGTGCATCAGCTGACTAATCAAAGCTGAACACTGAAGTTGGAAGTCACGTTTCGACTCGGCCTGGATGCGGACTGGCGCCTCAAGGCCGAGCACCCACTGTTCTCTGTGGTTCTCTATGTCACCTCATGAGAATTCATCCTGAGTGGATACGACGGCGTAGGCAGCGTAGCCAAAAGGCTCTCTCACTGCTTTTCATCGCCTCTGTCTGGGCAGTGTTACCTTCTAAAACCAGGTGAGCAGGGGAGTCCTCTCCAGAGTGGCAGAACACCCCCCAAACCACCACCACCACCACCACCACCACCAAATATCTGTCCCTGAAAACTAATAATCACAATTACTGCAGTTGTTGTTACAACAAAAGACGACTAAACTCAACGGGCAGCTCTGGTGGTTCAGCAGTGAAATCAGACTCTGGTATATTTGTTGCTTTATTTACTCTTATCACATTTCAAGTTTGAAGAAAATGTGCACATTAGCCAGTGGCTCTTTTGGTTGCACGCAGGGTAAAGATGAGATGGCATGCATGCTCCGCTGCCTATTTCTATTACTTTTCGCTTTGAAACAGCTCATTAGGCATACCCTTTGCATATTCTCTGCAGATATGTGAAATAACTCAGAACACGGGTGTTCAAACAGCAGCAATCTACCAGGACAGCACAGAGATTAGTTTTCCGATCAACTCACTGTCTGACTGGGATTTCATTTCCTCCAGTTATTTCCCCGCTCAACGCGCTGCGATGTTTACACTCGTGCCGTTAACTCTCGCCTCAACCTGTTGTGCGTCCAAAGTGTGACCTGCTGTCAGCAGTCACTTGTGTAAAGTTATTATCCGACAGGAGAAAAACGCAGCACACCGAGAAAAACAAACCCGCTTTTGCGTTCAACAGAAAGGCTGAGAAGTTGTTTCGAGATGGAATACCCTGTGATCAGAGCGGCGCGTCTCGTGGGGTTATCGCTAATAATATGGAAAGGAAACATGCACATTAGGACCAATCGCTGTACACTTATGTCAGCTGGAGTTGCACTGGAGAGGCATTGAAATAGGTTGCTCGAAGCGTGGCTGTAATAACGTGCGACGTTGTCGTTAATAATACGGTCCTCTTTCACGGAGTAGATGATGCTGAAATGGAGGTTTTAAAACCATTCCAGTTCACGGAGTCCTCTCTAATTATGGAGCGTTATATACCGACGAGTCAAAAGTTCCGGCTTCTCTTTTCCTTGTGTTTGAATAATTTAAGCAGTTCACATACAGTCAATAACCTTAAATGATTGACGTGTTTGAGCAGACTCTGTTACTGTTGTATGACGGGTCATATGTTTCATTGTTGTGGCGTTAACAAAGAAAGACAAATCATTAGCACTAATGGGGTGCTTGGGTTTTTTTTTTGTTTTGTTTTTTTCCAACAGAAAATACACAACAGTGTTGGTACACACTGTTTAGTGTCATTTAGAGGAAACTATGACAGCAGAAGGTCGGGAAGACGCTGAGCCTCAGCAGAGCCACCAGACAAGTAAACAGCTGTCAGACAACAAACAGAACAACTCTGACACCTTTCCCAACTGTAAAGAAAAGATGTTTAGCTGAAGGCTGAACAGGTCATGTGGCAATAAGAAAGACCTTGCTAGAAGGGTAACATTTAAAAGAAGAGGTTTCCCAGCGATCAATGTTACAGAAAACGGGTACTTGATATCCAGTGGACAATTTCACACACTGAGGACAGTTTGCAATTGTCAGCTCACACACAGAAATACTGCTCTGCTAGTTTTCTGCAGGTCTCGCTTTGCCCTCCAATGGGTTTTTCCAAAACAAAAACAACACATTCACATCCACACTGACACAAGTGGCTCCTCCAAGAAGTGGTAGCAGGACCTGCAGTCGATCCAGTTAACACACGGGAGGGATTATACATCTCGTCTGGCCTGGGCAGACACCCAGGCCTGTGTGGCGGTGTTGCTGGGGAAAGACACCTGGGGTCGAGACGCTTACGCATCCTGCCGGCACCGTGACGTGGCTAAATGGACGGATAGACGGTCGTGTTAAAGTTGGCAGTGAAGTAAAATGTTGATATATTTCCTTTTAATCTTCTGTTATTTCTAATTAGCCCAAAATGAGTTTACTTGGACGGTCACCATTTTTTATCCTGTCTCATTCGTTCTTCCATTTGTCTCCACCTCTGTGTTGTTCCAATTTCCTGTTTCCCCCCGTCTCCAATTTTCTTTCCCATTCTCTGTTCAAATGTCAAGTAGCAGCTGCCAGTGCCGTGCCACGGCAGTCTGTGCTCATAAATCTGCTCTAATTCTCCACCTCTCTTCCATGGTGTATAAATCTTCTCACTCACAAGAGCACTGGTCCTTTTGATGAATGGGCTGCAGACAGAACCGGATGCCAAGCAAGCTCCAGTAGAGCTCATAGGAGGAACGCGAATCGGCCGCGAAAATCACACAGTGGAAAAAAAGTAAACAGCAGCATACCTGAGATTCTTTTTATCTGGTGCTTTGCGAATTCTGTTACACAAAAAGCACCCACAAAGAAACACCGCTGACACTGGAAGTCAGCAGGCAGGAGTTTACTTGTTCTTTTTTTTTATGTGTGTGTTTAATCCTGAATGGAGCGTCAAGAAGGAACAGTCAGGCGGAGCTAGTCGCACACTTGAGGCCTTTCTGATTTCCTTAGTCAGTCATGAGTCAGAACCAGAAAAACAGATAGACGGCGTTCAACGTCATGAGTAGACACTTATTATCTCTTAATTGCCATGGCAACACCTGAGCCAGGGCTAGTTTTGTGCAGTCTGCTGCCATCCAATGTTCCGCTTAATGAGAAGAAATCTGGATTTGCGCTGCCGCAAGCAAAACCAACCGTTGCTATTTTGTGCTTCATTAATACCATCTGCTTGAGGAGTCTCAGTCGCTCCCCGTGTCAATACACATCACCGAGTCACCACGGCAGCTTGACTTCCTGCACCGAAAAACCAATCATAATCAATCTCCCTTCCACACCGTGTGCATGAAAAAGACAGAAACTCCCCGCCAGGTTGTCAAGCGCCAAGAAACACTCCTTCAAAGCGACATCTTCATGACACAGTCTGGGCATTTGTCCATCACTTTGAACAGTAAATGAAAGTGGGACAGATGACATCAGTCAGTATGAGACACCTGTCATGGCGCCTCTCTATTGCGGCTTGCAGTATCAGCTCTACCTGATACATGACAGCTGATGATGGAAATGTTACTAGTCCGTTCCCAGATGGCAGGGGGGGGGGGGAGTCGGCGTCTGAGTCGCGCCGATAAATGGTGCATCAAAATAATGCCTGCTAAAAATGACGAATCACTGTCTTAGACAGCTGCAGCGAAAACAAGACTCTTACTAAATTATCCCGATGGCAACTGCAGACAGAGATGAGTTTTGAAAAGCGTTCAGAGCTTTGATTTAATTTGTTGCCGACACGTGTGCGCCGCCAGTGGAGGCAGTACTCCTGAGAGGAGTATAGTTCATTAATGGCTTCTGCAAATACATGCAGCAGACGACCATGCTCCCCTTGAGGTTTGGCGCACCTACTGTTGCCTTCATGGATTCGGCCTTGAAGCAAGCTGTTGGTATGAACACAGCACCCACAGCTCCAGATGGCCCGACTGTCCTTGAGTGGCCATTGTTTAAAATGCAGGCCTCCACAAAGGAGATATCACAGGAGAAGACTGAATGATGTCGGACCGTGCTTGATGAGTGTCAGTGGATTGGATCCCTAAAGCCTTACGAACCTAAGCTTTTGCTCAAGTTGCCAGAGATTCAAGTTTCATCGGTGGTTTGGTGACCTTGAATAACACCATATATAATATATCTGTACAAATTGCCTCTTCTAGGATCTGATAATTGTTTAGCTCCAGTCCACAGTCACTGCACGTTGTCTGAGGAGAAATGGCTCTTACAGTGTTCCACTTGTGAAATTTTCTTCTTTCCTCTGTCACCCCTGAATGTGACAGACTACCTGCCAATTAGAAGCCTCTTCCCAGGCAGTTGATAGGGGTGATGTGGAGATGTGAGATGCCGGAGCGAAAGCCCGAGGGGAGTGGTTGCAGTAAAATACGAGCGACCCGGCGTTCCCAATGAAAAGCTGGAATCGCTTGTTACATAGTATGCCCTCCTCCACCACCATTTATCACCCAGCACTGCCGTATCTTCTCAGTCAGGTTCGGTAAATCTCCCACCATTATTACTGTTTAAACGATACTCGTTGGTTACTGCGAACGGTGCGCCTAAAGGGGGAAGCAGTTCACAAGATCATTGCAAATGTCATTCCAAGTGCTGAGACACTTTAATTCCAAGGAGCTGACGTGATTTTCAAGGACACGTTTTCTACCATGAGACATAAATCCAGGTGTTGCAAATTTTCAGTAACAATGACTATTTTCGTGTTTTTATTTATTTATTTATTTATTTATTTTTGGGGGGGGCTGTCTGTTTTGGGATGCATTTGTTCACCAAATATCTTGTTCCACACGTCAATGTTGCATTCATGTTGCATCTCCACCCAGCCACTCATAATTGCTAGACACAGCCTTGAAAATGAGCTCCAAAGAAACTCAGAACAATTGCACACATTACACTTTCACTCTGAAGGCATGTTCTCCAATAAATTCTCTTTTGTTAGGATTTCTTGGTTATGGGTCTTGGATTGTTTTGTTAAAGACATGTATTGATCACACGTGTTGCACACATACTGATCTTAAATAACTGGATTTGAAAGCATTCCTCTTTGCATTTGTGTACTTAAGTATTATTTCCTTTTATTATTTCCTCCTTTTCCACCACAGAGGGCAGGGCACATCCTGGGCCGTATCATATTGTACCCAGTGTATCGACATACATGTTGTATCGTCCTGCACTGGGGCGATGCATACCCCAGCCCAGTGCATGCGTGTGCATGTCAGCAGTATGTGCGAGCCTGTCTCGGCAGCTGTAATCTAATTATCTTGACACTAAGTGAAGGGTACATAGGGATTATGGAGGTTAAGTACTGCATTCCATTAGCAGCCTGACACTTCTCACCCCAATCAATTAATTATCTAAAACTATCCAAATATCAGCAGAAAAGACAGAGTTTCTCTAATGACGCTGTGCCACAGAGCTTTGAAGATGCAGTACGACGCCAAAATCCTCAAAATAGCCCCACTTGTGCATGAAGCCACACGCAGGATGCAGAGGAAGACGAGAATTAAGCTGATTGTCACTGGGGTTTCTATCTTGATCTGCTAAGAGAGTCTCAGCGAGAAAGGACTGGGGGGAAAAAAAATCCCTCAGGTGGAGAGGGTATTTAGCACATAAATATTTCAGCGAAATTGCTGGCGGTTTCTTCTAGTTACCACACCCATTGGGAAAATGTCTTTCGGCAGGAAATGCTGATGTGTGTGTGTGTGTGTGTGTATGTATGTAGGGGTGTGTGAAATCTTAAGATGTTGTCACAAATAAACACGTGGATACAGACGTCTGAATATGTGACAGTAAATAGGTCCATTGAAGTGCTCATCACCGCCGAGGTTGTCTGTGGGGGGGCTGCTGTCACCTGCTGTCCTCCATCAGCTCGGCCGGTCCCCAAACCACACGCCTGCTTCATGTCATGTCATTCATGAATGGATGCCCAAGGGCCAACAATAGCTCACTACAGCCTTTTATTACTGTCACTTCAATCTCACAGTTGTCAAGGTCAAATCTGCTTCACTGTCATTCACCTGTCACACGCAGCGCCACTGACATTTGTGTTATAGGGAGCAAGGGACGTACGTGTGTCTAAAAATGAGGAAAAGGGTGAGCGGGAGAGTGCGAGGAGAGGGGCCGGAAATAATGAAATGTCAAGAGAGCCACCGTGTGAATGCACCGAGTCAGTACTCTGTCATCGATGACCTGTGGTGAGCATACTGTGTCTCAAAGTGTCTCCTGAGGAGAACGCACTGATCAGACAGACCAGCGCCGTCTGTACACATACATTTTACCCATCCAGCGTCTCCTCCAGCACTGCAACTCTGCCAAACGACCAGAACGTGGAATCGATACCTTTTGGCATTTCTATGCATCGCAGTTGCTGAATATGATGATCCTGCGTGTACTAACAAGGTCTGAAAGGTTGATAGCATCAAAAACGCTGCATCATTTCAGTCAATATAGATAATCCTCTCCAGTGATCGATATAGCATATGAAAAACATCAAATTAACATGGTTTGAGACATTGTGACACAGAACTGAATTAATTGTTAAGCTTTGCTGCTGATTTGTCTCCTGCTTCATGATGCTCCTTGTTCTTCGTGAACATTCCACCGCAATCAGATTCCCAGAGGTTGTATGACATCACCAATCATCCCCGTTAGGCCCGCCTTTTAAAATCCGACGAGCAAGGAGAGAATTTACACTGAATGCAATACAAAACCCCTCTTGTGTGAAACTATATTCATAAATCATTCTGCACTGTGAAAGTTTAAACATCCAACAGAATAAAAGAACAAAACAAAACAAAACAAAACCAAAAAAAGTTTGGGTGAGGGTTATGTTGTGTTGGGAGATTCTTCTAGTTGAGCTGAATTCTGATTGGCTACATGGACAATGACACCAAACTGTGTCATAACTACTAGTTATGGTTTCAAAACACAACCAAAGGTTACATACTGTTACCTAAGGGCCCCCATGACACGGAGCCCCAATAAAAAGCTTCTGTGTTTAATTTCATGCTCAAAGAATAAGTCCATTGATGAGGATACTGACACGCAGACATTCTGTGAATCACTTGTTTCATGAATGTGGGAGACACGGCAGCAGACTCGAGTAACTCCCCCAGGGGCCGGAGACTGACATCAAGCTTTGTGTATAAAAGTTGGTCAAACTCTTTCATAGAGATCATTGGCAAATTCTGCGTCGTACAAGAACTTTTAACTGCAGTAAACTGCTGCTATTTTTCAGGACGGTCTGACAGCCAATTATCAGCATCTTCTCACCATGGAATTTCTTTTGTCTATACATCATCAACTCCACTTCCAGACACAAGAATGAGACCATTTTTCCAAACAGCGATTTCCTCGGAACGCTCCTCTCTCTGTGTTTCGAAGAAGCAGACCCATGGGCTTACAATCGTCCAAGCTTTGCGGCTCCTGCCGACAAAGTCAAGAGGAGAGCGGACTGGCTGATAACTGCTCCTGTATGTGCAATGATTGCACAGATTGCTCTGACCGCTGCTGTGACATCTGCTGCCAGATGTGCGTGGACGTGTGTTCTGGCTTGTGTTCCGGAGACTGCAGCTACACCTTCTGTACTCTTTGCCTCCGGCTGGCACGGAACTGTATCTCGCTTTTTACCACCCAACGAACGTAAATGTTAAAGGCACACAACGTTGTTATTCTCAGCCATAACACATGGCTGACCTGTGCGTTTGCTGTTGTAACCTGGACGTCTTTATTCGTTCCAGAGACTCCAGAGCCTACGTAGCGAACAACTGACCGAGAAAAGTACAACAGGTAAATATGTGTGACTGCGCACAGTGTCATTGTTTTCAAGTCGAGTCATGCCTGAGGGGCCTTAACTGAATGACCAGAAAAGGGCAAATTCAGCTGCACTGTGACAAAACCAGAATAGTTTCCGTTTGAGCCATTTAATTCCTCGCCGACCTCTGAAATTCTTGCCAAGCAAGCTATGGAATACATCCAGACCCTGCTATTGTCCACTTGCAAGTGCTTTCCAGTGATAGTAACATGCTGGCCATGGTGACACAAAGAATTTAGCTCCAAACAACAATGGTGCTGGGGTCAAAACACACGTCATGTGTCTGATCATGTGACCATCATCAAAAAAAACAGACCCTCTGTTGTTATTGTGCAGACTGTCTGCAATTAATGTGGAACCATTAAACTGAAACAGGAACCATCAAAACCCACAATGCACTGTGACGCAAATTGGCAGTTGGAGGATTTGACGTAAGAATCATGTGGAAAAACCAGGACAGCTGAGTGTCACATAGATTGAGAGGTTTAGTCAAGTAAATGTGGAATCATTTAAGGCCATGTCACAGATCCATCTTTACATACCGTCGATGGATATGGATTACATGAAATAGAGCATCTGTCATACTTTAAATAAAAATAATGAGAAAATTAAATCTAATTTTGGGACAAGTATCACAACCCTATTGTGTATATTGTACAAACACAGAGACTGAGCAGGTGCAGAAAGGAACCTCATAGCAAAGCAAAGACAAAGAATTAGAGTTGCAAAAACAAACAGCAAACAAAAAGGACAATTTTGTTAAGTGACAAGTCAGTTAGAAATGATAAGCTGGTTTGAAATGATTGCAAGTCCATTATGTTCGCGAGGTAATTTTGCGAGCATTGCTTAGTTTTGTTTTTTTCACATATTTTCTGAGAAATTACCTGTATGTCTGCTGAAGATAACTCATACTCAGAGTGAATACTATGACAAATATAGCAAGGAGTATTTTTATATTTTTATGTTTTCTATTTACAGAACAACCAGCCTACCCGGAAACAGCCCCCTCCCACCACCCACCCCCTTCACATACACCCCTCAAGATCCCGCTGGTAGCCATCTCCTCCCCTCCAGACCTCCAGACACGTTCCTCCACTTGACCAGCCTCATGTTACAGCCCAGCTCAGGTGGATGGATTTGTTATTTCATTCATCAGGATGTTTGGATAGCGAAAAGGACATTTAATTTATCCTTGTCTTTAAGGACAAGAAACACACAGACATCCCGAACATCACCCCAGTGAAAGTGTTACATTTGTCACATCTGGAAGATTAAAGTGAAGTGCGGCAATGGCCTCGGCGGGGCTCACAAGCAGTACTTCAGAGCACTCGTTACACAACGGCAAGATTGTTTTGCACTTTGAGGCAAACAAAACCATAATTTGGTCGCCTACAATGCACAATCTGATATCGCGCTGCGTGGAAAGGACGTGCCGAAAACACAAGGTGGTAATTGCTTTCACCGAATTAGACCTTTTTATTACCCTTTGCAAAAATTGCTAGTTTATGGAAATTTCCGTGATTGAGTGGGCCATGTCGCAGACATCAAACGCAGCCTGAAGCAAGGTCTTACAAGGAAACTCTGACAACACAGATTACGCCAAGCTGCATTAAGTACCCATCATGCCTGCGTTCATGCCTCGTCATTGTTTCTTGTCCTCGTGGTTAGAGAGAACGACTGGCTACTAGTCAAAGCCGAACTTGAACTTTCCGTCCGCCGTGAGTCATATGAATGCAGAACAGTGTATACCTCGGTCACCTTGCTATAGACTCTCCCCAGTGTAGTTTATTTGCTTGAAATATTCTGGGGGGATAACCTGAGCGCTACACTGACGGTGGGTACTGCAGCCGAAAGCTGTGATATTCTCACACGAGCAGGTCGCGCATGTACTGTTTTCTTAACACCGGAATAGTCTTTTTCTTGCGCAGTGTGGACTTTTACAAATCAACAACACTGTATCTTTAAATACTACTTCCCAGGGGCCTTGTCTTGAAAGATGTATTGTCATTTCAAACCAGGGGAATGTGGAATGTACATGCTACAATATCAGCAAGGCGGGCGAGGCTCCAAATGACTGAGGATCTACCTCAAAAATGTGTAGTTGGTAGAATAAAATTTAAGATCTTCTGAGCATTTTTCCCCCTACCTTTGCTGTCTTTCATCGTCCTCCCTCTTTCTTATCTCTTTGTGGCTGAGTGCATTTCTCTTACCTCGCTGCCTGTCTGTGTTCTCCTCTCATGAATCACATTGCTTTTACTGAATGTCTTCTAGTTAGGTGTGGAGAAAGGCTTGTGTGCTGCTGTCAGTCAAGTAGATTACAGCTCCAGAGGATCCTTATTGCTCACCTTCCCGAAATAAGTAGATGGCTCTCAACTATGCTGGCCAGAATATGTCTGAGAGTGTATTTTTTTTAACTAATTACTCAGCATGTGAATCAGTAGACTATATCTTGGCTGTATTGTAGGTAAAAAAAAAAAAAAGCTGAAACTTGGCGGGGTTAATACATTTACACTCTTTATGGTCTTTATTGCATGACCATATTATTTTAACATGAAGCAAGAAACAGGTTGGAAAGGAAACTGAGTAATAGCGTGCGACATGTGCCTGCTTTGTTCTCCTTCTCATTCAAGTTGTCCCATTCTTCCCATTCACGCTCACATGAACAACTGGAAGCCTTTTTGCTTCATCCACAGCCTCTGCAGGAAACCTGGAACTTTCCAATGTACTAGGTGAACGCTCTACCTCCTGAGCAACAGCGCATTGTGTGTGTTCTTTTTTAATTTTTTTTTTTTAATTTTGAAGGGGTGCAAATGAGCCCCACTGGAGGTAAGCAGGAAAGGAAGGGATGGCTGCACGTTGGCGGGCCGATGTTTTTGGTTGGGTTTTTTTTTTTTTGGTCAATGAAATTGGAATTTATTTTTGTCCACTCCTACATCTTATCCCGCAAACCAGTCCTCCCACTCTATTTCCATCTCACCGCCTGAAAATTGGAGCGATATAAAGATGAGACCTGGAGATGGAAGAGACAGCCAGAGATGGTAAAAGGAGGGCAAAGGAATGGCACAAGATGCAGACGGTGAGATATGTGAGGAGAGCGGGAGATGGAGGGTGGACAAGGTGGCGGCACATAGATTTCATCTTCTCCAGAGCACCGCAGCAAATGTCCTGACCAGGCTTCGGATAATAGCTTTTAGTCATGTGGAGAGACAAACTATGTAGCTGTCACACTCCAGTAAATAAGTTACTGTAAACTGTTTCCCTCTAGTGAAGTACTGAGAGTAATATATTGTGAGCATGGGTGCGCCGCTAACTTGCCATGAACCTGTGTTAGGTCAGTGGTAACCCAACGCGGCAGATGGACTACCAGGTCCTGAGAGTCGAATGTTCTTTCCATACAGCACAGAAAGCAAGAAGGGGACGCTTGGGTGGGGAGGCAAACGGACCCACCATTCATGCTGTACAGTTCATGAGTTCATGCCGCAAATGTCACATTCCGTAGCGAGGCAAGAGGGGGTATTTGTTTTTATTATACAACACATTCCAAGTGCAGGTTTGGCCTTTCCCACATGATTTACTTATTCATGTAACCACTGCAAAGGAAGTCATACTTCTTCCAGAAGTTAGACCCAATTTAGAAGCAGCATCACATGATGTAACAGGTGCATTAAATGGCCATGGTCAAACATTAGTTCCATCAAAACCCGCAAGCAAGTATCGACACAATGACAGCTGGGGCGGCACAGAAGACATTTTCGGTGTAAATTGAATATTCTAAATGATCACTTCACTCATGAATATGATTTGAAGCACAACGCTGTGACTCATGATTATTCTGTTGTCTTGTTGGGCTGAGTGACACATATCCAGCCATCTGATAATAAAACTGGAAAAAGGCCTCCTCAAATTGTATCTTCCTGAATCTAAGGCTTTTCTTGAGGGGGATAAACAATGTAAGACTGGAGGAGAACTCTCATCATCATGACGCCACCTCTCAGCATGCTGCCACTTCATTCACCATTCCTTAGATGCTTCAGCTATCCTTTCCTTTGGATAAAGTATATTTTGGTTTAAAAAAAAAAAAAGACAGCAGCTTTTTACTGTTAAGTAAGCTTGTTCCCAGTAAATGCCTGGTGCCTGTGAATCTGTTCTATGCAGTGGTTTTCACATGTACAAACAAATGTTGTCAAATGTCACCAGTGACCGTCAAGTATCGTGTGGAACTGAATTATTAAGTGAATATGGATTCCCAGACCCCCCCACCCACCCCACCCTTCTGTTATTTGTGTGCTTTTAGAATCAAATAGTAATGTAATTGTCAGAGAAAAGCATGTCTATTCTTCCTTGAGCTGCTTAGTATTCAGCTCATGGGTCAAACGAAACACAGCCAGTCCTCCTCCCTCACTCTCCTCTGAGGTGGACGGACAGAGACACTCACACACAGAATGTAAACAGTGACAGACACATTACTCATCCTGGATGCATTTCGCTATGATTTGATAACAAGGCCGTCGAACACAATCTCAGTACTTCTAATGCATCACACATCCTCTTTTTGTGGCATCTTACAAGAGAAAGTATTTAACAAATTCACTGGCGTGCATGGAAACAGGGGGAAATCATTAGCTAAAAGTAAACAGAGAAATCAATGAATAGAAAAAAAGGCCCTAATCGCATGTAGGGATGGGATGTGTTCAGTGGTTTTGCATTCAAAATGTAAAGGTGGACAGCCCCATTAGACAGCATTAAAAGAAAATCACATTCTGGCCTTACTCCAAAGCCATTAGCTGGTGAGGTCATCCTGAAGAAAAACTGGATATTGACCAATGGATTCACGTAAAGTACAGGTAAAGTCTTGGTAGCTGCGATGAAAAACTATTTCGTTAATTGCATTTTTAATCGTGGGTGAGGGGATTTCAGACTGCAGGTGTGAAATAATGATGCCATGGCCCTGATGGGCACAGCAGTCAGACCCGTCTGTTGCTTTCATGTCTAAACAACACCAGTTAACAGAAACGCCAAATGCATTTAGTCTCTGCTGAGATACTGTGAAAATCCAAAGATATTTTGTGACTGAGAACACGGTTTGCAAGACGGACAAGTGGTGGTTATAGAGTCTGAAGGCCAGAGCTTGTTCAGCTAGATGTACAGAGGAGTCTGCTGAATACCAACAGGACTTCAGAAGCCAGTTGTCAGTCACGGTAATAGACACTAACTGTAGCAGGGTGTGTTTAAACCAGTGCCTCTCAAACTTCGGCTCATCAAGGACACCTAAACTGACACTATGTTACTTATGGATAGAATTAGACAAAAAAAGAAGAAAAATCATGATTCCCCTTGTTGCTACCCTGGGGCTATCCTGGAATAGCTTCAAAAACCTCAAAACAAAAGAAGCTTTAACACAGAGATTCCACAATAATCGCGTAACGCGGATCTGTCTCTATGCTGCCCTGTCTCCTTATAGAGGCCTTACTGTTGCACAGAAGGCAACACGGCTCACACAAATGAACTTGACATGGGACATGTGACACACATCTCCCCCTGGCTTACCTTTTTTGATGTTGCTGTTGATGTCGTGGAGCGTAATCAAAAAGTCACACTCGTCTTGGTGGGTTGTGATACTGAACAGGTAAGGATATCGTCCAATAACCACAAGGTTGACGTTTTGAATCCCCACTCCATCCAAGTTGTGTTCTTGGTCAGAGACGCGTTGCTGTGAATCGACAGCCATTACCACATTTCTGTCAGCCAAAATGACCAATTTCTATTATGAAGACATGCTTACGACAACAGCACCTCTGATTCTGCAATGTCAATGTCTCACACAGAATGTCAAGGCAAAAGGTGAAATAGGCCCATTGTGAAAACTGCAGCATCAGGTCAATCCCTTTCTTTCTTGGATTGCTGAGAAATTGGCTGCATAATTGAGAGCCTGTTTCATATGAACCACAGCAAATAACACCACAACATTAGAGTTATACTAATGAACAAGGTTATTCAGATAGCGTGGTACAGAAGCAGTTGGTATGCTGAACGCATCCGCTAACAATCACAGACAAAGTGTGTTCACAAGACTAAAGACTGAGTGGATTCCATTCTGGACGCCACAGGACATATTAGGGACTTTATCTCGCAATAAGGTGCAGGCTTGAATTTGATCAAGACAAGCAACCCCAGGCAGCAGTTCAGCAATTACCAATCTGAACGGGTAAGCAGCAGTGTGATCTGCACTCCTTACCACCCAGAGCCTGCACATCCCTGACCTTCTGTAGACAGGCCCTCCTCAAATAACGGACAGCAGGATGGTTGTTAGACAGGAGGAGGTTGGAAGGATGTGGACTTACAACCTTAGCCCTGCAGGTATGACTTTCGACAGTGGGAGAGACCTGCTGTTCGGTTACAGTGATGAACGACTATGCCGACTCTCTGATAATTGCTCACTCAGGGGCAGAGAAAGGTCCATTAATCAAAATGAGGCGAGGTACTGCTCGACGACTCCACCTATGGCGGTGTGCTTCAACAACCCTGAGACAAACCCGCAGGCATCTCCTCCCAAACAAAAGGAACCTGGCTGCTGAGGACGCCGTCATTCTGCGATGGCCGTCGATGGCTTCTCCTGAAGGTTCGCAATCTAACCCGCTGAACAGACAAGACACAGGAGGAGGATGGGAACAGGTTCCCTCAAGTTGCTACAGAATGGAATTGCCTCTCAAAAGTTGAAGGAATCTGCTACACCTATGGGACTTGACACACTGACTTTTTGACATGCCTGAGAGAGGGGTGGTGGGAGTAAATAGGAGAAGACAGCAAGAAAAACGTGGTGTGGTCTTCTTCTTAGCGGCATAATGGAAGGATGTAGTGGGAGTAAAGACCAGGCAGAGATTGATTCTTGCAATAATGCATTGGTTTGGATATCCGTTTGGAGGGCGGGGACAAATTATTCAGTGTTTTCTATAAACACAGGAAGATGCACGTAGATCACTTTGTCTGAGGAGTCAAATCCCATTGATCCCTTTATCTTCTTAAGAGGCGTTTCTTCTCCCTCAGTGAGAATGATGGAAAATCGCAATCAAGGTTGCAGTCTCATCTGTTGTGCGGTGTTACTGTTGAGAAATTACTTTATGCAAGAGGGTTCTAATATGCACAGATGCATCTTCAGGCTTTGATGTTCATTCTGAACACAAGCCATGCTTTGATCACTTCACGGGCATTGAATGCTGATGCTGCTGTATCTTCTTGACCAAAAATGATTCCATCTTCAGGTGGTTCATTAGTTTTCAATTCACGGTGACTGTAATTATTCAATGATTCTCAATAGTTTTAATTAAACTGTGACTATGACCTGGGATCGTCATCTGTGAATATGTAAGATCGCAGATTACAAAAAATATTTTTAAATTCATGTACTTAGTGAAAAGAGTAATTCCGGCACACATCTTCTGGAAACATTTGTATTCCTGACTCCAAGGCTGTTTCTTGGCTCATAATATCTCTCTTAATGACACGTTAATCAAACAGGTTTAGATCTAATCAACTATGAATAACGATGCATTTGGACGACTGCATTTATTCACGTTGGGTGCCCTGATCTTGAATTGGACCATGAGACAATGAGTGCACCTTACATCAAAAGGTTCGGAAGACCATGTGAGAAGAAGAATGAGTTAGAACCCTTGATGAGTGAGAAAGTAATAAGCCAACTATTCATCGTGTGTTTGCCTGTCAATCTAACATCACTGTATGGAAGAAAGGAATCAACTTCAACTTCAAAAGCACAGGCAGTAAGTAGCATAATGCAAATGAATCTTTCACAAGATTTAGCAACTGACTAGACTAACCTTCAACTCCGCCCACAGGCTTCTTCTTCTTCCTTCTTTTTTTTTTTTTTTTTTTGAATAATGATGTTCATGGCTTCACTCCCAAGTCCTAGGTGATCTGGGTATCTGATTTTGGTTAGTTGGGGCTGCTGTTGCTGTTGACTAGGGCTGCAAGTAATGATCTGATCGTTAGTAGCTATAGTGATAAACAAAATGAGGACGCAATGGAGTTCACTAAGCAATGCATGTAATTTGTAAAATCTCAGAGGTATCAACCTTATTTACTTCTCTGTGCTACGTGACGATAGCGGCTCCGGGGTGTCGCTGTTTAAGGCCGTTTATTGCTGTAGTGCTGTGATGAGCTTCACAGTGTGAATTCAACATGTTTCACTGCATTATTTTCTGTGGAATATTCCCAAACTTTTTCCAGCCCTAATCGTGACTGAGTTATCTTGTGGATCTTCAACTCACTGTGCTATGGATGAATGTAACCTCTGCCGAGTCCAACTAAGACTTGCTCTTGTGGATCAGGGAGTCTTCAGCACACAGTGGCTGACTCAAAAAAAAAAAGAAAAAAAAAAAAAGTCAGGTCAGTGATTGACTCAGAGGCCGGTATTTCCCATTGTGCTGGCACCAAAAAAGATCTATATACTGTATCCAGCCGCGTCTCCTGCCTCTTTCAAGACAATATTTCTCAGCTAAATCTTCTAAATCCAAACTAAGCATCACCATGGCAACTCCGAAAAAGTAATTCAGGTAATGTTACATGAATAAGTGGGCCATTATTGGTAAGTGTTCACGAAACTACATGATCCATGTGCTGGCTACTCTCTACTTTTTCATTCATTTCGCTCTTTCTTGTATACATTTAGATTCAACATGCTTCCATGGCAAAATTGAGCAGAGCTTGACATTAGTGGCAAATTTACAAACCTCTATCAGCGGGCTGAAATCACTATCACTAGAAAAGAAGCTCCAACGAATCATCAGTGCCAAATCTCACCATCCATTTCGTTTCCAGCCCAGGTTGGACTCACTAGTCCTGGACCCGATCCCCACTTCAGTGTGTGGAAACCAATGTGTTAGATGATTTCAAGAAAAATAAAGGCAACCCACCGATTCCACCACCAGGTTTATGTGCAGTGCGTGTCACTCTTGTCCTAACACATCTGCTGTAATGAGAGGCTGGAGAGGGAGCCTTGGCTCCAGGGACATACACGCGAGCCTGCATTATTATCCCCGTATTATATAGCGCATAGTGGTTTATGTCCATCACATTAAATTGGACATCAGCTCAGTGATTGAGACCAACAGTGTAAATGAACAATAATAAGCACTGAGATCAACACTGAAAGGAAATTCATGGTGCTGATGCTGCACTACTGTGGAGACACGGCAACGCAGCCGGAGTTTCATGAGGAACACACATTCACCACCTGTACTCTTTGTCCGTCTGTCTTAAAGACAAATGTGCAGACTGAAAAATGGCACTCACATGCACGCCACAGCTCATCTTCCAGACATTTGCGTGAATTAATAGCAGACCAACTCACATTGCCACCACAATCAAAGAAAAATACGCCGCCAGTTCCTTTGATCTCCCTCACAGGGCGTCTTCTGCTTTGCCGACTCATCATTTTACTATTTTTCATTTACTATCTATCTATCTCTTGTATCTTAATTTCTCTCACTGACACAGTGGTTATTTCTTCAGAGAAAGCACAGCACCTCTGCTCGACGCGCTGCGGGATTGTAGATTATGTACTTGCTAATCTTCCAGTTGTAAGTCAGCATGTATGTATGTAGCGATCCATCAGGCAGCAGCGCTTGGACCACATGTACAACCAACCAGAGAATTAGTCAAGAAGAGTGATGGTGTGTTCAAGGTGAGAACCAACTCCAAAGTGCCTGCTCATCCATCCTCCACCCATTCGCAGGATGAAGCCTTCAAGATTGTGAGCTCGAAACAAGGGAAAGTGGATCTAAATGATTCAGCCCAGAGGGAAGAGTTCACATATTTTTGCAAACAAGTGAACCTTTACTGAGGATGAGGGTCCAGAACAGACGTATGCAGCAAGAGCCCCAAAAACCCAACCACCAATGAATTCAGTCCCCTATCATCTGTTGATAATTATACAGATAGAACTAAATCTATCCATCTGTCGTTCCCACTCTCTCTCACACACACATACACTGGTACATGCATACTCACGCGCGCTTAAACAGAAAAAAATTGATTACCACCTCTTTGTGATTGCAACTAAATTGCAACTCCAGACACAAAGGCAGCCCAGGTAGCCGGAGCACCCAAAATCAATCTTGCACTGTCTCCTTCCTTGGCTGATGAATAAAATGTACAACCTTTTTAGGCGACTGGAGTGACCAGAATTTCAAATTGGGCGTGTGGAACACTGCAGTCTGTATGCTGTGCTCTCACAGCCACCACATGTCATGGCTGAATCCTGACGAGACTGCTCGATGTGCTGGGGAGAGTGAAATGAAATGTTTCCCGAAAAGCACTTTGTTAAAATAACGTGGCATTTTCTTACTACGTTTAATATCCTTGACTGGGGCTTTATTCGATCCCTTGACTGACGAGAAACAATTGGACATCTTTCAACCAGAAGGCCAATCAGTCTAATTGCCCACTAACTATACACTCCATTGATCTGCATTCTTAGCCATTCAAATTACACAATTCATTGCATTTTAACGCTGGAAAAAAAAAACTACTTAAAATTCAGCAATTACACTAAACAAAGTATATCAGCAGTTTTCTTTCCATCTTTTTTTTTTTTTTTTTTTTTTTAAGATACACATCCCTCCCACTCATCTAGTTCATTACATTTATCCGACATCAGCCACCACCTTCACTTTGCCAATGAATTCCTTATCCCCCGGTATTCTTCTTTGCGTGCATCAAAATCCATTCTTTCATTTGCCCTTATCTGTCACTTGGAAAAGGCACCTAACATGGGGATGAACTGGAGACCTCGTCCTTTAGCCAAACCATTATGTGTGACGGTTGTCAGCTGTTTGGAATGCATCACTCATGTGCCATTAATCTTCTCATTTGTCTCCTTGTCTGGTTTTGTATTCAAATGTACAGATGAGCACTCCTGGTTATCCAGAAGTGGATTTTGGAAAAGTTGCCAAGCCAGTGGATGTCAGTGATTTGTCCTTTTTTTTTTTTAAATAATACAAAGGCTCACAAGAGGACAGGCGCGGTGCAGAGAGGACATTATTCTGTGTGATAGTCTCCTCCACGTAGCTTTGCGGTAAGTTGGCTGAGTCTTCCGCATCAACAAGGACACGGCTAATACCTCATTGTGCTTTAGTTGCAATGACACTTTACATTCTGAGAACATGCTCCAGTTTGGAATACCTCAGCCACAACTGTGTCACGCAGATAACCGCTTTTAATAAGCCACGCACGAAAAAGAAAAAAAGGGCACACGAATGAATGAGTATCGGGGTAGTATGAAGTCACAATACGCGACACAAACCCCCAAGTACTAAGAAGTTAACGACTACTGTATGTGTCCTGAATTATAATGGATAATAACTAACTCGAAGAAACATAAACCAAGCAGCAGATAATTAAAGTCATTCGAGGATTGGAGCGGATAATCTCTCCTGATGTAATGTTATTCAGCGTTGATAGGTAGCAGATGACCATCGGTGCGTGCGTGGAGTGGATGGGGGGCTTCAGATCGGGGGTGGCGCCAGCGTAGACTCTAGAACAGGAGCTCAGCAGTTTAGATGTAATTACGATATGACGACTGGGAAAGCAAGCTGCCTGATATTGCTTTGAATAGAAATACCTCTCTCGCGCGAAGCTGAATATGAAATTAAGTTGGCGGCGATGTGATGAATGTGGTAGGTGATACTGGAATAAGAATAATTTTCTTCAAGTAAATAAACAGTTTAGTTGTGTGCAGGTAACGTGTAACTGCTCCCAATGGGTTCTGGGCGACTTCAGGGAGACTTGACAAGTCAACCAATGCTCACACACACACACACACACACACACACAAACACACACATAAACACAATCACGTGCCGCTTTGCCCTCAGAATCAACTTCACCAGTTACATTTGTCTTTTCAGAACGCACGCTGCCGTGTTTCTGTCCAATCAATTGCACGATCCCCATCACATGGCCCCACATAGAACAGACGGGGAAATGATAAATATCACAGCAAATTACAAAAATAATAATAATACGATCCTGAAAATGCAGGAAATGTACAATGTTTGAATTCACAACAGTTTACACACACATTTCATCACTCCAGCTGAGTGCCGTGAAATAACCTCTGTTGCGATTTGGCACTGGACAAATACAATCAGACTTGGTCCGGAGGAGCTCAGGCCAAGAAACAACCCGCAACATTTTGGGGCAGATCCAGACATTGTGATTCAGAGACATCACGCTGAGCACTGATGTCTGCGCTCCAAGAGCTTCTGGTTTGATTGTTCCTATTTTTTTGGTAACCTGATGTGCTACTGTTGCTTCCATGATTTCATTAACAGAGTTTAGTGACTACATTAGAGCAAAACAAAAATGATTATGAGTGCAAATAAGCTGCTCGAAAAAAAAAAAAAACCCACACTGTCTCAGGTTTGCTGTGCTACTTGTATTTCACAAATGTTTTACTTCCCAAACAATTTGTTTACCCACATAGAATCAAAGCCCATTGGAGTGGGATTGGTCGATGTGCCGCTCCGCATACAGTTGCTTGTCTGTCTTCCTACGAACCATAACAAGCACTGTTGCAGTTATTTCCCCAAAAGTCATTTATTCACTCAGCATTTCAATGTTTTGCTCTTTTTTGTTAACAAGCCCAGTTATTGTTGCTGTTGCCATGGCAATGCGGGTCCAGTAAATTGCGGGCAAAGGTCTTGAGGGGAGTGATGTTTTAGTGGTTCTTCAAATATCAACACGCTTTGTCCTGCATTAGTGACTCTACCTTTAATGCCCCACTATTACATCTTCATGACGGCAGATGAAAATACAAATATTACTGCCCCCCCCACGCCACCCCACCCCCCATCCCCCTTTCTGGGCTTTTGTTTGCTTCCACTTCATGAGCCCATTAGATCAATACAATTCTGTCTCAATTATCACCTTCAGCATCCACTGGGAATGATTTTATTACTTCCAAATGCTGAAAAATAGACTCGGGCTGTATCATATGGTCGACTTTGCACCGCTGTAAATCTGTAATTGGATATATTACGGGCTAAGAAAGACATTTCACTGGAGGGAAATAAAAACAAACAAACTGTGCCAATGCCAGTTTATTTTATTTTCACAAAAATCCTGATGTATGTATAAATAGCTCTTAAAGCGTTGGGCACATCTATAAAATACCCGTATCAACAAGGAATCCAAGCTGTTGTGCTGTTGCACTCAAGCAGCGGCGCACCTTCTCATTTTGAATGCAGCACCTCACAAACGTGGAAAAATAAGCAGGAGAGTCAACACAGGGAAGCCACTAGGGGAATAAATCTCCAAGGGAACTGGCTGATTTCTTTGCACACTAAAGATTTCATTTGGGCCCAGAGCATGTAAACACTGAATGAGAATGAGTGTGTGTGTGTGTGTGTCTTTTTATTTATTTTTTATTTTTTTTGAGGGGGGGGGTAGTTTCCTTATTATTTTCTTATAATTTGGACAAAGTGTAGAACTTGGTTTGATACCAGGCGGGACTGTGTTGCCCTTTTTAAGACAGACGATCATCAGATTCCTTTCAGATTCAATAAGAAGTCTTGTTCATCGGTTTGTTTTCCATTTGTTATCTTACCTTGGACTTATTATTCATGTGCATTCATTGATTCATATGACCATGTAGTGAAGAGATGATTGTTTTCCTGTGTGGCAGAAGGGGGGGGGGGTCTGTGGCTGGTGCTGAGAAGGCAAAGAACAACACTGCACGTTGTTCATTAACAAAGCAGTGTGGGTACATTCATCACATTTCCTCCTCATTCTAAATCACTTTTATACTTCATTAGATCCCACAATATTTTAGTGAAAGACCATCAGAGCAACACTGAGGTTGGGTGGGGGGGGGGGCGGAAACATGTAAATATATTACAGGAGGTAGAAACGGTAGAGATGATTTATTTTTCACTGGTTCAGTTCTACTGAAGCGTTACATGAGCTTACGGCTGCTGAAATTGTCTTTGTATTATTGTGTTAGCTTGTCACTTATTGCCGTATATTTCCTGCTTTGACGATATTGATTGCGTTGCACTTAGTTACTGTATGTGTTTCAGTATGCTGCGGGATATGAGGGTTATCAGAGTTGTTACTCTTGATACTGCAGGAGTTCAGGTTTTGTCCTTCAGCTATTGTTTGTATTCAGCTCGAGCTACAGCGACTCCACATTGTCTGTCACAATTATATAATAAGTGGGATAATAAAGCCTTTTTACCACGTTAGAGAGAGAAACTTAAAGTGACTAATAAAAAATAAAAATAAAAATAAACTTTCCTCGGCAGTGTGGAGATGGAAATACATCCCAGACACTCAGATCTATTTCATTTACACTACAGACAGACAGTTTGATGTCTGGTTACTCTCCTCTCCTTTATTTATTTATTTTTCGATCACTCGCTCTGCTCTGACATTTCATTTTTCTCTCTATCCAATCATTGATAGAATAAATTAAACATGAGAGGCGACTTTTCATTAATTTAACAAAGCAATCTCCTCCATGAGCATTACCTAAATAGACGAATCCTCCTGATCATGACATGCAGCTATAACATCAGCAGGACCCTGGGAATTTCCGAGTGGAGATATACCCGGGACCGCTGAATTGATATTACAGTTTAATGCAATCTCAGGAGCCACTGAGCAGCCCAGTTTGATTGGATAATACAGGCACATCGAGCTTTCAGGCATGAATCTTCATTCATATGTATAAATCACTCGAAATGTAGCACAGGGATTCCAGTCACAAATCCAAAAAAGCAATAACCATGAAGGAGGAAGTCAAACACAACACATTTTCACATTCCACTGAGCAGTAACGGTTATGGCTTGGGGAAGAAGGGGGGGGAAAGAAAAAAAGAAAATGCGAGTATAGAAAGCAGGAGATAGGACGAGTCTCTTCAATAAACTTTGAAGGAACCAATCATCCCTGTGATTGTTAAGGAGACAGTCAATCAGCAGCTAAATTCAGAGTTTGCAGAGGATACTTGAGCACATGATGAGGAAGAAGGCGCGACTATATGATTATATATGATTTCCGAAATATACCAGCAAACTATTCTGAGTTACGTCGAGGAATCTCATGTTGTTATATCAAAAAAAATAATAATAATAATAAAATATATATATATATATAGATAGATAGATAGATAGATAGATAGATAGATAGATAGATAGATAGATAGATAGATAGATA
>JBBMJM010100942.1:0-16366 GCA_037832705.1 Centriscus cristatus
AATCATTATAATTAAATACTGAAATAATTATAATTAAATACATTTAATAATACATGTATGCATTTAATTAATTAATGGCACATTTAATATATTAATTAATTATGTATTTATGTATTTAATTTTGTCGCTTTTCGTCCTCCATAGGTTCCATGTGAACAGAGAGAAATGTGTTTGATTACATTAAAATAATTTAAAATGCATTAAGTTCATAGCATAATATTAATTAAATAAATCAAACTCACATGATTGACAGTTGGGAATGTGTCTGAAATGTGAATTTTTTAGGTATTATTTAATGTTAAATAGTATTAATGTTATTGACATAAAAAAAAATCCCACAACAAAATAAATATGAAAAACATACACACATTTTAAAGAAAACCTTCAGCTATAGGTACATCAAGTACCTAGATGTCTAGTTTAGATGTATCCTGCTCTACATGCCGGATTTGAATCAGCAGCTCATTGTCAGGCCTCTTCAGAACTTCACATTGATTCAGGTGATGTACGGTAGAAGCAGGCTCTAAAGCCTGCAGGGTAGGAGGCCCTGGAAGACCAGTTTGGACACTCCACTTTAATAGCAATTGAAGTTCACATTGATGATGGACAGTGTGTACTAGGCGTGTAACAAATGATTATAACAACAATTTGATTTGTTTCATGATTTGCGGTTGCCAATACGGTACAATGACAATATTGGTAAATTCCCTTCAAAATATACATGTCACTTCAAGATGAGGTACTGTAATAAGTCACCACCGAACTTTGAACCTATACCATAACAGGCCCGCCCTGGTATATGGTGCCTACATACACATGCCAGTACGGTGTAATTCATACAATATTTAGTCACGACTGAACCATGTCCTCTATTCATATCAAGTTGTTCTTACATGCTCACAGTAAAGGGACAGTCCCCCTCACCTCATCCCCGTCGTTATTAACTCTCCTCAACATCTGCTCGACACTATAATGATATTTCTGTCATGCTTTCAATACATTTTTATAGTCTTGTGGGGATGTACTGTCCCATAACCTGATGATATTTCAGGCTGCTGACTGTATAATTGTAAAGTCATGTTTTGACACCATAATTTGTGTTTGGTCACCCAGTAACCATTATCTTGGTGATCTCCAGAGCCTTTCTGCAGATGCTCTATTACTTTCACCCAAAATGGTTGGACTAAACTGTTCCCATGACAAAGTCACAGGGACACAGTCCCTACCTTTTTTCCACATTTCCAATACAGACAGTACATACAGCCAGGTTAGCACATCATATGGAGTCTAGAGTGGGTAAAGTACAATCTATGCATTCACTTGTATTGGTAAATGTGCATGGGCTCGAGGGTTGCCACCCCTTGAGGCCACAACTCTCAGCTGCAGCTTTGGCAATGGAGGATTTGAACATTGACCCAAGCTCGAGGCACCCATCTTTCACTGCAGTTCTAGAAAAGCTCCGCCAGAGATGGGAGTTTAGGGCCTCCTGGAAAGGGGCCTCCTGCAGATCACCCGCACTACCTGTTTGCGTTTACCAGTTCCGTCCAGGGGCTTCCCCTTCACCACCAGATGGTGATCGGTTGGCAGTTCAGCTCTGAACCCGAGTATTCAGAACATGTGGCATCACATCAGATGATATGATGAGAAAATCATCAACCTTTGGCCTATTGTTCTCTGGTAGCAGGTACACTTCCTTTTGTTCAAACATGGTGTAATTATGGACAATCCCTGACTAGCACAGAAGTCCAACAATAATACGCCACTCGTGTTTGGATTGGGGAGGCTGTCCCTCCCAATCTCTCCGCTCCAAGTTAATCCGTCATTGTCCATGTGTGCATTGAGTCCCCCAGTAGGACTATGAAGTCCTACAGAAGCCCCATACAGAACTCTGTTTAGTTTCTCCAAGAAGGCGGAATACTTTGAGCTGATGTGTGGTAGATATACACAAACAATAGTCAGAGCCCCCCTCCCCACCCCTAACCTGAGGCACAGGGAGGAGACCTTCTCATCCGCTGGGGCAAACTCCAACAGTGTGACACTCAGCTGGATACTTGTGAGTATCCTTGCAACCGCCTGACCAGGCCTCACGTCCTGGGCAACTCCAGAAAAGAGTCCAAACCCTATCGAGGCCCAACTGGTAATGCTCCATCTCTTGTATCAGCCCGGAACCTTCCCACGCAGAGAGGTGATGTTCCACCAAAGCTAGCCTTTGCCACCTGACTCCGCTCCACCAAGACCTCCAAGATCTCCACAGCTACCCAAGGGGCAGTGCACCTGACCCTAGAGGGCTTCCTGCAGATGTGGGACCCACAGGATGGAGGACCAGACAGGGCTTCTCGCTTCTCCCTTCCTATTCCATGAGATAGAATTTTGGACCATTATTTGGCCCCTTATCTGGAACCAATTTGCCTTGGGAAACCCTACCAGGAGCATAAAGCTCCAGACACCATAACTCCCAGGGTCACAGGGTCATGCAAACCTCTCCATCACGATGAGATCATCAGTTAGTCCACAGTCTAACCATTTTAATACAATGATTAGAGAATTTTTGTTATTAATGTTTAGAAAATTTTTTACTGAAATGTTTAAGACAGTCAGACATGTTAAAATTCCTCATATCTTTTTTCTTGAGCTCCAACTTGGTGTCACTGAGGGTCTTGGCACAATCCGTGAGTTTAAGCTGTTGAGCCACGTCAGCTTCTTTCATCATTGTGATCTTCATCATCTGCTGCTTTGTCATTTTCTTGTAGTCCTCCACCTCTCTCAACAGTTCATCCCTCTCGTCCTTCAGTGCAGCAAACTGTTTGTCGCTCTGCAACTGCTTCTTTTCAGCACTAACGTCTTTGACCAGCAGTACGTTCTTTGAGGTCTCCACCTCTTTCTTTAGTCTTTCCATTTTCTTGATCATAGAGGCGTTTTGAAATTCTAATTTTGCCAACGTTCTTATCAATGTCATGATCTTTTTCTCCTGCTTGCTCTCGTTCTCCTTCTGTCTATTGATAGTCTTATTGTTCATCCGGATGCTCTCCTGAGCTTTGGTTAGTTGCCGACTGACGTCGACTTTCTCAGCAATGACCTTCTTATACAAGGAATTCTGTTGTGTGATCTTTTCCTTCAATGTCGAGACCAAAGTCTGCAAATGAATGATCTTGTTTTCTGAGACTTCAGCTGTCTTCTGTTCATCATTATCCTTTGTTCTTTGCTGCGCTATGAGTTTGGTGACCTTATCTTCCAAGATCTGAGCGGCGTCCAACCTCTGTCCTGCCTCTTTTTTCAGGTTTTTTATAATCTTCTTCAGGGAATCATTTTCCCCCTGTACACTGCTCACCTGTTTCTCCAGTTCCACGTTTAACTCTGAATATTTCTTCATTTTCTGCGTCACTTCGGCCTCCTTGATCTTCAACTGCTCAACTATCGCCCTGTGAGCTGCA
This sequence comes from Centriscus cristatus, assembly GCA_037832705.1. Taxonomy (NCBI): domain Eukaryota; kingdom Metazoa; phylum Chordata; class Actinopteri; order Syngnathiformes; family Centriscidae; genus Centriscus; species Centriscus cristatus. Next base: position 3,432 of record JBBMJM010100942.1, read on the forward strand.
GCTATTTTTTTCTGGTCCTTCACTTCTTGCTGAAGTTTCTTCAATTCTTTTGGTATAGTCTTATTTTTGGTCTTGTAAGGTAGAAGCTTATCCACCTGACTCATGAACTGCTGTAGTTGCTGTTCCTTGTCGGATAACGTGATTTTGAGCGTCTCGATTTCCTTTTCGTTCTGTCTCAGTTTTTTCTTTTGATCGTTTACCGTCTGGACAGCATATGTTTTTTGAGCGATCAGGGTTTTTACTTTCTCCTCCAATACCTTATGGTTGAAGGTGACCCTCATCATTTGCTCATTCAAGTCAGAATATTTCTGCTTCTCGCTCTTGATCTGCTGCTGCTGCTTTGTTCTGTGCACATTGTTCTCATCATCAAGCCTTTGAAAATGAAAGATTTTTACTTTGAGATCGGAAATTTCCCTCTCATGTTGGGCCGTGTCTCTCTTTCTGTTGCTTTCTTCACATGCTAGCTTCTTCCGAACACTCTCCAGCTCTTTCTTGAGCCTGGCCGCTTGCTTGCAGTGCTCCTTGATTTGACTTTCAAGCCACCCAGCGTCATGTTGCCCTTCCTTCAAGATTAACTCATATGGATCAAGATGAGCATCCCCTTCTTCCCGCAGTTTCTTTTGCTCTGAACCAAGGTTCTCTTGATCCCGTGCACGGTGCAGTTCCTCCTCTGTCGGCTGAAGGTATGTGTTGCCTTCCTTTGGGTCAGCCAAAGAATCCTTTAAGAAAAGTGGAGCAGAAGTCATTTTTGAAGTTTATGTGTGGTCTTGCTTGTGTTTGGATGTACAACCGCCTTTTTTAACCTTCTTTTTTTATCCTCATCAGATTTTACAAATTGCCTTTGATCGTCATCATTGGCTCAGTGACAATCCTCATAGTCTTTTAAAATTTCAAAGGATAAGCGTCACTTTCAAACCTGTCACTTAGCAATGATTTCTTAATTTTCAAGCCCAGAAGGTCATTATGAACTTGCTGAAAAGATGATGGTATATTATAATTTATAATTCGATTCTCTTCTCTCAACACCTTAAACCACATGAAAAATATACCATATGAATCAAGTCATGTACCACAATCGCCCACAAAGAGGGAAAATAGAAAAAGATGAACAATAGTTTAGACCAAACGAAAGATTATACAGAGCCATCCTGGGGTCAAGAATAACCCTTGGGGAGACGTGGGGGGTTCCATCTTCCTTTGAAGATTCTAAGAACAGAAGTCGTTACACTGTGCAGATTGTAAATCCCACTGTGATTTGTGGGTCTCTGGTCCATCCTGACAGGGTTCACTTGCTTTTTCCAGCAGCATTGTGAATGTTCAAGCAGTGTTCAATAGACTTTTAATATTATAATTGTTTGTGTGGTTCAAAGTGGAGCGAGTATATTGTGTTTGTCCAAGTGTGACTTCAGAACGTATTATTCAGATCGTATTAGATGAGTAATGTACAAAGCTAGATCATTTCAAAGGTCTCAGTTTTTCTTACAGCTGTATTGATGTACACACACATCCATACAAACTCTCATATAATTTGTTTGTTGTCTTGTCTTTATTTTTTCAACATTGAAATTGTCATACACAGATTAGAATTTAACCAAAATGTAATCATCTCATTTTTAGAGAATCTTTTTTGTACTTAAGTTGCCAATGTCGGTTCATTATCTGGGTGGAGATTTGCCGATGGAACTGATGGTCAAGGGAGATAGCTGCTGTCACTGGACGTCACTAGAGAGCAGCACGGAGTCAGTACAGGTCCGTCCCGACATGTCTCCACACTCCTCATCCACAGTGGAAAAGTGTGCGAAGGAAGTTTGGTCTTCAGTGTTGACTTTGATCGCATTCCCTTTACTCAGCTCAGCGATCGGAAGCTTTGCAGGGTCGGTCACATCTTTTTTCTTGAGCTCCAACTTGGTGTCACTGAGGGTCTTGGCACAATCAGTTAGTTTGAGCTGATGAGCAACGTCAGCTTCTTGTAGCATTGTGATCTTCGACATCTGCTGCTTTGTCATTTTCTTGTAGTGCTCCAGCTCTCTCACCACCTCATCCTTTTCATCCTTCAGGGCAGCAAAGTGTTTGTCACTCTGGAGCTGCTTCTTTTCAGCACTAACTTCTTTGACCAGCAGTGCATTCTTTGATGTCTCTGCGTCTTTCTTTACTCTTTCCATTTTCTTGACCATGGAGGAGTTTTGAAATTTTAATTTTGCCAATGTTCTTATCAGTGTCAGGATCTTTTTCTCCTGCTTACTCTCATTCTCCTTCTGTTCATTGATCGTCTTGTTGTTGATCCTGATGCTCTCCTGAGCTTTGGTCAGTTGCCGACTGACGTCGTCTTTCTCAGAGATGGCCGCCTTATACAAGGAATTCTGTTGTGTGATCTTTTCCTTCAACGTCGAGACCAAAGACTGCAAATTCATGATTTTGATTTCTGAGACCTCATCATTCTTCAGTTTGTCACTGTCCTTTGTTTTTTGCTGCGCTATGAGTTTGGTGACCTTAACTTCCAAGATCTGAGCGGCGTCCAACCTCTGCCCTGCCTCTTTTTTCAAGTTTTGTATAACCTTCTTCAGGGAATCATTTTCCCCCTGTGTACTGTTCACCTGCTTCTCCAGTTCCACGTTCAACTCTGAAGATTTCTTCCATTTTTGCGTCACATCGGCCTCCTTGATCTTCAACTGCTCAACTATCATCCTCTGAGCTGCAGCTTTTTTTTCTTGGTCCCTAATTTCTTGCTGAAGTTTCTTCACTTCTTTTGGTAAATTCTTATTTTTGCTCTTGTAAGGTTGCAGCTCATCCACCTGACTCCTGTACTCCTGTAGTTTCTTTTTGTTGTCTGATAACATGGTTTTGAGCTTCTCGGTTTCCTTTTCGTTCTGTCTCAGCTTTTCCTTTTGATCATTTATTGTCTGGACATCATATGTTTTTTGAGAGTTCAGAGTTTTTACTTTCTCCTCCAACACTTTTTGGTTGAAGGTGACCCTCATCATCTGCTCATTCAAGTCAGAATATTTCTGCCTCTCTGTCTTGATCTCCTCCTGCTGCTTTTCTCTTTGCACCTTGTTCTCGTCGTCAAGCTTTTCAAGATGACAAATTTTTCCTTGGAGATCTGAAATTTCCCTCTCATATTGGGCCGTGTCTCTCTTTCTGTTGCTTTCTTCACTTGCTAGCTTCTTCTGGACGATCTCCAGCTCTTTCTTTAGCCTGGCCGCTTGTTGGCAGTGCTCCTTTATTTGACTTTCTAGCCACACAATATCATGTTGCCCCTCCTTCAAAGTGAACTCATATGGATCAAGATCTGCATCCCCTTCTTCCAGCAGCTTCTTTTGCTCTGACGCAAGGGTCTCTTGATCCGGTGCGTGGTGCAGTTCCTCCTCTGTAAGCTGAAGGAACGTGTTGGCCTCCCTTGGACGGTCGGTCAAAGAATCCCTTAAGGTAGGTGAGAAATGTGAGTTGGAAGACATTTTTGCAGTTTGTGTTATCCTGCTCATTTTTGGATTCCCAACCTTCTTTTTTATTCTCTTCTATCTTCCAAAGTCCTTTGATCATCATCATTTGTTGTGAGTGACTATACTTATTGTCTTTGAAAATTTCAAAGGACTTTGAAACAGTTCCCTTAGCAACGATTCCTTGATTTTCAAGCCCTAAACGTCATTCTGTGACAATAAGAATGTTTTATATGATATTAAATTATCATAAGTCTTCAATCAATGGGAAACATATGGAATATAAATGATATACCACAATCAACCACAAAAAGGGAAGATGATGAAGAATTTAATATAGAATAAAATGGACATTCACTGTTCAATTAGGGGTGTGACGGGACACTCGAGCAAGACATTATCACATTTCTTGAATTTGATTTTTTTTCCACAAATAAAACTAAGTAATTTTTGTTAAGAGCAAACAATATCAACCTTAACCCAAGTACTGCTGGCAGTCCAAACAAGGGAAGCGTGCCGGCCTTTGATTGGTCTATACAGACTTACCCCAGCTTTACACCGGCTGCGTCTCCGGTCTGGCACACCACTGGACCAAATACGTTTCCATTCTAGTCAATGTGTCAATTCACACTGACTGTGTTGCGTCTCAGCTGCGTCTCAGTTGCATCTCAGCTCCGGCAGTCCAGAGGACTGCGGCGAAGATACGCAGAGGTTCTATTTTTGACGGATGCCGGAGCTGAAACGCATACATTCAGCACAAAATCCAACGAGCGGGAAGGAAGTCCAACACGGAAACAAACTAAAACATCCGGTTACTTTTCACAATAAAATGCTCGACATTGACGCCAGATCGGATTTCACACTATATCCAAGGAACTGTTTATCATGGAAGTTGAAAAACAAAACTCAATTATTTATGATATATCACATACTTTTTATAAGGACAGTATACTCGTAGATATGGGGACACTGCAGTTTCTTCCTGTATTACATACAATTTCCGGTGTGAATTGACGGACCACGGTGACGGAGCTGGGACGGATCGGTACGCAACGGAGAGGCAGCCGGTGTAATTCCAGGGTTAAGAGCCTTCCCAAGTTTCACCAGCGATGCCAGTGCAGTTCTTTATGCCTCATTGCGTTCTTATTGGACATGTCTTATATGCGCAAAACACACACTGGCGCGTTAATGAAACACAGACATTTTTTGTGATTTTTGTCCATTCAGAACATTGATCATGAAAGAGAGATGGAGCTCTGTGTCACCGATCGTCTCCTCTCTCACTGTCACAAAAATCCACAAACTGAATAGCAACATCCATGTTCAACATTGTGAGAGAAATATCATCTCTATTTTTGTGATACTTTTGGAACAAGATGTTATCACACCCTGACGTCATATATGCACTTTGTTAGAAGAAAATGCTGTAAAACTTGTCAGGTCAATTTGTAACTGTTGTAACTGGGTAGGGGTCCATCCTCCAATCAAGGTTCTAAGAACAGAATCCTGGACAGATTGTAAATTCCACTGTGATTTGTGGGGAGCAGGTCCATCCCAACAGGTTGGTTTGTGTCTTGTTTTGTTTTTATTTTGTCAGGTATTCTCATTGAGATCAAGATCTCTTCGTTCCACGTTCTCAGGTCGAGAACGTGGAACGACATTCACAATCAGCAGACAAAACAACACACGATGTAAAAGGTATTAACAAAATCAGCGGAAACAGCACTCATCTTACAAGCTATTCAAAATCTCCAAGATGAATGATTGAGACTTTGATGGGGATAAGATCACATTTAATGATCAATTAATGCAGAAAAGTTCATAATTTCAATGGGTTCACATACTTTTCCTTGCAATTGTATTTATATACACACCCACATTCATACACTTTCATATCATTTGTTTTTATTAACACTACATTAACATTATACACATTAAAATTTATAACATACACATTAAAATTTATAAAAAGTTTACATTTTGGTTCAGTTTCTGGGTATAGATATCCTGATGGAACTTGAATGGAGAGAACACTGCTGTCACTCGACTTCACTAGACAGCGGTATAGAGTCAGTGCAGGTCTGTCCCGACAAGTCTCCACACTCCTCCTCCATGGTGGGGAAGTATGGGAAGGCATGTTGTTCATCCGTGTTGCCTTTGACTCCACTCCCCCTTAGCTGAGTTATCGGAAACATAACATTGTAGCTTGTCATATCACTTTTCTTCAGTTCCAATTTGATGTCACTGAGGGCCTTTGCACAATCAGTTAGTTTGAGCTGTTTAGCCACATGGGCCTCCTGCAACATTGTGATCTTCACCATCTGCTGCTTGGTCAATTTCTTGTAGTGCTCCAGCTCTTTCACCAGTTTATCCTTCTCATCCTTAAGTGCAGTAAATTCCTTGTCATTCTGGAGCTGCTTTTTTTCAGCACTAAGTTCCGTGACCAGCAATGTGTTCTTTGAGGTCTCCACCTCCTTCTGTGCTTTTTCCATTTTCTTGACCATGGAGGAGTTGTGAAATTTTAATTTTGCCAACGTTCTTATTAATGTCAGGATTTTTTTCGCCTGCTTACTCTCGTTCTCCTTCTGTTCACTGATCGTCTTCTTGTTCATCCTGATGCTCTCTTGAGCTTTGGTCAGTTGCCGAATGATGTCGTCTTTCTCAACGATGACCTTCTTATACAAGGAATTCTGTTGTGTGATCTTTTCCTTCAACGTCATGACCAAAGTCTGCAAATTCATGATCTTGTTTTCTGTGACCTGAGCGGCCTTCTGTTCGTCATTATCCTTTGTTTCTTGCTGCGCTACGAGTTTGGTGACCTTAACTTCCAAGGTCTGTGTGGCATCAAACCTCTCCCCTGCCTCTTTTTTCAGGTTTTGTACAGCCTTCTTCAGAGAATCATTTTCTGCCTGTACACTGCTCACCTGCTTCTCCAGTTCCATGTTCAACTCTGTAGATTTCCTAATTTTCTGTGTCATGTCGGCCTCCTTGATCTTCAACTGCTCAACTATCGCCCTCTGAGCTGCAGCTGTTTTTTCCTGCTCCATAACTTCTTGCTGAAGTTTCTGCACTTCTTTTGGTACTTTCATATCTTTGGTCTTGTAAGGTTGCAGCTCATCTACCTGACTCCTGTACTGCTGTATCTGCTGTTCCTTGTCAGATATTGAGGTTTTGAGCTTCTCAAATTCCTTGTCATTTTGTCTCAGCTTTTCCTTTTGATCATTTATTGTCTGGACATCAGCTGATCTTTGAGAGTTCAGGGTTTTTACTTTCTCCTCCAACACCTTTTGGTTGAAGGCGAGCTTCATCATCTCCTCATTCAAGTCCGAATATTTCTGCTTCTCGTTCTTGATCTCCTCCTGCTGCTTCTCTCTTTGCACCTTGTTCTCGTCATCAAGTTTTTGAAGATGAGAATTTTTGCCCTCAAGATCTGAAATTTTCTTCTCATATTGGGCAGTGTCTTTTTGTCTGTTGCTTTCTTCACTTGCTAGCTTCTTCTGGACGATCTCTAGCTCTTTCTTCAGCTTGGCCACTTGTTGGCAGTGCTCCTTGATTTGACTTTCCAGCCATCCAACATCATGTTGCCCCTCCTTCAAAGTGAACTCATATGGAGCGTCCCCTTCTTCCAGGTGCTCCTTTTGCTCCAACGCAAGGTTCTCTTGATCCTGTGGGCGGTGACGTTCCTCCTCCGTAGGCTGAAGGAATGTGTTGCCTTCCTTTGGACAGTTGGCCAAAGGATCATTTGAGATGGGTGAGAAATGTGAATTGGAAGACATTGTTGCAGTTGATGTGTTGTCCTGCCCATATTCGGATGTAAAACCTTCTATTTTATTCTCATCTATCTTCCAAATGCCTTTGATCATCATCATTGGATGAGTGACAATTCTAATTGTCTTTGAAAATATCAAAGGGCACCTGTCACTTTAAACCTTTCACTTAGCAACAGTCACTTGCGTTTCTAGCCCAAAAAGTAATTCTGAAAGTGACGATAAAAAAATAGCACATTCTAATTTATTACATTATTATAACATCTAAATCAAAGTGAGATATCATAATCATTCATCATCATCTTCTGATGTCTCTGGTTATGGGTTCTGGTTTTGGTGGAGCTCATCCCAGCTGTCAACGAGTGAACAGCAGGGTACACTCTGGAAAAGTCGCCAGCTCATCATAGGGTCATATGAAATAGAACCATTCACGATCACAGGCCTATGGGAAATTTAGAGTAGCTAAATCTATGTCACACATAGTGAAACATATGCCATATAAATACAACCATATACCACTATCACCCACAAAAAGGATAATAGAAAAGATTAACAATCAATTAAACATCAGAGATGCTTTGCCATAAGCTGCAACTGCAGGTTGAGGGTTTGGGAAGCTTCAGCAGCTGATGTCATTGGGGAATATGGTTGCTTGCCACCCTTTTAAAATTGCATAGTCAATCAAGTCTTCATATTTGTTTTTTTTTCAATTGAAGTGGGTAGGACATGTCTGGCCTTTCTTCCCAGGGCACCAGGAGGTCAGTATCTATTATGTCTTTTGTGCATCTGCACATTTCATAGCAGGAACATATCTGGTGGATCTGGAGTGGGGTCACTCCCAGATCCTATGGGAAAAAAGCTTCCTTTTCAGGTTCACACTCATCTCCCACCCAGAGCTTGTTTTTTGCTTTGATTTGCCGCTGTTACACCCATTTGGCAATTTCTGTGATTACCTCATCTGTAGTGCCCTTCTGCCAAAGCTTTCAGACAACAGGTCAGGATGTGGTTCAGTGTACATTTCAATATACTGTACACCTGTATATATTGGGACATTGGATGTCACCTCGCTGGTGGAGAAGGAACGGGAATTTGTAAAAGAAGTTGAGTGCTATTGGCTAGATATAGTCAGCCTCTCCTTGACTCATACACTTGGGTCGGGAACCCAAGAACTTTGCTGGAGTTTCACCTGTAAGAGGGTGAGGGCCAGGGTAGGCATTTTAATAGTGGCCAGACTGAGCTTATATATTGGGGCATAACCTGGTGGACGAAAGGGATGTGTCCTTGTGCAATCACGTCAGGGAAAGTGTCCCAGTTGTTGTCTGCACTTGTGTGTCTGCAGCGATTAAGATTACTCACTCTTGTTGACGAGAGCTAGACAGTGTCCCAACAGGGTACTTCATCATGGTCCTACTAGGAGACTTCAATGTTCATGTAGGGGAATGACAACCTGAAGGGGCATGATTAGGAGCAACGGCATGCCTTATCTGCATCTGAGTGGTGTTCATTTATAGGAATTCTGTTTGAGTCACAGCTTTTCTGTAACAACACCATTTTTCAGGCACAAAATGGTGGATGTCCATTGTGAACTTTGCACCAAGTTGGTCTAGGCCAGAGGCCAGTGATTGACTTTATGGTAGTATCATCTGACCTGTGGACAAATATTTTGGACACTAAGGGGAAGAGTTGAGTACTCTGACATGGCCCTCAATCACACCAACATGCATTCCATGGAGGGTAATAGAGCTGGCAGGCTGTCAGAAGTCGACCAGACATTAAAAGAAGTCTGTGGTGAAAAGGATCTGCCCTGGGTACCTTGTAGCTCTGGATGTTGTATGTCTGTACTGGCTGACTGCAACCTTGCATGGACATTGAGGCCAGGGCCTGTGGAGTGAAAAACTGGGGTGCTGGTTCCCATCTTTAAGAACCAGGTCCAGAGGGTGTGCTCAAGCTATAACTATTCACCTCACCCCTCACCCTCTTCACCCTCTGTTGTCGGAGACACGGTTGGCTCGTCGGGCCGAGCCCTGGGAAGGTCTATGCCAGGGTACTGGAGAGCAGTCTGGTTTGCATTGCCACGAGTAAGTCTGACCAGTTCCTGGTTGGGCTCTGCCCCTTTTGTCACTGATTAAATTCATAGCTTGTATGGACAGTATTTCTAGCCACAGCCATTGGTGGAGGGGGTTGAATTCTATGTCATCTCTGCTTTCCATGGATGATTGCTTAGCTCCATTTAGCAACAACCTCCAGCTCCTTGTTGGGCAATTTGCAGCTGAGTGGCTGGTAGCCTTAGACATAGGGACATCTGGGGGGGGCTCAAAGTAGATCTACTGCTCCTACACTTCGAAAGGACCCAATTGTGGTCGTTGAGGTGGCATCTAGTAATGATGCCTTCCAGAAGTATTTCAAGCATGTTCAACTTGGCTGACCCAGGAAACGCTGCAGGGAGTATGTCTTGTGGCTGACTTGAATGCCTCTGGATCCCTCAGAAGATGGGGCAGAGGGAGGTCTAGGCTTCCTTGCTGAAGCTGCTTCCACCAAGACCCAGAATAAAGCACTGGAAAGATTGTCTGCTCAATCCATAATGGGACAGGGAATACTTTGTGGGGACCTGTATTGTAATCCCACTGTGACTTGCAGGTTCCGGGTCCATCCTAACAGGGCTCACTTACTTTTTCCTGCAGCATGGTGAATCTCTATCAGTGTGACTCAGATGCTGATCAGATCACATTTGATGACAACTAATACAGAAAATGAGTTAATTTAATCTTACACCTGTACTTATATATACACATACATTCATATAGACTTCAATGTAATTTGGACATTTAGAATCAAATCATTTTCGCTAACATTGTAATGGCCATACAGACTGAAATTATATTCAAAAATCTAATATTTTCATTTTTGCAGTCTTTTTTGTATGTCAATTGCCACTGTTGTGAAAGTCGGCTCAGTCTGTGGTGATTTGCTTATAGAACGTATGGTCGGGGAGAAAGCTGCTGTCACTCCGCTTCACTAGAGCGAAGCACAGAGTCAGTACAGGTCCATCCCGAAATGTTTCCACACTCCTCATCCATGGGGGGGAAGTATGGGAAGGCAGCTTGGTCATCCAAGCTGGCACTGATTCCACTCCCCCCTCTCAGCCGGGCTATCGGAAGCTTTGCATGGTTCATCACATCACTTTTCCTCAGCTCCAACTTGGTGTCACTGAGGGTCTTGGCACAATCTGTGAGTTTGAGCTGTTGGGCCACATGAGCTTCTTGCAGCATTGTGATCTTCATCATCTGCTGCTTTGTCATTTTCTTGTAGTGCTCCAGCGCTCTTACCAGTTCATCCTTCTCATCCTTTAGTGCAGTGAGCTGTTTGTCATTTTGGAGCTGCTTCTTTTCAGCACTAAGTTCCTTGACCAACAGTGTGTTCTTTGAGGTCTCCACCTCTTTCTTTAGTCTTTCAATTTTCTTGACCATGGTGGAGTTTTGAAATTCTAATTTTGCCAGCGTTCTAATCAATGTCAGGATCTTTTTTGCCTGCTTACTCTCATTTTCCTTCTGTTCATTGATCGTTTTGTTGTTGATCTTTATGCTCTCCTGAGCTTTGGTCAATTGCCGACTGATGTCATCTTTCTCAGCAATGGCCGCCTTATACAAGGAATTCTGTTTTGTGATCTTTTCCTTCAACGTCGAGACCAAAGACTGCAAATTCATTATCTTGATTTCTGAGACCTCAGCTGTCTTCTGTTTGTCACTATCCTTTGTTTTTTGCTGCGCTATGAGTTTGGTGACCTTATCTTCCAAGATCTGTGCGGCGTCTAACCTCTGTCCTGCCTCTTTTTTCAGGTGCTGTATGACCTTCTTGAGGGAATCATTTTCCCCCTGTATACTGCTCACCTGTTTCTCCAGTTCCACGTTTAACTCTGAAGATTTCTTCATTTTCTGCGTCACGTCGGCCTCCTTGATCTTCAACTGCTCATGTATCGCCCTCTGAGCTGCAGCTTTTTTTTCCTGCTCCTTGATTTCGTGCTGAAGTTTCTTCACTTCTTTTGGGGCATTCTTATTTTTGGTCTTGTAAGGTAGCAGCTCATCCACCTGACTCATAAACTGCTGTAGTTGCTGTTCCTTGTCTGATAATGTGGTTTTGAGCTTCTCAGTTTCCTTTTCGTTCTGTCTCAGCTTTTCCTTTTGATCATTTATCGTCTGGGCATCAGATGTTTTTTGAGAGTTCAGGGTTTTTACTTTCTCCTCCAACACTTTATGGTTGAAAGTGAGCCTTATCATCTGCTCATTCAACTCAGTATATTTATGCTTCTCGTTCTTGATCTCCTCCTGCTGCTTTTCTCTTTGCACCTTGTTCTCATCATGAAGCTTTTGAAGACGAGAATTTTTTCCCTCAAGGTCTGAAATTTTCCTCTCACACTGGGCAATGTCTCTCTTTCTGTTGCTTTCTTCACATGCTAGCTTCTTCCGAACACTCTCCAGCTCTTTCTTCAGCCTGGCCGCTTGCTTGCAGTGCTCCTTGATTTGACTTTCAAGCCACCCAACATCATGTTGCCCTTCCTTCAAGGTGAACTCATATGGAGCAAAATGAGCATCCCCTTCTTGCACCTCTATCTTTTGCTCTGACATAAGGTTCTCTTGAGCCTGTCCATGGTGCAGTTCCTCCTCTGTAGGCTGAAGGAATGTGTTGCCTTCTTCTGGACAGTTGGCCAAAGGATCTTTTATGAAAGGTGATAGTTGTGACTCGGAAGACATCGTTGCAGTTGATTGTTGTACTTGTTTGTCCTGCTGGCGTATGGATATACAAACTTCTTTTTTATTCTCATTTATTTTCCCAATTGCCTTTGATCGTCATCGTTGGCTCAGTGACAGTCCTCATAGTCTTTGAAAATTTCAAAGGATACTTTGAAACCTGTCACCTAGCAATGATTCCTTGATTTTCATGCCCAAACGGTAATTTTTTATCGTGACAATAAGGTATAAGGTGGTATATTGTAACTTGAGATGAAGTGATTATATAAATCGACGTGAAACATACGATATGAATAAAATCATTTACCACAAATGGCTACAAATAGTGAAAAAAGAAGAATATATAAGATTATTCTCAGTCCTTTCCCGGACAAAGATATAAACTTTCTGGGGGGGGCTGTTTCCATCTTCTGATCGAGAGACTAAGGACAGAAGCTGTAATTGGACTGCACAGATGATAAATCCCACTGTGATTTGTGGGTCCCAGGTCCATCCCCACAGGGTTCACTTCCTTGTTCTAGCAGCACGGTGATGGTTTGATGGCAGTGTTCAATAAATACTCTAAATATACTCATTGCTTGTCTGGTTCTAGGTTAAGATAGCACATTGTCTTTGTCTGTTCTTGTGACGTAGATGCAGATCAGATCACATATAATGTCCAATTAATGAAACCTGGATAGTAAGGGATGACACTTGTTCTTTCAACTGTATTTATATACACATACACATCCATATACACTTTCATATAATTTGTTCAAATTTGGAATTAGATTTTTGTTGACATTGTAAGTGTCAAACATGCAATTGTATTGCATTGTAAAAAATTGTATTTGTGGAGAGAAACTTTTTGTACATAAGTGGCCACTGTTTTGAGTGTTGCTTCAGTCTCTGGGTGGAGATTTGTTGATGAAACTGGTGTGTGTGTGTGTGTGTGTGTGTGTGTGTGTGTGTGTGTGTGTGTGTGTGTGTGTGTGTGTGTGTGTGTG
>JBBMJM010101048.1:6154-16362 GCA_037832705.1 Centriscus cristatus
TGGGGCGGGGGCGTCTTTGGCCAAGGGAACCGAAGGCATGTCTTACCCTGGAACAACGGCACAGGAAAGTGTTGGAAGTGTCCAACAAATCTACCAAAAACTATCATGACAGTATGATTTCAACGATAAACATCATGGTGCCAGAGCCGCCCCCCATCTCACTTCAGGTCTCGTAGAAAAAGAGCAAAAGCATTAATACAAAAACATTTCAAGCCAATGTGGTGGTTTGGATTCGTTATTTTTAACTGCAAAGGAGAATAATTGGGAATTTACCTGCATTAATAGTCACAACCGACCGGGAGAGACACAACGTGAAGAAGAAAAACAAGTGTTTAAACAAACACAAGGCTCCATATGTTTAACCACTGCATGCCAAGTTAAAACCATGGTGACACCCGGCTGTTGTTCCTTCTTCCCCTGCTGGTACATTCATATCTTTATGAGCAAACAAGAGTATCAGAATTTGATTTGCAGATCTCTGAACACGGAAACACATCAGCTGTTGTACACTCGTGCACTCGGGGGTACACCACCTGATCAGAATAAAAAAAATAGTGTTTAACATTCAACAGCTGTTCCAGGAGTCCTCTTACATCTAATTCAAGTTACACTGATGATCACTGCAGTGGTAAATGTGGAGAGGAGGAGGAAGGGGGGTGTAAACGCCAGGAGGGGTCCTTTGGGGCAATTTGATCCTCACTGAGACGAGCCTGCATTTACAAGACAGTTCAGATTTACAAGAGGACACATGTTTATTTGTAACACCCGCACCAAGAATCCAATGACTGAAGACAAAAACATCTTGATTGGTAGTTTAATGAATAATCCATGCTTATATTTGTATCTTTATCTGCTTAAATTGTGGCAGTAATCCACTGAGGTATGTTTGTGCTCTCAGGGTTTACTGATGAGTGTGTGTTTGTTTCATTGTAAAACCACTTTCAAAGCAAATAAAACCAACAACTGCTCTGCTGATAACAATCACAACCAATGTACGATGTGGGGAAAAGCACAAGAACAATATAGGTATTCACTGGGCCATAACAAATGGAGGCACAAATGCGAACAGGAGGAATGTCGGCTAAAGAAAACACAATGTAAACTGGCCACATAAACCGAGAGCCCTCTTTTGGTCGGAAGCATTTGTATCCAACCTTTTAAAAAAGGGATTTCTGGTGTGAAGCTGTCATGAACAAAATGCCAGAAGTTAAAAAAAAATCGGTTATATTAGATATAATTCTCAATGGATACGAAATGAACGTTTAACGTTCATTTTGGAGAAAACTGAAATGTATGTATTATTCTTTTATTATACAGGCATTAACATTCAGGAAAGCAGTACTAGAAAGGGGTTAGTTAATAGTGGAAAGAATAGTGTTAGTATGTGGCAGTTACAAGCTAATTAGCTAAAACTGACCAAACAAACAACCTCACTGCGTAGATACGTTGTTGCATCAGCTTCGTTGAATGCTCCGGGTCGCTAACGCGACAAAGACACGTTTGAACTCAGCTTTTTTTTTTCTTTAAAAATGGAAACATGTGGTGTATCGGCACTCACCAGACGATTAATTCACGCCAAATAACGATGCGAAGGGTCACGCCGACGTGCACAGGATACCGCTGAAGAAGCGACACCGGAGTAAGCTAGTAGTGTTCGTGTCGACCCACGTGGATCAAACCGGGAGGACGTCAGCAACGCGTCAGGGTGCGCTGTCATTGGCTGCTGCGGGGGCGTATGTTTGGTCGGCTGCACCAATCAGAGCGCACATTTCTCAATATGATTTTATGTTGACGCTGTGTTCAAGTTGTCTCCGCCATGTGTTTACCAGACTGTAGTTCAATGTGTCCGGCGGAACGTGGATGCATGTGACAGCTTGGGAACTTCTCAGCCGCCTAAACTCATGCCAAAATTATACATTTAAATTTAGTAAAATATCACTGTTGACACAAAAGCTTAAACTACAGTCAGGGCCTGGTTGCCTTTAGCGATCATAAATGTGGTTTTAAGTTGCAAATATCAGGACAAGTTTGAGTTAATGTTACATCGCCACATAAGTGAAGACTCGATCATATGTCAAAGAGGACAAATAGAGGTACTGGCACTTACTGCAGGGGTGTCTAAACCGGTCAGGTGACCAATTTGAGTCAGGTGAGGTAGGAGCTGGGTGACATCTAAAACCTGCAGGGCAGGTGGCCCTTGAGGACCGGTTTGGACACCCCTGATGTACTGTATATGAATAGCTGACAAACACACTGACAAGGCTGAATGATTCTCACTGGACCAACAAGGAAATAATTAAATGACAATCCATGAAGTGGTAATATCCGAGCGAATGCTGCCGAGACGAGTTACAAATCTGTTTTATTGAGAAAGCGACACAAGCTTATCTTAAAAAAAGGAATAAAAGAAAAAACACTTTCAGCAATTCACCAAAAAGAGAAAATAAATGTCTTCACTGTCGAGGGGTTAAGACGGGAGGGATGTGGTGGGTGGCTGTGTCAGTCTTCAGAATCTTCCAGAACGTTCTCTGTCCCTCGATCTTCGCCTCTCGCGGTCTCGTCGTCGATCCCTGGAGCGGGACCGCCGTTCCCTGGAACGCGAGCGAGAGCGGTGCCTGGCGGTCGAGAAGACAGTTAAAGAAAGACAGCGAACTGTAACATGAGACATGTTCACCGAGGCGTATACACACCTTTTCCTCCGGCGGCCATACAACTCCCTACGAAGTTCTCGCGATATGGGTTTTAGGTGCATGAAGTTGCAGAAACCCCCTCGAGTGCACTCTCTGGAAGAAAACAGCACATGAGGCGTTTGCACTGGATCCGAGTCACAGGGACATTCTCTGCACGCTACATTCAAAGACAACTGGTACAGAAATGCGACTGTAGTCAGACGTCAGTAAGTTTTCCAGTCTGAGTTCATCACACTCACCCCATTTCATACTGGCGGCAGCAAGCTTCCCTGAAGTCGGTCACAGGCGACAGCTCTGCATGGATGGGCTGGGCGTTGAACCAGCGATTATTCAAATCCATCACTGCTTTTTCTGCGTCCTCCTCGCGCCGAAACTGAGCAGAAGGCAAATGAATCTCAGGGGGTCTCGGGGGGGTACTTGTTGACAACGACTGGGCCTATTTGTACGTGGCGACTCTCTAAGGAAGACACACTCAGATTCATTGAAAACCTTAACGTAGACGTTGCCGACGAGATGGTCGCCCAGGTTGTCACACACGTTCATCTCTTCCACCTCTCCGTACTTCTCCTCCATTTCTGTGAACACCTCCTGCAAAAAAACGGAGGAACGGGTTGAATTGTTCCACTGGCCAGCAGCTTCCTGAGGAGCCCCAGGTTTAGTAGCCAACATGTGAAAGGCTGTCTCAGATTATCTAACAACAAAAATCATGGTTCTCTTCAGCAAAGCCGCAAGCAGCAGCAGCTGTGTAAATGTTTGCCGCCCCCCCCCACTGAAGGGATTCTTGCTAATCAGCAAATTCTAAACACATTTTGCCGCAAGGGCACGTTACAGCAGGCGACCACTGCACGCCGCTTTGAACAACGTGTGTTACAGAGACGGGCCAACGAGTGCAAAAGGTCACTCACCTCAAAGAACTCATCATAGTGCTCCTGCATTTCCACATCGCTGACGGCACCTGCAAAATGTCAACACGGGACGGTCAGACCATTTGACCGCACTAAACTCAGCATCATGATGCTTCTCACTAAGAACAAACAACATCTGTTTTTCACAGATTCAATAAAAACTAGCGCAGAGCTGGCAGAGCAAAACTTCACTTATCAGACTCCAGGTCGGTTCTAAGCACGTTCAATCCGCCGGCTCGTCTGTGAATTATCTCTGCCGGGGGACGGCAGGGATAACGTCAGCTTCAATGACTCCGAAGCCGAACGTGCACATACGTAAACAGTATTCAGCGTCACACCTGGTGCTTATTCAAGGAGAGTTGAATCAAGAAACGACTGAACGGGACTTTATACACCGTTTGTCATGTGACAGGACGCTTACGATGAACAGCATCGAACAGCTCATACGCTCTTTTAAAAGTAACTTGTTGTGTCGGACAGTTAATATGACTTGTTCTTCTGCATACACGAATGTGTGTAGTTTATTTGCTGCCGTCACTCTGACGCACTTTGCACTTCTACATTGCGTGTTTGCACTTGATTATGGTGATTGCACGCTGTCAACGTAAGTACCAGTACAAGCTCCCTGTTATGCAATCTGATTGTCTGACTTAAAGATGTAAGATCCGACGTGGACAAGAGGTGAGACTTGTGCCTACACGCGTACCAGCTGCCCCTTGACTCAATTCTCCTTGGATACCACATCGGCTTTAAAAATAAAATATTACTGCTGTACATGTACACAGATACCAAGGAATCTGGCAACAGTTAAAGGATGTGATGTCTCTGGAGGACATGTCTGTACACCAAGCCAACTTAATGTGGGGAGGTGTGAAACACATAGATTAAGTGCCGGAGGTTCCTGCATATGAAGGGACACTTACAGTGAAAACCATCAGCAGACTGGGCAGTTTGGAAGGTTATGAAGGTAAATGTTCAAGAAGGAAATGGTCTGAAATACAAAACGTAAACTTCTGTGACATATATCCACCAAAATAAAGAGCTGGGGAGGAAAGAATGTGATTAGAAATGCTTCTGTCGGTGCGACCTCTAGTTACGTGATCGCCATTTCTGAATCTTTTTTTTTTTTTTTTGACAAGGTGTGTGTGGTGATAAGGTTTTCCATTTGAATTAGATCCAAGCTAACTAAGGAACCATGCCTTTTGTAATATTTGAAGACCTTATACATAATTACGTACACCTACCTGTACTTATGTCTGAGCTCTTCAATCTCAAAATAGCAAATAGTATCTCATGCTAATTGGTGGACTATTTATTTCAACGTTATAGCCGTTGTTCAACCAAACAAAGTCAGGACACAGGACTGGAAGTATTTCGCCTGATGTACTGAGCTGGAGCCGCTCCTCACCTCTGCTGTTAAATCTGAGCACCACTTTCGAGAAACGGAGGGTGTTTGCAGACAACATGTGAATACTTACAGCGTGAGGCGTCAGCGGTCTGTGCACTGTTCTGTGGATTCCGGTAGATGTTTTGAATCAAGATGGTCTGGAGAGATGGATAGACAGAACAAACATCAGTTTGTTGATGAAGAGATACAGCAGCCAGCGGGTCATATCAAATGAAAAATGTCACTGGATGGCACATCCTATAAAAATATAAACGATGCAAGGTGACCTGAGTTCACAGAAGAGTCACATTTGACAGCCTAAACAGATAAGGTACACAAAAACGTCTTTTGACAATGGAAATGCTACATTGTCATGAAAGAATGAAAATGTGACACAATACCAAACACAGGGAAATATGTCACTTTTTATAAGAAGTTCTTCTTGGCGTGTTCTCACCTGGCTGAAGGTTGGTTTGTTGTGCAATCTAGAGCAGCGGTCTCCATGTCTGCAAGCTCCGATTTTAAAGTAGAAGGAGCAATTGACCCTGAAAGAAAAATAATTTAATTCCATTCACTCAGACATTAGATCTAGGCCAAGTTTACAAATACACACACGCATTAGAAACGATGTATCATCTCAGTTTTGTGCTGCTGTTTATGGAAACTTGTTTCACATTTATGGGTTTTAACCAAGGAACCGAGAAAGTGACGGCCCTTCGGATCAATATCTTAATGTGGATTTAAATCATGACCACAGGCACTGTTCAGTGGCGAACGTAACGTTTCGACGATTCAAATATTGAACTCATAGTGAAGTTAAACGAAGCACAGTCGCTCGTGTGCGGAGCGGGAGGGGGAAGAAACAATTCGATAGCAGACACTATGCTAACAAGTTCATTAATTCAGTCAAACATTTCAAGCTCACACATGAGCGGCGTGTCAGACAGGCTTAAAACTACAATCTTTTTTTTTCTTGGTTCAAACTTCCTAGATCCTGCAGCTGCATGTTGGCAGACAACGAGATTTCGCGAGTTTCATTCAATGCGTTAGCTTCCCCTTGCTAGCATTAGCTTATCGAGAACATTCAGCTGAGTGGCGTCACCAAGCGCCACGTCTTAGCCCATAGCGTGAAACCGCTGCACTCTTCTTCTACGAACAACAATATATTCGTGAATATTGAGTGAGTAGACACAATAAAACTTACTTGTCTTTCTCTGTGCCGAAAATGGATGCCAGATACTCCGCCATTTTCGGCCCGTCGGTGACGCTTACGCCTGCGTCATCACGTTAACGGGAGCTGTTTTACGTTTGCAATGATGTTGTAAACCACAAGAGGGCACTATTTCTCAAAGCAAACGTATCACGTTCTATCTATACTACACCGTCTCAAGTCTCTGAAATAAAGTTCTATTCATCGTTTACACGTTCTTATTCCATGTCGAGGTGTTTCTCACGGTGGGAAACCACATTTACAAAATATATCGTTTCTTGCATCTGTGTAACCACCTCTCTGCTCCTCCACAACACTGGATCGAAATGTTTGACTGTTTAGAGCATGAAGCAGTTTTCGATTATTATAATATTGCTCTTTATTTGCTCGACCACTGACATATATGAATTGCAGAATGAATACTACGGGAACATATTCTGAATGTATTTGGGAGGGAAACTTCACATTACATTGGATAGACAATATGTGTTTCTTATTTCGGATAGAAGTATTTTGAAAAGAGTATGTGGAATAAAGAGTAAAATACATTGGAGCCCTGTGACTGATAACAAAAAATGTGATGTCGTATCTTCAGACCCTTCACTGCATCAGATGGAAAACACACAAGACCTCTGAAGCCACACCGTCAAGATAAAAGGGAGGAAGAAAGCAGAGGAAGTTGATGTCAAGGTGAGTGAAAGGAGGAAGTCAAGACTATGAGGTCGTAAGGCGTTGGTGAAACAACACATGGGAACACACGTCTTAGATGCTTCACTGATGTTTGGCCTGCAACTTTTACAGAAGCAAGAACCAACTAACTTTCTCTGACCAACAGTGGGCGTAGAAAGTTGCTTGTCGTGGCTCAGACAAAAATCTGACTTTGCCGTGGAAGGAGGATGATGAGGCCTCACTTCCATCATGAGGTCTAACTGGTGCCCTATTGTCCTACCTGTGTCCATCTTGCTGCTTCTCACCTTCAGCGCCGACTGTAAGTTCTTTTCAGTTTGTCTGTGAAGGTCAGTCATCCCAGGTCAACTGGACTGGCTGTTTGGTTTTGAGGTCTCTTCAATTCAGAACTGGTGAAACATCTTCAAGTAAACAGCAAGTCCAGTTGTCAATAACTAACCTAACCGAAAGTTCTTCTGTTTTTTTTGCTTTTTTACTACCTGAGTAGGTCAACTGTCTGTTTCATTCTTCAAGAACAACTTTAAATAAATCATTATTATAATTATAAATACAATAATTATTAATTAATTTAAAATAATAAATCATAATTTAAATAAAATAAAATAAAAAACCCACGGATATAAAACCTACGTAATTAAAGGACTAATATGTGTTCCCTTCATAAACATGTACGCTCAATTGTTGCCATGTGGGTGGACGTGAGAGCAGATATTAGTCTCTTATGATTCACTGGGATCAGTGTGTAATTCACGAGGGTCTTCATCGTGCGTGTGAACTTCACCGGCCCAAACTAACAGTTTTCAATGTGGAAACTGAATTATTGGAACATCCGCTGAGGTTCTGTCGAGTTAAACCCAACATGTGATGCACAGTTAGTCATGCTGGAGACATTTTCCACTGATATGATAAAGACTCTTCATGTTTCAATTCCTTCGCACATGCAAATTAATTTTCCACGAATCACAACATGAGATATTAAACATTTCAATGTCATAATAACAGGGGTGTATACTTCAGCAATTCTGTCGAAGTCTGACACATTTCCTTCGTTGGAACAACGAATACAAACTGTGATTATCTTGTATTTGTCTGCTCACCTTTTCTGCCATTTAACAAATCACACTTTCAGGTTGGCATTCAAATGTGTTTTCCGTCCAGGTGACAAGTTGGCCTGTTTCACGTCGTTTCATGGGCCAGAAGAAAATCACATCGCTCAGATTGGACAAGTACTCAGAATTAACTGCACTGTTCGGCACTGCAATGATTCCCAGCCAAAGATCGTCTGGTATAAGGGTGTAAACGCCACTCCTGTGGCAGTGCAAAGCCCTCACATCACCACACAGTGGGAAGCTCTAAATCTCAGTATTGGAAGATTTTCTCTGGAGTTCCAAAATATCACAATCACTGATTCTGGACTATATAGATGTAATGAGGAATATGCTTGGAGCTTCTCCATCAATGTGACCGTCCACGGTGAGTGAGACTCATGCACACGCACCCTGTGCCTTTGATATGCTGGGTAAAACACTTGTAATCACCTTAACATAATTCCTTTTGTAGTTTATGATCAGCTGAACAGAATTAGCAGCGTTGGTAGGAGTGAGGGTGAGAAAAAAACGGCAACATTTGCAGCGATTCTTTCAGTGTTCAAGCTGCGAACAGATTTTTTTTTCTGTTTTGCAGATGCTCTCGATCATACAAAGAACCTCTGGATGTATTTGTACACCACTGCTGGGATCGTGCCCATTGTCATCATTGTGATTATTGTATCTGTCCTATTGATGCAAAGATGTAAAGGTGAGCTGCAAAATGAAGTATCTAAATAAATATGATGTTACGTTCTTGTTCATGGGATGGACACAGGGCCGTAATTACACTATCAAGTGGGCGGGGCGTTCATCACACATTTTGTGGATTTGTAAATGTTTGTGAACGTCCCTAACAACGCAGCGTTGCTCTAAAATCATGCAGGTGAAAGAAAGAAGAAGGTCCAAAGCGGACATCAGGTGAGATCACGTTTCTAACGTAGCGTCTTATCCCACTTCTCCTTTAAATGTGACCTTCTGGATGACCTCTCTCCCTGCAGTGCATCTCAATCCCGATGGTGGAGCAATCCTACTCCACGCTACGTCCCTCACCGAAGCGAAGCGCCCCTGCCTCGCCTTCGTGTTCGTCAAAACCGAAAAAAAAGTCGCAGGCGCCACCACGTAAAGGGGACGCGGAGAATCAGAGCGATGCCCTGAAAGAAGAAGAGAGTAATTCTCTCGTGTACGTCGTCCTCAACCATCAACCGCCCACTCGCGCTCTTGCTCGGCCACAGTTGCCGGTTCAAGACACATCAGAGTACGCAGCGATTTGTGTTGCTTAAAGATGTCTCTGAGGACAATGTGAAGGTTGGCCAGTGGGACCTTATCGCAGCATGATGATGCAAATACTCAGCAAACCATCCGCCACAGAAAGTAGTCCCCAGAACTTAACCGAAAGCATTGTTCTTCGGGTTGTCCTCACTGGGATTTAAAGGATGTGAAGCTGCCAAAGACAGGAAGTCAGAAAGTGCTGGGACACCAAACTTACAAGTTTGAGGTACATTTTCAAAATGTACTTTGTACTTAAGTGACAAACCACAAGGAAAATTCAGAGTTGTTGTTTATACTTGAAAATGGACCAAAGGGAATAACTGATCAGATAAATTGTAAAATGTGTTTGCTCTTGCTGCAAATTGAGCCATTGAGCCACTTTGCTTGTAATTCTTTATGAATTAATTTGTGCAATCCAGTGACATGATTGAAATGGTTAGAACTGAACTGTCCAATCGTCACAGCGTTGTTTTTCTTCTACACTGATCATCATTCTAAGCGGTACTAAACTACAGTAAATACACAGAAATATGAATATGAATTGAGATGATCCAAAACAAACGATTTCTTCCTGAAAAAAATGACGAAAATGAAACACGTGAGAACACACAAACACAACCTCTCTCCCACCTCCAAACCAGGAAATGAGAAGTTTCACTTCAGGCTGAAAGCAACAGAACATTTTGTGGGAAGGTCCCTTTTCAACAGCAAACATTTGAACAGGGGACTTTTTTTCATCCACAAGAAAACATTGTTTTGTTCAGCAAAGAAGAGTTAATGTGAAACAACATTTGAAAGTGAGAACTTGTAGTGGGAAAGGTGCAGCAGGTGGAGGAACAGTGCAGGGCTGCATGAAGCGTGCAGTGTGTAGGATGTGCTGAGTGTGGTTACCCCCGCCCCCCCAACACACACACACACACACACACACACACCCACACACACACACACACACACACACACACACACACACCC